>KK122129.1:133957-186432 GCA_000611955.2 Stegodyphus mimosarum | reverse complement strand
ATAATATAATAAATAAATAAATATATATAATTTAAAGCATATAATAAAATAATGTAATAATGTATATTATTGTACATAATAATTTAAGTAAATGTATCTAATATGCCTTATTTATTTTGCACTTTTAGTCTGAATATTATTATTTGGCTTTTCTGTCCTGAAATCCGCAAAATCCTAAAATCTGCACAAACTCTGGTCGCAAGCATTGCGGATTTCTGCAATTCTACTGTATTACTTTTTGAAGGGTGTTAGTTTGACTCACTGCACCTTGAACTGATTGCACATTTTTTATTCATAGTCAAGGAAAAAACACAACTTATCCAGCATAAAAATAATATACATACTCTTAACTCACATTAACAACAAGAGCCAATCACATGGTTACCTATCTTGTAGTCAATGTTACAGTTTCATATGAAAATTTAGAAGACACACAAACAACACAAAAGAAATCTGAAAATTAACACACTTGGTTTAAAAAAATGAATATACACTATTACAGTTATTAGCAGTGAAAAAACAATTGTTCTACTTTTCTTTCTTAAATTAATTTTCATTAATTCCTGATCTATCACAAGGCCACTGCTGAAATACAACTTTCAAATCCAGTATATTGGACTGGTGCAGCCATCTAGTGGCATTTGCCCAAGTTAATATTTATGTGCCAACAAGGGTTTATTTTCAGCTCCCAAGTTTTGCAGTAATGAGATATAATGTAGACCGCAGTTTCGAGTTTTTCACTGCCAGCTGGGGTTGTAGAAATTTGGTTAGAATAACCATTTTATCGGCTATTCTTACCAAAGATTCTACCATTGGCAGAAATTCTTACCATCGACATATTTTACAATTTCTTAGTTAAGTGGGGTAGACATATCACTAGTAAATATGTTGAAGAGATAGGGCACAAGGACACTATACTGAGGCACATCGCTTTTAATTATTTTTCTATGTGAAAGGGTATTATTAATCTTGACTTGGAAAGATCTGTTTTTTAGGAAGCTTCTCATTAATTTCATGAAGTTGATCGGCAAGCGAGCAAGGTGTAGCTTAAAGATTAAAACCTCATGCCACATCTTGTCGAATGCCTTTTCAAGGTCTAGAAAACTGCTAGCTATTATATTCTTTTTACAAAATGCTTCAGCAATATATTCTGTGACATTTAAAAGTTGGTGTACAGTGCTGTGGCCTGAGCAGAATCCATATTGCTCGTTTTGAATTATATTATTTTCTTCTAAATGTTTCACTAATCTTTTCCGTAGGACATGCTCAAAAACTTTTCCCATACTTGGGAGTAAACTGACGGGTCTATATGAATAGCAATCTTTAGGATTTTTCCACGATTTGAG
Source organism: Stegodyphus mimosarum (assembly GCA_000611955.2). NCBI lineage: Eukaryota > Metazoa > Arthropoda > Arachnida > Araneae > Eresidae > Stegodyphus > Stegodyphus mimosarum. Next base: position 185,086 of record KK122129.1, on the reverse strand, counting down.
AAAGGTGATAATATTGCTATGTTTCTATTGTTACAGGAAATAGTTAAGACAGAGACAGGCATTCATAATGTTAGTGAGTAGCACAATATTCTAAGGAGCTCTTTTAAGATTTTATTTGATATTCCATCATAACCTGGGGCTTTTCTTGGTTTTAATTTCTGTATGATGATGTTAATTTCCACGGGTGAAGTGATCAGTTCCAGTACTGTCAGAGAGATGTATGGTTAAATTGTTTACTTCGTTTTCAGTTTCTTCGTCATGCAGGTTATTATTGGTGAAAGTAGCTTCTAAGTGATTAGCTAAAGCCTCTGCCATATACGTTTCAGAAATAAACTAAACCATTAGGTGTGTTGAGTGGTCCAATATTATGATGTTGATTTTTCATCTAGGGATTGAGGAATCTTCTAAACAAGATTTTGGTCAAATTCCATGCAGTCTAGGAGTTTGTTTCATATTTCAGATCTGTAATCATTGAGTAGTATGTTAAGTTCAAGAATTTCACGGTTCAGGATAGTTTTTACAGCAGGATCAGCCGTTCTTCGGCATAGTTTGGCAGTACGGTTCTTTCCAAGATGTGATTTGGGATAGATATTTTCTTAAATTCTTCATATTTAGTTGATTTATCCAAGGCAATTTTAATCTGGTTGTTAATTTTTCTAATCTGTGTTTCTATGTCAGAAATATCGGATAATCTGGGATGCACTGGTAGTTTATAAAGGATGCTGTTCAATTTCTCCCAGTTTGTTGTTTTCTTAAGAGGTTGGTACCGTTCAAATCCATAATATATGAATTTGACCGACAGTTGATCAGAATTTACAAATTATTATACAAACATCATTTTTATTATACTTACATCTTTTTTATTATACTTTTACTCTAAACATTAAATTTTGCATCTTCCTTTTTTCTTTTATTCCTTATTTTATGAAAGTAAACAGGTTGTAGACAGCAAAACTCGCACTTATTTTCCATCAATATATTGCATAACTATGCACGCCTGTGCAAAAAAAGGTGGCACTGGGGAGTGAATCTTGTTCATTTTCCGTGGCAGTTAGGGGGTTAAATTTCACTTTCAATAAAAGGGGAAAGTTCGTTTCACAGAATGACAATAAGGTAGTTCTCTCCTTTTTTCCTTATTAAGTTATTTTAATTTTGAAGTTAGTTCGCATACGGTGTTTGTTGTTAAAAGCCTATTAGCTGAATTGTATAAGAAATGGTTATTTTTAGAGAAAGTTTTTTAAATGGATTTTACTAAAGCTTGGATAATTACTATTATTACATACTGTAAAGGATTTTACGCATAAATTCCAAAATATATAGAATTTCCTTACCATCCAAGGATATGCAATTAACATGCCAACAACATTAAGAATTAAATTAATATAACAAAAGCGCATCATGATACAAATACCACGAAATAATAAACCAAAATAGTTAAACATATTTAAGGTAACCAAAAATCATTCTGGTCTTTTTTTGAAGGTAGGCATCTCAGAAAACATTCATTTCATGTTCACAGAAATCAGCTTTCTTAATAACACTACTCAACACCATTATATATGTTTTTAAAAGGAAATAACAGTCATTAAAAGTTAGTAATAGTAGGGAGGTAATCATTATTAAGTGTAGTGCAAATACAGAAAATAAAGATTTGAATATAAGATTTCAAAACATTAAATTCTGATGAATATGAAGACCAATTATAACTTAGACAATACCTGATGATCTGCAGATGCAACATGATAATGTAATGCACATGTTTTTAATAATTTAAAATATTGTTAGAATGCTTTATCTATACAGAAGTAATCACATCATACAGAAATCATGTCTGCATATATGTCCTAAACAAATATTCTTCTGTTTAATTTTTATTATTTGAATAATTACAAACAAATCTTCTTGGTTCGGTCTTTCTCTAAGCATTTTCCATATTCAAATACTATAAATTAGTTTCCCTGGACAAATATTCTCTGAGCAAAAATTCCTTTCATATATTGGCCCAGAGTAAAATTACCAAGGTTAACAAAAGTATCAATACAAAGGATTAACAGCGAAAATGGTTGTGACAGATGTGTCACTCAGTAAATTTGCAATTTGACTTCTAAGAGATATTTTGTAATTTTCACTTAATTTTCAGAGTATTAAGGGTTAGATTACATGGTTATTACTGTTCTTATAACAACAAGGAGATATGACTTGAATTAGGATTATTCTGCTTGCAAATATTACAGAAGTTGATTACATTGGAAGCAAAACATACTGCTTAAATTTCTAACTAGTGAATAATTATTTTTATAAATAATGCATGAAAAACATAAAGTTATGATTTTAACACACATTGCATCTCATAAATGTCTGAAATAACTTCCATTATATGACTTATGATCATTTTTTATCACAGGATATAAAATATAACAGCTGATTACAGCTATAAAGGGCCAAACAATTAATAACTTCAACTAAAGCAGCAAGATAGATACTTGTTTTCAAAGATTTTTACTAGATTACTCATTAATCATGGACTTTCACACTAAATTATACACCGATTTATGGAGAAAGAAAAAGTTTAAACCTACCAATCCTTCAACATAGACTTCCCTGGGTCCACCTTCAAACGTCAATTTTCTTGGTTCGTTATTATCCAATACAACAAGTGCTTTATTATCCACAAAATGAACCAACCTCATTTTATTATCAAGTTTAAAAGGTTTAACAGCAGATGGCAATGGCAGAGACTCTAAAATAGAATATTCACAATTAAGTTCCAACTACCACAAAAACTTACATTTTTTTCCACTGTAGCATTTTATTAAATAACCACAATATTAAGATAAGTAAATTACAGGTATATCAAAAATGCCATTGCTGCTTTTAAAAATGCGGCATGCAATCACATCTGAGAAATACTTTACAACACATTCCTACATTTATTCAAATTCTAAACTTTGCTGTAAAACATTTCACCTTGCAAAATAGCAACATAAAATTCAAAATAAACTAACTAAAAATTTATTTTCTATTGACTATGAAAAGTATCTAACTATATGTGTCTTAAAAAAAAACTTTCGCTTTAAACAACTTTTAAAGAATCCAAAACTACTTGCTCACTGAATGCCCTTAGGTTTGTTTCATTAATATGACAATCCTTCATGAAACTCCCAGCATTATTAATTTAGCAATACAACAGCATATTCAATAAAAATATGCAAATTGCATAAAAGTGAAATACAATTTCAATGTAAAGATTGCACGGTTAGATTACATACGTACATATATTCGGAACTGCATAACAACAACAAAAAAAAATTTAAACTCACATAGCCAGGCAATTTAATTTAAAAAATTAAGCACAGTATAAATGTGCAGCATAATAGAAAATGCCCTTTTAAAATTTGTAATCTTTCATATCAGGGTATGCAACAGCCATGGAGGAGATTTAATGAGGCTGGAAGTTATTTTTCCTACTCCAATGAGATCTATGTTTTCATAGAAAATTTCTTACTATCTCTTCACAGTAAATTTAGATATTTTAACCTCACATGACTTGATGACTCAAGAACAATTACACTATACTGATGTCTCCTTTAAATTTTGATGAGGCTGTACTATAAGGTTGTTTCAGGAAGATCTACATTAATCAAAATAATTTTATGACTGATGATTGGTGCAACTAAGCCAGCTTATTTTGAGCTTTACATATGATATTTAAGACGTCTTGACTTCTCATGTTATACAAGCAAAAATATCATGTAGAAGTTGTTCTCAAATATTCATAATATAGTATCATCCCGTTTAGGATGATTTTAAACATATATTGCATAATATGTACTGCATATTCCTAATAGATTATGGCTAATCTGTTTGTACAGGTAATTGACAAAAGAAAGAATCAGTTACTCTGAGTTAGTTTACATTGGATACCATTTTGAAAGCAATAATAAAAAGGTGGATATTTAGTTCCTACATGCAAAAATATCAAAGCCAACTTTTTAAATAGAAAAATTCAAATTTTATTCATGCTTAGGTTTTATACAGTTTAAAAGAAGGAAAAGAATATACTCAACAAAATGTAGAAAGTTATCTATAACATTCAAAGACTAGAATATGGGAGATTTTCCTTACAATTTTTTTTCCTGCTTCTTAAGTTCAGAAGTAATTTTTATTCTAAGCTTAAAAGACAAACACCGCACTCACCAGTTCAAACTATAAATACTAAAAAAATATTGCTTATGATATTCTGAAAATGCAGCTGAAAAAAGAGTAAAATGTAGCATGACTATTTATCTAAAGTAATATAAGTTATACTGGAAATGCAAAACCCCACCAAATGGCATGCAGGTTACTAAGTAACAACTCTTGAAGAAAAAAAGTACCTGCATTAGGAAAAACTCTATACTTAATATTAAGTTCATAAATTAACAACCATAAACAGTGCAATATATTTTGAGTAATTTCAATTTATTTACGTTAAAATTATATTTTTTATGCGTTAAACATTGCTTAATATGAAATTTTAATTTTCTTATATATCTTTAACAGCAGATTGCATAGACATGAAATTCAGTAAATTACCCCAAATTTTAAATTCATAACTACTTAGATTTAAGCTATAAAATTCAATAACAGGAACTAACATTATTTCAGTCTAAGCAGCATTTGTTTTGCCTCATTGCCTGAGGGTGGATTCAGTAAAGAATTCTTGCAGTTTTGTAGATACCAGGACAGTATAATGGAAAACTGGTATAATCAGTATGGGGGGGAACAGAATTATATAACATGTACAGTAATTACATGAAAAATCTAAGAGAACAAAAATATGAGACATTAGAAAAAGCACAGCATTTATTTGAATGGTAAAATTAAAATGATGGTTTGAAAGCAAATTAAAAATAGTTTATGTATAATAATAATACATTTTTAATGTGACTACAAAAATTTTAAAAATTTAACAATTCAAAAATTTTAAGGAAAATATATCCATAAAAATTAATAAGCATATGCTATACTCTTCTCCCTATCATATGGTAACTAGAACTGTTCACAGAACAGATATAACAAAAAAAGGCCATTCTTTACTCTTTCCAATAGGGTTAACTAAGAGTGGCAAAAAGATACCATGCCATTTTGTTCAAAAAAACTTTACAAATAATGTGTATTTTAATAACAACAATGTCCTGACAGACTGTTGGACATGCCCTTAAAATAACCCATTATTAGTGATTCAGTCAAAGAGAAGATAATACGTACTTTTAAATTTCATAGTTTGAGGCAGAAAATTTATTTCATGTTCTAAACTTGCACTCAGCTTCTGTGGATTTGAAAATTCATGATTTTTCATCTGATTGCTGTTCAAATTCTAGAGTATAAGAAACAAAAAGAATATCACACAAGCAAATATTTAAATGGAAATTATATAAAATTTAATCACAGTGTAAACTTTCACATTGTTTCTCAATTTAATGTTATACCACTCAATCCATTAAGAAAAAAATCTAAAAACCTGTCTTAATATTCAATGGATATGGGTGTTGCACACAACAGACATTTTGTAAGCTCTTATTAGAATGGTCTTTGTAAAAACACAACCAATCCTGACCCTCGAATGATTTAATAAGCTACATTTAAATGGTTTTCAAGTAATTCCATATACACTGTTGGCCATTAAAATTGATATGTCAGGAAGGAAAGCAAACAGCAGAATCTTATTTTTTATACATACATTACTATATGAGGAAGGAAATTGTTAATTTTGTAGGGGGTTTAGGATACCTTAGCTTTAAAAATTTAGTACACAGAGCTGCCATCTCTAGCAGTAATAATGGCTACAATCCAGCTCGGCAATGAGTTGAACTAGGGTTAAATTGAAAGATGTCGATATTTCATCAATCATAGTAGCACTGGCAAGTGGTGCCATGTCAATCTCTCACACTCCATGACCAATGGGATTCTGGTGAACATGCTGGCTAGGGAAATAGTTGAACACCCTTAGTACCAAGGGAAGTCAGGACAGCAGGGGCAACATGCAGTTTAGCATTATCTTGTTGAAAAAATGGCATCCTACAGGCCTCAAAGATAGCGCACAGCCACAGCTTAAAATGTCATACAGGCAATAGTGGCTGCCCAAAATACCAACATGTGAACAACATGTGACCAATATGTTTACCTAATAGCACTATACCAGTATGATAGGGTGCTGGGCCCAAATGATAATGAAAAATGCAAGCTGGCTAAATCTGTCCTCCTCAGTGCCTCTACATATGGATACATCCAAAATGATGCTGTACGCAGAACTAGGATTCATCTGAAAAGATGCCATGGTGCCACTCTTGTATTGGTTATTGCATCATTGCAGGCTTGCCTGTTTGATGCAGCATCAAGGGAAGCTTTGATGACAAGTTATAATGTTTCAAACATCATCATCTACCTGCACAGACACTTCTCATCCTGCACACAAGCCTTGTTACTGACTCAGGGTATGTGATGTATGATTCTGTAAGGCTGAGAGTTCCAATAGGTTATTATCCTCCCACAATTAAATTCTGATACATGCTGGTAGAAGTTCCTCTTTCTTACATGAAGAACAATATGATGTTTACACAAACAACCAATATTCAAATGTGAACCCCACTATTCATACACAATATAAATCACATTACAGATACCTACTTTGTGCATGTGTGCTGAAATGCTAGTCATTTGTATGCCCCGGCATGCAGTATCCTTCATGCAAATTTGATATTTTTTCATGCTGCCTTCATGGTGTAGTAAATTAAGTTTTTCAATTTATTCCAAAACTTTCTTTTTATTTTGCTATTTAATTCAATATACAGGCTGTTTCAAAAGTCTTCACATACAGGAGAATGTAACATGTTCTGACAAAATATATCTTTACTGAAATATATATCCAAGTGTTTACTATAAATGTAATGCAAAATGCACTTTAGATTGTACTACTATGAGTATTTATTTAAGCCTTAAACTGCCAAAAAATATTTACTAGGCATCAAATTTTATCTTAAATGGTTCCATCCTAGTTAGTTCTGAGTAAAGTGGTTCTACTGGATTTTAGAACTTTGAGCAAATTTATACAGCAAGATTTTTTCTCTACAAACATTTTGATATGCTTGGTCTTCCTGCCAAATGCATATTTTATAAAGAGGATACAGTGTTTAATGTCATAAAATGTCTAAAAGATAATTAAAATATACAGTATATCCATAAAATGAATTCCAACAGGAAATTAAAAAAAATTATAATATTTTATATTCACTAGATTCTACTTACTTGAATCAATTTTTTTTTTGTAATTTTCATTATTAAGGCATCACTTTTCATATCCCCATAACATAGAATAAGGCCTCCATACTAACTCTTCTTGTCAAAGATATGCTATTCACTAAGGTACATTTGATGCAGAAAATGTGAAATTTAGTACCAAAACAAATTTTCCGCGATGAAGAACGATTAAACAGTAAACCACATTGAACAGTTCAAGCATTCTGGCAGCACAGTGTAACTTGATGAAGCAAAATAACACACTAAGCAAATCATATTTATCATTTGGAAACACATAATGCAGTTTCTTGTCTCCCAACTGATGCTACTGGTAACATTGTGCTGTATACAATTCAATATGCAAAACACTTTACCCATTCAAAGAACTGTATTTATGAAAATACAAATTGATATGGTTTATTTAACTTTTTTTTTGTCAGCAACCATATGTACTTTCACTCTTCATGAACTAATACTTCAAATCAAGAAATGGTGCAATTGATGTAACTGTAATGCCATGACTCAAGAATTCATCATCTCATTCAACATACCCAGTGAGCATACAAGGAACTCAGTATGTATATGGTTTCAAAAATTCTAGGTGGTGTGATTCAAGTCCAAACAGAAATGACTATTTTTTCAGAAATTTCAGAAGAATGCTGTGAAAATGATGGGAAGAGTTCAACTCCCATCACTCACTTCATATTCAAGTACATACATTATATCACAGTGTACTTCAGTACACTATATCACCTTCAAGTATACACACTTCAGTTGGTGAAAAGCACATTTTCACATACTTCACTGAAGTCCCTAATCCATTTGTTCACCATCATCTGAAACATTTTCTCTGTACAAACAAAATGTATTACAAACATCTACTAGTTTCACTTTCCTTGCATGCAAGAAATGGACAACAGACTGAATTTCACAGGCTGTTATACAGTCTAACATCTTACACATGTAGAAATGGTGTATTAATATGATCTGTTTCCCTTCAAATGGCATCTGCAGTAGGTAGTACATATAACAATTCAATTCACATGTGCACTTTCTAAAACTGGACCCCATTTTCTGGATATGCCCCATGTGAACTGAAACTAAATGGAAGTCTGAGACACCTTCAGACTTCCTATCACTTTTCACAAAGCAAGAACTTACAGGAATTCAAGACAGCAACCCTCCCCTAAAAAAAAAAGTTCTGACTCTCAGTCCAAAACTGTCTTTCAAGTTATTCAAACAATTCAGATGATTTTTCATTTAGATATCGAAAACTAATAACAGAATTATTTTTGATGATGGGACACATCACTAATTCATCTTCGTTTCACGTAATTATGTTAATTAATTGCAGTAACACTGTAAATTTGAGTATTGCAGCAATACTATATACATGGTTTGCTCAAATAATCAGAGGTAGAAAGTAGAAAGAATGGAAGGTTTGTCGAACAGCTATGATTTTGTAGCAGCCACTCTGCAATATGAAAATTTCATGATATGCAATAATACATAAAACAGTAGATTGCTGTGAATGATAAATTCACACAATGTGCAAAAAAGGAGTGCCCAAATTGATCAGATTTATAGTCTCCCTCCCCCCCAAAGGCCTGTCAAACACATCACATTTCAATGGGCAGATATGTTTTGAAAGGAGCACCATGTCTAAACGGATATTACAAGGGTCAGGAATGTGTGTGCATGCATGAGATCTGAAATGCTTCGCAGAGCTACAGGATCTGTGAAAAACTTATTAGACTGCATCATAAAATATTTTAGGTACCCCCTCCGAAAAAAAAACTCAACTTTTTTGTTACAAACATGTCTGCTTCAAATCTAAAAAAATTAAAATCCACAAATAAAAAGTGAATTTCTAATTTTTAATTTAAAGTTTCAGTTGAAAACTTAACAGTCATAGAAAATCTAACAAACTTTAGGATTACATTTCAGGAAATTTCTGATAAACAATTAAGGGATATTGCACTTGATTATTGAGAATTTCAAAAACATAAGGAATGATTTTGTAAATAAGGCACAAAATAAAATTTGTTCATGTATCTTTCTCATCAACAGGCCCCACCAGTGGCCAAGTGATTAAAACAGTAGAGTACTGGCAGTTTGATTTCATTTCAAATTCAGGCTGTCTGCATGATTGGTTTCTGTCGATTTCCTCATATGTAATATGAATATGAGACTGTTTTCCATACAAAGCCCTCCAACAAGGCATCCCTCCCCTTAGGCAGACAGCCCTTGTATAGGCCTTACTCAAACAACCTAACCTTCTCATTAATAAAAATGAAATCTTATTTAGCTCTTTCGGGCCTGAAATTCATAGAGAATTATGACGTTAAGCTGTTATCATGCCAAGACACAAATTGTTGGCTATTCATAAGTCACACCCTTTAATTCCAATATTTAGTTGCAATGGCTTGGCAACAATGTGTATTTCTTCTCTTGCAAAAGACCAGTATGTGAAACCATAAATAGTAATAAACCTGCATTTCCTGTAAATTTGTTTTTGTTACTCTTATGAAGAGAAATGCAAAATTGCTTATTTCTGCAAAAAATATATTAGAATTAGAACTAGGAAATGGGATATAAAGAAGGGTAGGGAAACGGCGATGTTGCAACTTTACAGAGAAACAAAGAAAAAATGAATAAGATGTGGTCATCCCTGACTGAAATGTAAAATTTAGAGCTATTTCCTAGGGTGTACTGAATTGTCGAAGAGTTCATGAAGTAACAACAGACTACATTCAGGATGAATAGTGCCTAACAGCTCTCAGAGTGCTATGTGGCCATTTTAGGGACATAACTGAATATTCTAGTATGGCAAACAGATGTTCTACCAGATTTAAATACAGAGAACATGATCATACCATTCCATCTGTTGGATTCCTTTGTCCTCAAGATAATAAGTGACTAGTGCACAATGATGGGGATGAGCATCATCTTTCACTAGGAGGAAGTTATCATTGATTGCACTCCTCAACAACTTGACATGAGAATCAGGAACCTAAGTATATTTCAGCATTCACTGCTAAAAATATGTAGGTCACTGTGGCCATTCAGAATGATGCTTATCCATACCATGATTCTGCTACATTTGTAATGATGCCTTTCACTGATGTTTTCAGGCTTATTGCATGTGTTTTGCTTTCTTCAGATTGTAACACATCTGGAATCCCTTTACAAACAAAAACCAAACACATGAGTAAGATGAATTTGAATCCAATTCATTGTACTCATAACACAATGATCTCTGCAATAATGCAACTGGATGCATTTTGCAGCTATGGTTACTGGGATGCAAATCATAGCTTTCTTGCATACAGTCCTCTTTTATACAGCCTGTGCCAGATATAAAGTGAGTGCTTTTATGCATTCACTTTATACCTGGATAATAGAGTACCTGTAGCTGTAGATGTAGCGAGTTCCCTTGTAATCTGGACTGATTCTATTTCCTGTGGCAGTTATTGGCAAATAATGTTCCTGAAAATCTGTTGCTGCAACCTTACAACCTTGGCCTGTTTATCTTCATTCACCACCAGCATCTTTAAACTTCCATATTCCGGAGAGGATGCTTTTGGCTATTTTTAGGTCTTTATATACCTGTGCAGTGTCTGTCCTACTCAATCGCATGCCATTTCTCACATTGAATCAGTAGCCTTCTTAACAATATGTTCCACTATCCAGATGTAAAGCTTTACCTGGCAATTTGTACAATCCTTGAAGTTAAAATTTCAAGTAACTCCTTGTACTCTTTTCCTGAAGTGGGAAAAGAAAGTGCTCCAAAATTTGCATATTTCTGTGTATGAAGGTGAATTCCATTGGACTGTGTGATAATGCTGACTCTGAGCTTTCAATTACTTTCCTCTAAACTTCATTTAATAGAATTAAATAAAGCACCTTTCTATAGTTGTTCCTTTAATAATTTTCATCAGAGTAATAATAATAAATATATTCTAGGATCTATAGAAGATAAGAATCTGTTATTTCAGAATGGTTTGAAAAATTAAATTAATCATATGTAAATATTTACATGTTAAGCTAGATACTGGTGTTCAACGTCATGTACAGCCACTGCCTAAATTGTTGTTTCAAATGGCTGAACACTAGCAATTTAATGCATTCCTTGGGAGTGGTTATTACTCATCAGCCACTTAGCTGCCTCATCAAAGAGAACATTGCAAAGGTACACCACAATAGGTTTAACCACAAGAATACAAAAGCACCATAGCAATTTGAATGGAGAATGCCCCGGGAGATGGATTCAAGGGTTTCCCATCCATTTTTGTATATCAACAAACTTCTTCTGTCACCAGTATTTTAAATGCCATACAAACATTATACACTTATAAATATCAAAGGCTTCTCAGCTATTCGAACCTGGCACAACATTATGGCAACCAGAAGTAATAAATAACCAGTATACTAATTGCAGCAGCTTGCCTAAATTTAAATAACCAAATTTAAAAGTTATATGCTTGACTAAATTAATCATTACTATAAATAATTATAGCGGTTCCAAACTTGGCATAATTGAAAAATGCAAGTTTTTATGTGAAATACAAAATGAAATAGATTTTCAGGTAAAAATACATGATAAAACATTTGCTGCTATTTTAAATTCACCTAGATTAATTAAGTCTAGTGCTAAGGATACGTGAAACAAATCTTCCACCTAGTGAAAAGTTATAAGAATTTCTGAATGGGGTTCATAAAACATGTTAATACAAAAGTAACTATATAATTAGTTTTACATTTCAGATAAAACATACATAAAAAAATTTCTGGGAACATTTTGAAAGTTTAAGGGTGCAACATGTTACAGTTCTCATTTATACCTAAGACCAAATGCAATTCACTATATGGGCAAAGATTACACAATTTTAACTCCTTGAAATTTTCATTTGCAGAAGTCAGAGATCTAACAAATAAAACAATAAATTTCTTTGTCAAATCTCTGGCAAAATTACAAATCTGTAAGCCATTACTTCATGAACATTGTATTTATATGCTTCAATGTCTGTAAACACACTCAATTTTAAATGTAAACAAAATGTCAGTTTTTCAGGAAATTCAATATAACAAATTTAATCGGTATTTTTTTTATGTGTTATGCAAATAAGCTTTTTAGCAAAAAAGATCTGTAACATATTTTGATTGAATAAGCAAATTTATTTTGGAACGGAAGTTATTTGGCATTATCTGCACCTACCTTAGTACTCTCTTTACAGTACACATGGACTTTTGAAATTCAGCAAATTTTTTAGCTAGATATATCCCTGTTTGGGAGATAGAGTTAGATATATCCCTATTTATTAGATATTCCATGACCTTTTAATACAGTAGAATCCTGATTCCCTTAGATCAAAGATGACTATAATCTGCACTCATTTTAAAGTAAATTTTATTATATAAAAATGCAAATACGTTTTGTTAATAATATATTATGTTTAGAACATATTTTATTTGAAGACGTGGATTTATGTCATTACATGAATTATTTTGCATTTTCTGCACACATGCCCTCACTCTCTCTTTTCAGTAAACACAGATCATACACACCATTGCTCTCATTTTAGATTTTATTATTATTTAAAATTCGTTTTTAATTTATGTGTTCAACATACATTAATTATTTATCTATAACTTTTCATTTTTTTTCGAATATAAAAAGCACACAAAGGCTATCTGCTTAATGGGTGGTATTCCCTTCTGGAGGACTTGTGCGAGAAACCGGCTAGTATTTTCATTACATATGTACTATAGTCCATTATTTAAACAATCCAGATTTAATGTAAGAATTGAAAAGAAAAAATGTAACCAGACATGATTTGTAATCCATGCCAATTTGCTAATCCACAAAATACTTGGTTTGTGCATTAATGGAATCCTACAGTGCTTAATGCTACAGAATAAGGATTCTTTTTCTTTCAACATATCATAATGTACAAAGTTGAAAAATAACACATAGAAATATTATAATTCAAAACATCTAAAACTGCAGTTCTGTCATTTTGCATGGAACAAATAGTATATTTGATAAGAATTTTAGTAACACACACCAGCTAATCAACTTTTACTAGTGCTTGACAGTCTTTTGTTATAAGTTATTTGCAAGAGCAATTAGACAGAAATTATACAGCTATGTGCATACTAAGCACTTCATGTAGAAACTATATGTCTTCCTTCTTTAACAAATTTTGCAAGTCTTTACTCACTTCATTTAACCTTGTTTTTCAAAAAATATTTTTTAAATTAAAAGTAAATTACTTTCCTACCTGTACTACCCTACCCATACTTTTTTAACACAATAAAAAAAAATATATTTAAAACTGACTTCATATTTATGAATGCTGGAGCAGTATTTAGAACCATATGAACTAATTTCACAGTAAAACATGCAGCTATTTCAAAAAAAACTTTGAAACCACCCAGATTATCATAAAATATTTAAAATACATTTATTTACTTATATAATTGAAATTTAATGTAATAAATTTAAAATTAATGTAAATTAAAATACTTGCCTGCGTTTTCGAAATTAAATCCGAATACAGATTTTGCTGACTGCATTCCAACACCTTTTGCAAATGATGGCATAAATCTAAATATTCGTATTTTGAGATCACTCCATTACGATATTTATCTTCAGCTTGTTGAAGTATAATTTGAGGGTCAAGCATTACAGAACCAACATGTGATGAAGGGAATCTTTCTCGACTTCTGAAACAAAATGTAGAAATGGTATGAGTGTTTCATACATGCTGATAAATTAATCAAATTTAAAATTTTAAGACAAATTTAAGACTCATGATTAAAAATAAATTTCTCATTCAACTTTAAATTTAAATTTGAAATATTTGCAGAATGTTAAAAACATGCTAATTATAAAGGACTCATAGCTATATTTTTCATACAGTTAATCCCAAAATAATTTAGATGAATATTTAAATACTACCTTACAGCAATGACATTATATCAACAAAGCAGTAACACAAACTTCTTCAGTTTTCACATTCTACATTGTGTTCTACAGTAGGGTAACACTCTGCATGTTTAATTCTGCACTGTGTGCTTAAATAACGCTCAAAGTATACTTTTAGATCTTCTTCTACTCCACAGCCGATTTTCGGATAAGGCTGTCTCAGTCAGTTTTTCCATCTTGACCCATCTAATGCCACAGTCCTCCAGATTTTGACAAAAATTTCTTTAACCACTTTCCTGCGTTGTCTAGCCACTTTGTTCATGGTCTTCCTCTCCTTTCCTCTGACTCTTGGAATGTCAGTTTCTTCATTGAGTTTTCCTCTCCATATCTGTATATATGGCCTAATCATCTTAGTTGAGAAGATTTAATAGCTTTTATTATATTTGGTTCACTAAATTTTTGCTGTAGTTCAAAATTATATCTTATTATCAACACTTCATTTTCCCTTACTGCTGAAACACTTCTCAAAATCTTCCATTGAAATGTCATTACTCTATCCTCGTCTGCTTTATTCATTCTCAGCACTCACTTCTACAGAGTACTACAGGTCTTGCTAACATTTTCTGTATTTTAATTTCACTGCTTAAGTGTTTTGATTTCAACTGGCTTTGTAATTCATAATTGCATCTGTTAGCCATGTTAAATCGATTCTTAATTTCAACAGTTATATCATTATTATTATTTATAATTGTACCGAAATATTTAAATTCTTCAAACTCCTCAAAATCATAGTCATTTATTTTCAGTGGTATCAGGTAATGATTCCTGTTTGTAACTGGCATGAAATTTGCTTTTTCTTCATCAATGATAAAACCAATATTTTTTGCTGCTGACTCAAGTAAAAAAAAAGCCTCAAATACTGCCACCTTCATTCTTTTCGTGACGTCAATGTCATCAGCAATGGCCGCAGAGATTTTATGAATATATTCTTTCATGTTTGCATCCCTGAGACTCTTGCTTTTTTTCAAGGGTGATATAAAACAGCTAGCAGGAAACAGAATCTCCTTGCTTTAGTCGTTTTTCAGTATACAATAAATCTGATGGTTCAATTCCCAGTTTTACTCTCCTAAGGGTCATCTTTATCAGATTCACCAAAGTAGGAATCAGCCATTATGAATAAAGAAAAGATTGTGTTGTCCGGAATGGCAACATCAGAAAGAAAAGAACATTCGTTATGCAAAACATAGACAGAGCAGGTGTTATGAGCGAATGGAGGCAGATGTTGGGCACTGCTTACCGTAATTGTAATTCATCGTGATTCCAATTAATTTTTTATCAGTTAATTCCCTTTGTTATATTAATAAAACATGTTGTTCGTTTTGTAAGAAAGTCTGGATGAATCTTTTATCATTTGGTGTATCTACGATGTCTTGATCTCTTCAACGGGTCATCCACCAAAGGGGGAATAAAACTATTTGTCCAATAGTTGTCCTCAAAGAAGAAGAGAGTTTTTACGGGCGCAGCCTCAAAGCATCGAACCAGAATAATGCAGGTGAGAGCTCAATTTATTTTGTAAATGCATGCTCCCACGTATTTAAGTGATAATAATTATTTGGGCAAAAATTATTTCAGAATTACTAGAACTGAATCATCGTTTTATGTCACTGAATATTTGTTTTGTTTACTTGTCAAAGTAATGAATACACCTGTATTCGAACGTAATTTTGCTTTACTTGTCAAATTAATGATTACGGCAGTGTTCTGAAGTATTTTCGTTTTACTCGTCAGAGTAAGTGAATTGCATATTCAAATAAAAGTTTTAGGAATTTAGCCTTCTGCTTTGACTTTTGTCCCAGATAGTTAAAAATTATTCTAATATATTTGAATTTATTGTGCATCATATGTGAAAATAAAAGTGGTTATCAAACTTTTAATTCCGATATTCTAATGCATGCCAGTGCATAATTTTATATTCTGTTTACGAATTATAAACTATTGTGTAAAATATATATATATATATGAGCTAATTATATATATATATATATATATGAGCTAAAATGCCATTTGAATCACACAAAATAAAAAAAAAAGGTTTCTTTGTCTAAAAGTAAAAGTCAATTGACTGAATAAAATCAGAAAACGCTATTTGGCGCCAGCCAGCTGTTTAGTGTCGCACATAGAAACAATTTTTTTTTTTTGTTTTTTTGTTGTTTCCCCAAGGAAAGAGAAAACTGCAATAATTTATCGATTGTTTTTTTTTTTTCTTCTGCAGAGAATGTTTTTATTGTAGCAGGAAGTTACGAAATCAAGTGGTTGTTTTAAAAAAATAATATTATGAAACTGTGATTGTTTATTTTATTTTGATTACTTGTGATATCGTATTTTGTATTGCTGATTCGTTTTTCACATAAATGTTTCATTATTTGAAGAGTATTTAAAGGAAAATATTATCAGTTTTAAAATTTATTGAAATTAATTAAATTAATTAAAACAAACCTCAGTTAGAAAGTTTCTACTTTAACTAAATTTAAGGAACTATTAATACGAAATTAGGTTTTCTTTATTAAAATGTTTCTTAAAGATTGAGGTTCATTTAAAATCGAACTATGGCTTTTATGAGACGTGGAAGAAGGGAGGATTCATTAGTGTTAGCTGCTGAATTAGAGATTCAAGTGGATCCAAGTATGAAAATTATCACAATAAAAAATAAAATAGTTCAAAGTGAGACATACGATGAAGAATTTGCTAAAGAAATATTTTTGACGATTGTTGAAGAGAGAAAAAAAAGAGAAGAAACGGAAGAACTGCAAAGAAAAGAAGAATTAGAGGCACAGCAGAAAAGACAACAAATGGAATTTGAATTGAGAAAACTTGAAATTGAATCTTATGCTCAATTAACACAAACTCCACCAACGGATAAAATTGGACAATGCAATTTCGATTTAATTAAGTTTATTCCTAAGTTAAGAGAACATGATATCGTGATTTATTTATCCTTATTTGAAAGACAAGCTAAAAGAGCAAAGACAGATCCTAAAGATTGGGTATCATGTTTATTGACTTTAATGCCATCTGAAATCATTCAACTAACTGGTAAGGAATCTGAAGAAAATTTTGAGGATTATGAATACATTAAGGCCATCTGTTGAAGAGATTTAAATTAAATCCCAAAAGCTTTAGGAAAAAGTTTGTGATGCACCAAAAGAACACTGAAAAATCATGGAGAGATTTTTGCTACGAAATTACAAGTTATTTTGAAGAATGCATGAATGGGCTTGAAATCACCGACTTTGCCAGGTTAAAAGACCTCATTATCACAGATCAAATTAAGAAAAGAGTGCCTCATGAAGTAAGAGACCATTTTCTTGACGACTGGGTGAAGTTCGTTTCTCCGACCAAATTAGCGGACAAACTTGACGAATACGACAGTGTTCGTAGTTCTTCAAAAAAGACTGGTGGTAGTCCATCGAAAGACAAAACTAATGAAAAGTGCCATCTTCGTTATTCGCATCCAGAAAGGACTTCCAAAAACAAATCGTTCTCTATTCAGAACACGCCAAGAGTAAAACCTTTTCCCTAAGGATGACGAGCCACAATAGCCAATTTCCAAACTAACTTGTTATAACTGTGGGAAAGAAGGTTATACATCTAGATTTTGTGCCAAAAATCAGATACCAAAAAATACTCTGCAACAGCACAAAACAATTTAATTTAAACACAAACAGCCTTTGCAGAAAAGGAAAAACCAGAAGTGCTAACTGCCAAGATCTCTATTCCCGTCTCAAAATCCGTGGACGTATCTAGCAACATAGATGATTTGAAACTTGTCAAAGTTAAATGCACAAATATTGTTCTAAATGGAATCGCAGACAAGGGAGCACAAATTTCAGTAGTCCGCGAGAGACTGGTTGAAGACATACCTTGCGAAGGTGAAAGTAAAATAGAGATATCTTCTGCATTTGGTCAGAACGAAATCACTCCACTGAAAATTTTCCAGATGAAAATTGATGATGATCTTCATGGCAGAGTACCCATTACCTGTGCTGTTCCAAGAAAGCTAGTTGCCGACTTGTTACTGAGTTCTTCAGCTTATGAAGTGCTCAGCAAAAATATTGAACTGTGTCACAGTGATCATCAGTGGGATATATCTTCCTTAAAATGTGAAGAATCGGATGACAAACCCTCATCATTTGAAGACAATACTTCAAATTTAGTTGTTGTTAATCAGATTTCCCAAGGAGACATAGAAACTGTGGAAACAACAAGCAAAGCAAAACTAGAATTTAAAGCATTTCAAGAACAAGATGAGAATTTGAAAAAGTGTTGTGAATGGGCAAATAAGAATCAAAATTCAAATGATTTTGATAATGATGTCTTACTTCACACTGAATACACACTGAATATATCTGTGGTGAAAACATTAAAGCAAGTTGTGTTGTCTTTAGGAAAAAGAAAGGAAGTTCTGAAAATGGCACATGAAATCCCTCTTGCTGGACACATCAGTGAGAAAAAGACAATTCAACGAATCAAATACTCATTCTTTTGGCCTACTAATAAGCAAGATGTTAAAAAGTTCTGCGAAAGTTGTAAACAATGTCAATTGAGAAGGACAATTACATATAAAGATAGAATTCCAATTCAACCTATCGTTAGACCGGTAACACCCTTTGAACTATGGAGCGTGGATTGTATCGGAACATTAGAACCTCCATCTGGAAGAGGTCATCGGTTCATGATATGTGCAGTTGACCTATGCACCAGATAGGCAGAAGGCACTCCCGTCAAAGAGATAAGTTCAAAAACAACATACAATGTTTTGATGAGGATTTTTTCTCACACTGGGTTTCCGAAGATGATTTGTTCCAACCAGGGAACTAATTTCACAGCTAAACTCACCCGAGCTTTCGAGGACATTCTGGTTGTGTCTCCACGCCAAGACATCCAGAGAGTATGGGTGCTGTAGAACATTGGAATAGAACTTTAAAAGAGATGATGAACAAAAATGTCCAAGAACATAGGAGAAATTGGGATTCGCGTCTTCCCTACCTCCTGTTTGCCTACAGAGAAATGCCACATAGCACCACTGGTTTGTCTCCCTTCCAGATGATGTATGGAAGAATACCACCAGGGCCTTTGTCCTTGCTGAAAGAGATCTGGATGGGTCAACGTAGCATTTCAGTCACAGCTTCCTGTTCAATTGAAAATTATCTACAAGATCTTTTAGAAAAATTAAGAAAGGCTCGTGACATTGCGCCAGCAAACTCCAAAATATCTCAAAAAGAATATACTTCAAGATATAGCTTGCATTCTAAAGAAAAGACTTTCAATGTGGGGGACAAAGTCCTCATCTTAATGCTATCATCACAGCATAAATTGCTCAATACTTGGCTAGGACCAGCTACTGTAATCGAACTTATAAGGCCACACTCTGCCAAAGTTGAAATGGAAGTATAAGAGAAGTCCACATAAATAAGTTAAGACCTTATATTGCTCGTATAGATCCCATTGGTATCATTTTTGACCACGATGAAGACTTTGGCGATATCGACTATGCACCAGCGGATCCTATGAATAAATCTGCTGACGATATCTGGACTCACAAAATTTAAAAGGTGACTTAAAACATTACCAACGAAAAGGACTATTTGAAGTATTAAGATCATATGCCGATGTTTTTAGTAACAAACCGGGCAAAGCCAATGTCGATGGTCATGACATAAAGGTTACAGCAGATTGTAACCCAAAAAGATTAAGAGCTTATCGTGTGCCTGTTTCACTTCAAGATGAAGTTGATCGCCAAGTGCAACAACTTTTAGAATGGGATCTTATAGAACCCAGTGACAGTGAATGGGCACATCCTGCAGTATGTGTTGCAAAAAAGAAAGGTAGTGTTAGACTGTGCATAGACTTTAGACTTTTAAATAGCTTCACAGTTCCGGATGCCTATTGGATGAAGATTGCTAAAGATTTACTTTTCGAAATAGGGAAAGCCAAGTTCATAGCAGTCCTCGATTTAACCAAGGGATATTGGCAAATCCCGATGAAAGAAGAAGCCAAACCTTACACAACATTTATCACTCATTCTGGCCATTACCAATGGAAAGTTCTTCCTTTCGGTTTGAAAAATGCCGGAAGTACCTTTAAAAAATCCATGGATAAGGTAGTAGCAAACCATAAGAAATACTGCCGTTCATACATTGATGATGTGGCAATAATTTCTGAGACGTGGGATAACCACCACCATCACATCGACCAAGTGTTTCAGAGTCTGAGAAAGGTAGGTCTAACAACAAATCCAGAAAATTGTGATTTTGGAAAGTTAAAGAGTGACGTGAAGTTTCTAGGTCACGTAATCGGTTCTGGCACTCACTCTCCAGATCCTGAGAAAGTAGAAGTGATTCAGAATCTTTCTAAGCCTACCACTAAAAAAGAAGTCAGAAATCTTTTAGGGCTAGCAAGTTATTATAGGGATTATATCACAAATTTTTCTGAAATAGTTTTGCCTCTAACAAACCTTACGAAAAAGAGTGTTCCAAATAATATTCCGTGGGACTCTAAAATGGAAGCATCTTTCAACAAACTTAAAGAAGAGCTGATTAAAATGCCATCCCTGCATACTCCGGACATTGACAAACCCTTTCAACTTTATACAGATGCATCTGCATTTGCAATTGGAGCTTGTTTAGCTCAAAATGATGAACATGGCAAAGAAACGTCTATAGCATTTTTCAGCAAAAAACTGACTCACTGTCAACAACGATAGTCCACCATCAAAAGAGAACCGTTTTGCGTCATCGAAGCCTTGAAAAAATTTGAGACTTGGATTTTCGATGCCAAAGTACAGATTGTCTCTGACCACAATCCTCTCACTTACTTGACCCAAAGTGTGCTTCATGGTGCTAAACTGTCTCGTTGGGCCTTAACGTTACAACGTTACAACATGACTGTAACATACTGCAAAGGCAGTTCACACGGGAATGCTGATGCCTTATCAAGGTTATCAGTTAACTCGTAAGCAAAATTAAATTATAAAGAAAGCCTATTTTCAAAAGACAAATTTAAGATACATTCCAATTGTATCAATTTAATATTGTAGTATTAACTTCTGACAGTGTGTATATGATATATATATATATACAGTCAAATACCAAAAATCCGCCGACCTGAAATCTGCCAACTCCTGAAATCCGCACTGCCTCTTAAAATATAAACATTGAATTTATAGGTTCCAGAAACCACAGAATGGAGAATGAAATACCAAAGAAAAAATATTTATCCAATAATGACGTCATAATTACCGAATAATAATGATTCCGGGTTAGTGGCAGAAAAAAGATCTTAGTCCAGAAGAGGTTTTTAGTATGGATGATGTGTTCAGACGAGGAAACACTGGCATATCAGATAACAAATGATGAAATCATTGGCTCTGTTTTGAACTCGCCGCAGCAAGAAAACGATTCCGACACCAACACAGATAATGAATTTGATAGGAGTGAGAAAATATCTTTTAATGTGGGTTTGGAACATGGTGAAAAATACCTAAAATATTTAGAACAACAGTCTATGTGAAAGTTTATCTCTCAGTGTCATCCAAAAGTTAAAAGTAAACGTTTATTTAAAGGAGATAAACAAAAGTGGTGAGTCTCTGTTTTGCATGAATGACACAAAATTCAATGCTATCCTAGTTAGGAATGAAGTTAGTTTGCTATAGCTCAGTGTAACACTGACTTGTGATACTGATAGCTCAGAAGCCATAAGTTCGAATTCCAAGGTCATGCCATCGTGCGGATAAAATTATAACTGAAACAGGGTGCCTTTATAACAATAAAACGTCATAAAGGTACTCGTACTGTATGCAGGCTGGTTGCGGTTCGAAAAAACAGAAACCTTCATAAGGCATAAAGGTGCTCGAATTTTTAAGAAGATCCCTTCCGAACTTGAAAAAACGTGATCTTCATAAGAGTGTCTTTATACCGTGCCTCAGCTGTGTGTACGATCTTTGCTTGCTTTACTTGTTAATTAATTAAGTAAGGGATGAAATGAATCCAGGATCCCTTTATGCAAAATCACTTCCCATGAAAACTCCGGACTTTCGCAAAAGTGGCAAAAAAGACTTTAACAAAAGTGCTGACTTAAAAACTGTTTTTTTTTAATATTTTTTAACATGTTTATTGCATTAACGATTCCAAGCAGGCAGTTCTGTTTCCTGAATATAAAGATTACTAGTATTTCACAAGAAATTTGATTACATCTTCATGTCAATTTAGAAATAAATATTATTTAATTAAAAATCAAGCTTATACACACACACACACATATACACTGGTGTGCAAAAATTAAGGACGAAGTCGAAAAATTAGCATATCATCTGAACGAAGAGGCAGAGCGGACAGAAAGACCAATCAGGAGATTAAGTAAGGTGATGTACGGTAGCACATGCGCAGATATGCAGGTACACGTAATGGGGGAGTGTCTGAGTAGTATAAAGCATGTTGTTGGTGTAAGATCAGTATTTCTGGCAAAGAGATTGCCCGCCGTATAGCAGTTAAAATCACACCGAGTTGCTGCCTCAGTGAGAAATGGCGAATAATCAATCTGTTAGACGACATCTGGATGCTTTTACCCGAGGTCAAATCATCAGCAAGTTGGAGGAAGGCCGCAGTGTGACAAGTGGGGCTGCAGAGTTCAGAATTGCTCACAGCATCGTTTCACGACTTTGGAGACAATTTCAAACTACAGGAACAGCTATCCGGGGGTCTAGTAGTGGTCATCCACGAGGAACCACACCCGCAGATGAGAGGTATATTGCCTTACAGGCCAGAAGAAACAGGCGGCAGACAGCGGGAGGAATCGTTAGACACACTACTCAGACGACTGGACGGCTGATATCGTGTTTTACCATGGCCAGAAGACTGCACAGTGGTGGTCTGTTTGCACGATGGCCTGTACGGTGTGTACCTCTAACGCCTGCCCGTCGAAGAAGGCGTTCTCTGTGGTGCCGGGAACAACGGAATTGGAGAGACAATGAATTGGGACGAGTACTCTTTACAGATGAGAGCAGATTTAGTCTGAGTTGCGATTCTAGACACATACACATCTGGGCAAAGCTGGGAACACGCAACAACCCCTTCAACATCATCAAAAGGGACTGTTTTGGAGGTTGCGGAGTTCTCGTTCCAGCAGACATAATGCTTGGTAGCTGGACCGACCTGCATATCTCCCAAGGAGGTTCGTCACCTGGGACTGCTATTGTAACGAGGTTCTTCTTCCTTACACGCGTCTTTTCACAAGGGCTATGGGTCCTCAGTTCCTCTTCATGGACGACAACGCTCCACCTCATCGCACAGTTACTGTCAAAGAGCTGTTAGAGAGTGAAGATATTGAACACATGGATTGGTCGGCAAGGTCTCTGGATCTAAATCCCGTCAAGCATGTACGGAACTTACTAGGGAGACCCGTGGCAGCACGTAACTTATCGCCAGTAACGATTCCGAAACTCCGATTGGTGCTACAAGAGGAACGAGCAGCAGTGTCTCAACAGCTCATTAACAACCACATATCCAGTATGCACACATGATGTGAAACCCGCCTAGCAGTCAGGGAAGATCATATCCCCTATTAAAGACCGGATGTTTCTTGCTGGACACCCATCACAGGGATGTTTCGGCCTTTAGTCACATTGCGCTTTATGCTACTTTTTCAATAAAGCTTCTTTTTATCCCTCTGATTTCTCTTTTAGTAAGTGTTGCTTACATTACTCATGTACTTACGTATTGGGGATCTTACAGTATTAAATGTGTTGATTTGGAAAGCTTTTGTACAAAGTTATATTGAAAAAACCATCTTGTCCTCAATTTTTGCACACCAGTGTATATGTATGAGATATTTTTTGTGGCATGTTAATATTATTTCACTTATTAAAGTTGTTTCTAGTGTTTTGAATTAATTATCAAAATTTGTATTTGTTCATTTAAGAATTCTTTTTTCTAAACAAATTGCTGAAGTTTGCCTGAGCTTACAGCTCACGAAATTAAGACAAACTCTCAATTTCTCTGCAGATACAAATTACATTTTCTCTGTTTTGTACAAAATGTTTGAATTATTACAGTAAACAAGAAAATTATCTATTATTTACGTTACGAAAATTATTTACGTTTTATAATGGTAGCTGTTATGTTGATAAATGGCAACGTCTATCACGGTTATGCAATGAAATGTTTCGCCAAAGACAATCACCGACAGCCTTTGTAGATCTGTTCTAAAAGTGACAAGTACTTCTGAGAACATAATCAAGCATCGGCGCTGAACATCAATTCCCTAAGCTGATCACATCTACAGAAAACCAAAATCATCTGAAACCGTAAGTGTTCTTTAAAGAGAGGTTTTAATGTATTAATTTTAACATGAATGCCAGGAAACAGTTAACATACGTAATCATGGATGTATACCAAACTGTATAAAAATCACGAACTAGACAGAAATTTAAAACCTGGGTTTCTATTAGTCATGTTAACAAAACATCTTTTTATTTAATCATTCTGATATTTTAGTATTACAAATGCATGCCTGTATTTTAAGTCTTTTTTTTTGAGGGGGTGTTGTTTGTTTGTTAAAAGCGTACCTTAAGAGACAAAGACCTAAACTACTTTCATAAGAGACTTAAAAAAACCTAAAAACCAACTGTTAGAATTCTTATCTGTTAAATGCTTAAAAAAATATAAAATTAAACAAAATGAAGATAGACCATAAAACAACTTTAAATATCGCATGATACATTATAAAACAACTTAAAATAGTGAGTAGCCCAGCATTAATTAATGTCTATAGAATCTCGTTTTATATAAAGATATTCTCAATATCGGTAATTTAATTGGCTTAAGTAAAATTACCGTTACAATTTTGAACGATTAGCGTACTGGCATGTTATTACTATATGCATAAGTCTTCTTCCAAAAAATACAAGCTGTAACCCTATTCTTGTCATTTCAACCAACATAAAACCTTAACCGTCTTTAGGCAAAAGTCCAAACTTTACATATAGATGAGGGCACCAGGTCAGCGTTTTCCATAAAGGTGACTGCAACTTTGTGCAAGTGAGGTGATTCTGCATTAAGAGGAACGGATTTATTTTCCCCTTGCTTAATTAATTAGTCATTAAAACAGAAGAAAATTGGACTTGCTCTTTCATTTATTGTGTTCTCCGCGCACTTGCATATGCCAGTAGTATTTGTGACCCTGCAGTGCTGATTCCGATTAATCTTAGAGTGAGCTATCGCTTTGAAAATTTTGTACATGCGGTATAAAATCACCCTGTACATATGCATTGTAAAGACTTTATTTTATTCTAACAATTATTTTTAGTTCGACTTTCCTTTCCTTCCTGATTTCAGTTTCCTGCCGGAATGTAACTTTAATGACGTAGTATGCAAAATCGAAGTGTGTTCAGAAGCAGTATTTAAGCTGCGTTTCAAGAGTTTGTGAGGAATAGTAGCATAGTTACACTGGTGTGCAAAAATTAAGGATGAGACGGTTTTTTCAATATAACTTTGTACAAAAGCTTTCCAAATCAACACATTTAATACCGTAAGATCCCCAATACGTAAGGACATGAGTAATGTAAGCAACACTTACTAAAAGAAAAATCAGAGGGATAAAAAGAAGCTTTATTGAAAACGTAGCATGGAGCGCAATGCGACTAAAGGCCGAAACATCCCTGTGATGGGTGTCCAGCAAGAAACATTCGGTCTTTAATAGGGGATATGATCTCCCGTGACTGCTAGGCAGGTTTCACATCATGTGTGCATGCTGGATATGTGGTTGTTAATGAGCTGTTGAGACACTGCTGCTCGTTCCTCTTGTAGCACCAATCGCAGTTTCGGAATCGCTACTGGCGATAAGTTACATGCTGCCACGGGTCTCCCTAGTAAGTTCGGTACATGCTTGACGGGATTTAGATCCAGAGACCTTGCCGACCAATCCATGTGTTCAATATCTTCACTCTCCAACAGTTCTTCGACAGTAACTGTGCGATGAGGTGGAGCGTTGTTGTCCATGAAGAGGAACTGAGGACCCATAGTCCTTGTGAAAAGACGCATGTAAGGAAGAAGAACCTCGTTACAATAGCAGTCCCAGGTGACGAACCTCCTTGGGAGATATGCAGGTTGGTCCGGCTATCAAGCATTATGTCTGCTCGAACGAGAACTCCGCGACTTCCAAACCAGTCCCTTTTGATGATGTTGAAGGGGTTATTGCGTGTTCCCCGCTCTGTCCAGATGTGTATGTGTCTAGAATCGCAATTCAGACTAAATCTGCTCTCATCTGTAAAGAGTACTTGTCACCATTCATTGTCTGTCCAATTCCGGTGTTTCTGGCACCACAGAGAATGCCTTCTCTGATGGGCAGGTGTTACAGGTACACATCGCACAGGGCATCGTGCAAACAGACCACCACCGTGCAGTCTTCTGGCCACAGTAAAATGCAATATCGGTCGTCCAGTTGCCTGTGTCGTGTATCTAGCAATTTCGCCCGCTGTCTGCCGCCTGTTACTTCTGGCCTATAAGGCAATATACCGGTCATCTGCGGGTGTGGTTCCTCGTGGACGACCACTACTAAACCCCAGGATAGCTGTTCCTGTAGTTTGAAATTGTCTCCAAAGTCGTGAAACGATGCTGTGAGCAATTCCGAACACTGCAGCCACACTTTTCACACTGCGGCCTTCCTCCAACTTCCCAATGATTCGATCTCGGGTAAAAGCATCCAGATGTCGTCTAACAGATTGATTATTCGCCATTTCTCGCTGAGGCAGCAACTCGGTGTGATTTTAACTGCTATACGGCGGGCAATCTCTTTGCCAGAAATACTGATCTTACACCAACAACATGCTTTATACTACTCAGACACTCCCCCATTACGTGTACCTGCATATCTGCGCATGTGCTACCGTACATCACCTTACTTAATCTCCTGATTGGTCTTTCTGTCCGCTCTGCCTCTTCGTTCACCTGATATGCTAATTTTTCGACTTCGTCCTTAATTTTTGCACACCAGTGTAATTTCACACTTATTTTTATGATAGTATTGTGTTTATTAAATCATTATGGTGGGAGCTGGATATTTTGGAGCTCTCACTTATATTTCATTGTTTTGAATTAGGAGCTGTGTTGCTGTTTATTTATTTATTTATTTTGGTTACTGTATTTTCAGACTCTCTGAACTTTGAGCAGCATTGTCTCTACGGTGACAAATAAACTTCTCGTGGCGGGACTAGCAGGATTCAGCTATTATGAATAAAGAAAAGATTGTGTTGTCCGGAATGGCAACATCAGAAAGAAAAGAATGTTGGTTATTCAAAACATAGACAGAGCAGGTGTTATGAGCGAATGGAGGCAGACGTTGGGCGCTGCTTACTGTAACTGTAATTCATCACGAGTCCAATTAATCTTTTATCGGTTAATTCCTTTTGTTATATTAATAAAACATGTTGTTCGTTTTGTAAGAAAGTCTGGATGAATCTTTTATCATTTGGTGTATCTACGATCTCTTCGGTGGGTCATTCACCAAAGGGTTAATAAAACTATTTGTCCATTAGCCGATGTCCTCAAAGAAGAAGAGAGTTTTTACTACCAATTTTTCAGATATTTCCAACTCCAGCATCACCTGAAAGAATTTCTGCCAATTCATGCTATTGTAAGCAGTTGTAAAATAAATGAAAAGGTGGTATGCATCTATATCATTTTTTTGTCTTTTCAAGTATTTGCCTAATACTGTGTATTCGGTTGGTAGTTAAGCTATCCTTTTGAAATCCACACTGGTATACTCCAATTATTATTATTATTATTTTGTAAAAGCAGCTGGCCGTTCTGATAGAATGTTTGAAAATATCTTACAAGATGTGCTCAACAGAGTGATTCCCAACTAGTTCTTACACTCCAGCTCATCTCCTTTTTTTATTTATTGGGCATATGGAACCTTATTCGCATGCTATGTGCACTTT
This sequence comes from Stegodyphus mimosarum, assembly GCA_000611955.2. Lineage (NCBI taxonomy): Eukaryota > Metazoa > Arthropoda > Arachnida > Araneae > Eresidae > Stegodyphus > Stegodyphus mimosarum. The sequence goes on along the minus strand of KK122129.1, from coordinate 156,884 downwards.
TCCAAAGTCCAACCACTGGAGACAACACAATGTATTTCTTTAGTCAGTTTAGGTTTCTTGATATTCAAGAGTTTGGGTTTGATACCATGCGGCCTTCCAAACTGTTACTATTTAAACTGCTCATTGCTCTCGCCACTTCATCCATGAATGGTGGTTCTAGGTCTTCGCCTTGTTGGTTCTGAGAAGCATCATCTGAGTCTTCTCCCAATTCCTCCAACATATCTTTTCCATCAAGAGCAGTCTTGAAATGTTCTCTCCATCTCCTAAGTATTTCACTTTTGCAATTATAAAGTTCACCTGTTTTATCCCAGCAACTGTGCATCCTAATGCAAAAATCTTTTCTAGTATTGTTTGTTACATTATAAAACTTTCTTGCCTCTTTCTGTTTTTGAGATAGTCATTTCTCTATAAATCCCCTTCCAATATACTCTAATCTTCATTTTCAATAATCTTTTTCCGTCTTCTAATTTCTCTGTACCCATCATCAGCATTTCTTGTATAATGTTTTTGCACCACAAGACAGGATGTATGTTTTTTTTTCCTTTTTGTTAATTATTTCACATTCTTCTTCATATTTTACCTTTGCTTGCTTTTCTTTTTTTATAAGGACTGGAATCCCTTTCTTAGCTGCCTCTAACTTCGTTCTTCCCACTTGCGATCCTACTTATTCTTATTCTCAGTCATTACAAGCTTTTCCTTTATTTTATTCCTATACACAGCAATAATCTTAAAGGTTCCTAAGGAATCCTTGACCGCAATTTCTTTGTTTTGTGCATTATTTTCTCCTTTGTGATTCCTCCCCCCCTTTTTTTTGCTAATAACTTTTGGTAATTCGTCTTACTTTTGAAATGACCAAATAATGGTCAGAGTCTATGTTAGCCCCTCAATAACTTCCAACATCAAGGAAGCTACTTTTATGCCTCAAGTCCATCAACACATGATCAATATGATTCGATGTATTCCCATCTGAGGAGCGCCATGTACTTTTTATGTATGTCTCTATGTCCAAAACTTGTGCTCCCAATGAGCATTAGTACTACAATCCAATTGCAAATTGGAAGTCTTATTTCCATTGTCATTGACCTCATTGTACAGGCTATGCTATCCAGTGTAGTTCTGTACATTATAATCTCTACCTATCTTTGCATTAAGATTTCCAATCACCACTCAGATCATTAGACGGGCATCTGTTTTAAGACTCTTCCAGCTTGTCATAAAACGTCTCTTATTCTGGTTCCTCTTTGTCCTCCTGCATGAACAATTATAATGCTCACATTTTGTGGTATGGTCTTTATTCTTATTTTCCAAATTCTTTCATTAACAGATTCAAAATTTATAACTTTATCTTCAATTCATTTATTTACCCTGTACCAAAGTAATGTTTATCTTAGCAGCTAAAATATAGGCTGTAACTTATCTTTTCTAGTTTTCTCTTTCCTAAATATCTTATCTCCTGCATAGCCAAAATATCAATTTCATGTCTGTTAACTTCATTTATTAGATTTTTCAGTACTCTACTCTCAAACAGCATGCATATATTCCATGATCCAATCCTCATTTCCTTTTTCATTCCATGTCGTCTGGATAAGCTCTGTCTAGTTTTTCCTTCTTGTTAATTCCTAACACGTAATTTTTATCAGGTTGAGATTGTCTCACACCCAACCATATAATCTTCAGAGGCAGGTTACACGGCTATACTCCCAGACAATGGGTACCTATTTTAGTTGCCTTTTACGACACATGCAGGCTACATTAGCACTATTCTTTCATACCTGGTCACCACACAGTTGCTACTTTTACATATTTTACTCTAAAATATATGCAAGCCATTCCCACATTATAAAACTGGCAACAATTTATGGGATCAAAAGTTTTCAATGCAAAAGGAGAAAAGAATTAATTATAAACATATATTAAATCAAATTTTTTGTTTAACAGAAGTCATTGAAAAGTAAGAGGTTTTGTGGAATACAGGGAGTTTAAATCAGGGTTCAAACTCAGATGAACAGTCAGACTGAAGGATTGTTTTTACAGCTTTCCCTATGGGTAATGTGAATAAGAGACAGTTTCCCTTAGAAATTCTTTATGAAAGAATCCCTCCTCTCAAGCAAATAGCTTTCACATGCTTTACGTTATTCAAATAAATTAATCTATGTTGCTAGCCATTTATGGAATAAAAGATTAAGCATTATTAGTGCCCTAATGTTACCACAAAAGCCACTGTAAAAAATATCTCAGGAAATAGTAACTATAATAAGTCAACATTTTTCTTCAAGGGTACCTGAAATTTAAGGCAAATTTTAATTTCATAAAGGAATGCCACATGATGGTGTAAAAGCCTTGCGATTTTATAATTGACTTGTGCCATTTAATAGAACAACGTAATTTCGAAACTTATTAAATGAGCACCCATAAGTCACTTCTAGTTTCTGGAATATTAAATGCAAAAATTCAAAAGTTTCTTCTGAAATCAAAATTAACATCAATGAATACAAGATGCGATATCAAAGGTTTTAATGCTGCAGAAATGGCATCAAAGAAGACAAAGAATATTTATTTACATGATATTTCACATTCTTTCACAAAACATAACTCAGATTCAAGTACTTATAGTGAAAGAGATCTTAAGTCAACCAAAAAATCTACCTCAAGAATGAAAGTGGATGCAGATGTTAAAATGGGAATTAGCCACAGTTGTAGTCATCTCCGAACAATCATACATAGTGTGAATCAGAATGTGGTAAAACATAAATGAAAGGATCACATCATATAAGATAATTCTTCTAAGACACATAATAATAAAAAATCTGTTCCTCATAATTCAAAGCATAAGACCACTGAAAAAACTGAAAATGCGCATTTTCTAAATTTTACTGATAAATGGCACTTTTTACTTCATACGGAAAAAGCAATATATTTTTACTGAAGGAAAAATGTAGTCATGAAAGTTGATTTAGGATTTTTTATTCAATTTTTAAGACACTTTCAATAAACTGTTGCATAAGGAGAATAAAGGCTCTTTATACTTATTCTACTATTACACATTATTAAACTTACAAATTCAGTATCCAAGGTTAATTTTCTGAATTCTTTTGAAGATAATGTTTTCATGTGACTGTACATACATGATTTTAAAAATAGTCCTTTCTCTCCTGAAGATGATTTGTAAAACAAAAATCAAGTAACTATATTTGTCAGAACCAGATTCAACATAGAAAAAACACAATTGACATACTGCGAATTTAGCACGCTTACTGAAATCATTTATTACCGCTTCTTTAATTCTGAATCATAATTAATGTAACACTAGAGACCTGTAATTTTGCATAAAGATTAAATTTTAGGCCCTAAATGCACAAATTCCAGCATAACTAATATTTGTGGTGCTAACATATACATGAATGCCCGCACATCTGCCGAATGTTTACATATATTTATCAAAACTACTAAGCCAAATCTATTAAAACTACTAAATCAAATCTATTTCAAATCTTAACTGCCTTAAATTTAAAAACTAAAGAGGAAATTATTCAAACCCCTTTTCTCAAAATAAAATGAGCATTAACAGATTAAAAAATATTAGACCACATTGTTCCTTGATGCAGCAACTTGTAAGTTTCCAACAATGTCAAATCACTTCACCAAGATTACATACTTTCACTGGTATAAATCATCAGAAAATTTTAAATCAAATTATCAGTTTTCTCTCCTCCCTCCTCCAAAAAAAAATCAGAACTTCAATAACGAAAAGAAACGTAGACAATCACAAATAACAGAAGGCATTAAGATTAAAAATAAGTAATATTTATTGCAACACATGCTTAATTACAATACAAACACTATAATTTAAGATAATAAAAATATATATCTGTACCGTATTATAATAAAAACACCCAATTTTCAGGTTCATACCTTACAAAATGACCCCGACGACTTCCAAATCCTGAAGAATTTCTTCCTCTTTGTAAGCGAGGGCGCATAGGAGAGAAAAAACCATCACCAGATTCAGAGGATGAAAACCTTCTCTGTTTTAATCTTTCTATAAAATTATTATTAAACAGTTAGAAAAGTTATGCATTTGACGAAAAATATATTGATATTCAACAAATACTAAGGCTCTCATACGGCTCAGTGGATAACAACTGGTACTTCATCCAGGTTCAACTCTTAATGACAATGGCTGTATGTGATTTTTATGTTTTCTGCTGCCGGAAAATAGTTTCTGCCCTGTTTGTAGCAGAAACTGACTGTAACCAGATGAAACTGGCAGCAAATAATAAGAGATCTCAAAAACTAAAATATTTATTATTATTTTTTAAAAAGAAAAATATCTATGTATTTTAAAATTAAAAATAACTCTAATTAAATTGAGCATATTTAGCCAAAAAGTTAAGAATTGCAAAGTTAAACCTAATTAACTATGGAATTTATGCACCAACAACAAATAAAGGTGATTAAAAAATTAAATTTAATAAAATTTTAAATTATTGATACTTATAAACTTAAAAGATACTGAAGAACTAACTTTTGACTTCCCATTGAAATTCTTAACGTTTTGGCAAAATATACAGAATTTAAAAGGATTTATATTTTATTTTTAATTTCATCATATAGTTTATAAATTAAATATACGCAGAAAAGGTGCAGGTTTCTAAAAATTGTTCTACTTTCCATTTTTTTATTATGTATTTTATTGCACATATTAATAGCAAAAAATAAATAATCAGTATTTAATTCATGATATGAAAGAAACAAAATTTCTCGATTTCATGGCAACACAGTAAGTTTAAAAATTTACAATAAAAAAACAGAATGCATCTCAAACTTAGCTTTTGTATGTTTTGCAATGCCCTGTAATTAACTAAACAATCAAAAATAATAAAATTTAGAAAAAATAAAAATCTGTTATTCGCTGTCTTATAAGTGCACCAATCAGATAAGCTGTCTTACTGAGGTCTACAATGATTGACAACTCGCCAGTCATTGCATAGCTAATGCACTTCAGAAGCAATTTTGACAAAAGAAGGTGGGAATATAATTTACTGATGTTAGAATTATTATGTCTGCACTTAGAGGTAATACATCAGTAGACTAAAGTGGCACTTTTACATACAGAAAGGAGGGGGAAAGAATTAATAAACTAAACATTTCTAAATGTAAACAAATTCGAATTCGTATAAAACTTGCCCTGTTTGGCACACCATGAAATTTATTGGTAAATTTTATATGCATACAGAAATAAATTTTTAACAAAAATATAATCTATTTACATTACATATTTTCGTTAAAGATAGAAATTTATTCTATTATTGAAATTATTTAGTATTACTTTAAATATGTCAAAAGTTATACCTACACATAAAACAACATTTTGATTTGTGCAGGAATATTTTGAAGCCACATATTGATCTTCATTTCTTTGTTAGTGGTCATTTTTTGGTTGTATTAGTCTTAGCACTTATGGTCCAAATGCTCTTGATTAGCAAATAAAATTATTTCCTGCTTGCATTTCATTTAATAGATGATAATGTCTGATTGCACACAGCAAGCATAGTCAATTACGAAGGTTACGGAATTCAACAAATGGATTGATGAACTTGAGCATCAATCTTGGTTCAACTAAACATTTTGCTTAGAATCATGAAATCATTGAGTGAATTGCACTTGTATTAAGGAATGCATGAGCTTTGCTCCCAACCCCCAATTGATAATTTGACTAGCAAGATGGAAAAGAAGTCCAAGCTTGCATGCATGTCAAAAATTATCATATTACATATTATAGCTTGTCTTATCACTTATAGTCTAACATTTATTTTTCCCACAACTTCTGAAACATTTGATAAGTAAACAAATGATCAAAGTATACTACGTGCAAAAAATAGTGGACTGAAATATCTGTTTAGAATATGTTTTTCAAATATCTGCATTCACACTGATAGATTATCTCAATAAAATTTTGTTTCACGTTAAAAGTTCTCTGAAAATGGATAAAATTGATAAAATGCAATCATAAAAACAAATTATGAAAGATTTTAGCATATTCTGAGAAGTTTTCCACCACTGTAGAAGTTTTTCAATGGACTAGGTATGAAGTTAACAATATTCCAGAATAGAATTTCTGAGCCTAGAAATGTATGGTTATTTCCAGGATATTATGAGGGGTTTCCTCTTCATGTTTATTATAAGCTGTTTAAATTATAAGTTATGTAATTAGACTACAGTATTCTACATTTGAAAATGCAAAACAAAATTCATCAACAAGACATAAATTTAATGGTTTAAAAACAATTATTGCAGTCAAAGAAAATATTTAACAATTATATTTGTAATTGAACATTCATATTAAAACGAAATCTTGCTTCATGCACTATGCAAGAGATACTGCAACTTGCATATAATTTCACCAAACTTATTTACAAAATTCATAACATTGCCTTCTTCCAAAGGACTGCATGTCCCAGGCAGTACAATCTTTGGACAGGAAGCCATACTTACAACTACGGAAAATCAATAACTGAATACTAAACACAAAACGAAAATAATAATTTCAGTAAATAATATACAACAAATTAATAAATAAATGCATGCATTTACAAATTTATATACACACAGGAAACGGTCTTAGTATACTATTTACATTATACAGACTACATGAACTGCATGCTACGGCTATCATAAGGGACTAGTCAGTCTTGAGATTTAGAATTTGATAACCTATGGATACAAGCCTCCTCTGACTCCTATGTAGCTCTTCAAGCATGTCCAGTATCTGGCATAAGCTGCCATTAGAATATCTTTTGATCATCTGACTCCAACTTCCGGTACAATACACCATTTTGAATATGCAGCTAGTCCCAGAGAGCCTAAAATTGTTTTGTCACAGGATTATCGAAATGTCCTAAAAGGTAGTTTTTTAGTTGAAGATTTCATTAGATCAGTTGTGTATTTAATGCTGCCATCTTTGAACTGGTCTTTCATGACTTCTTTGTCACTCCACTGTCCGATTATGTTGAAGACGTAACTTCACGTGTGATTAGATTAACCAGCTCGTATTTTGCTTCGACATTGGAACAATATTGACAATTTTCTGGGCAAGGATTTTGAGACAGGGCATCGGTGTTCTCTGTGACAATCTCTTATAATGATGGCTAGTGATGTCATATTTCTACAGTCTCTGTATCCATCTGGCTATTTGGCATTCCGAATTTTTTTAATTTAAGATCCCGGTCAACGAGGCATGGTCTCTGAGGACTAGGAATTTTCTGCCATAAAGGGTAATGCTGGCACTCTTCTATGGCTTGTCCTCGAGTTTCCTTACACATAAAATACGATTCAATTCCACTTATGCCGAGCAACTCTTTCTTGGTAATTCCTCTACTGTTTAGATAGACACTTCCTCCTCAGTATGAATGAACATATGACAACATAATGTCGAAAACACATTCTTATTTCTTGGGATAAACGCCACCAACACTCTCACTGCTCACATCTATGTCAAGAATAAATGGTTTGTCAAGCTGAAGATATGTCAGAATGCTCACAGATGTTAAAGCCTTCTTCAGTTTATAAAACACGTCTGCGTTTTTTTCCCCCCACAAGAGCCTTTGCTTGCTCTCAGTCAGTCTGTGAAGGGGTCTAGCAATGGAAGAAAAGTCCTCTGCAAGTCTCCTACCGTAGGTGCAAAGACACAGGAATCTTCTCAGTTAATGAATATTTTTAGAGAGTCTCTAATCTTTAACTGTTGACACTTCTTCTGGATGCATACATACACCTCCAGCAAAGATTATGTGTCTGAGGTAAGCCATTTCCTGTCTGAACAATTTACATTAAGCAGGACTTAGATTTCCCCTCCCCCCAATTTCCAAAGCATGTGCCTAGCATTTTCTAAATGCTCTTCAAAACTTTTCCTGGTGATATCATACAGGGATGTCTGACAGATTTCGCATAAAAGACCTTTCTGCATCATTTTCATAAGGCATCTGAGTTTGCCAGTGCATTGCATAATGCAAACCACATCACCTTAAACAGCCAAAGTCCTTGTGGGATCGTAAATGCCATTTTTTCTCAGTCATCAGCGTGTATCTCTACCTGCCAATATCCATGCTTTAAATCAAGCATCAAATCACTTGTTTCCAGTGTCCAGAACGTCACCAATACTGAGAAGACAGTAGCCATCTCTCCCCATGATGTCATTCAACAGAAACAAGTTTGGCCTTAAATCGTCACTTGCTTTTTTACACAGCAAAAGAGTTGACTTTCATCCACGTAATTTTACCTTCTCTTGACTGATTATATTCTCTTCGCTATTTTCCCAGAATAAAGTGGTTTCATAATACACTCTCTTCCAAAAGTTAAGCACAGAGAGGAAAATGCAAATTTCCGGAAACCAATCAGAATTGAAGAGGATGCAATACGCTGCAGAGGTAGATGGAAGTATGAAAATATGTTAGGTAACAGCCAATCATGCTTTCATGTCAAGAAATTTGCAAAAAAGGCAGTCTTATAAGAAGCCAGCTTTATGAAGGGTTACAGAAGTTGATTGTAACTGCTGAAAGAAGATGTTTAAAATTTTCATACAATTTGTTTTCAAGACATACGTGTTTCTATGACTTCCAGATGACGAAAGGAAGATTCTGAGTGCTGGCATGCCGTGGGGCGCATTGAAGCAGGACAGTCGATCACAGATGTTGCTCTTTTCTTCGGAGTTCATCATTCCGTAATTTCACGTTTATGGAAACAATTCCAAACTACACAGACAGTTTTCCGAAGCCCTGTAGCCAGTCGCCCAAGGGTTACAACCCCCGTGAAAGATTGATATATTGCTATTGTAGGCAAGCGGAATTGCAGAGCGACCTCCACACATGCGACATTTATGCTTACAGCGTCCGTTGGTTAGGCGATATCTGCAGCTACTGTACGTCAAAAATTACATATGAGTAGACTGTACGCCCAGGTACCTCGAGTTTGTGTTCCTCTATCTGTCCAACCAAGAGGGGCATGATTACAGTGGTGCCAGGAACATGTCAATTGGAATGTGTCTGACTGGGGCAATGTCATGTTTGCTGGTGAGTGAAGATTTGCTCTGGAGACAGACGACAAGCGTATAAGGATATGGCGTGAACAATGAACACGCAATCACTCCCAAAACATCATTGAACATCACGCATTCCGAGGCCGAAGCATTATGGTGTGGGCAGGGATTTCATTAGGATACCGCACCGACCTGCACATCTTTAAACGGGGTTCTTTGACAGCTGCCCGGTATTAAGATAAAGTCCTAGAACCCATTCTGAGATTGTACGCTGCAGTAGTTAGCCCTACTTTTGTTTTAATGGATGATAATGCTCATCCCCGTAGAGCTGACATTGTCGATGACTAACCTGGAGAGTGAAGGGATTGCACGTGTGGCGTGTCCAGCATATTCACCCGACCTTAATCCCATTGAAAATCTTTGGGATGCCCTCGGCTGTGCTGTATCTTCACGTTTCCCACCTCCAACAACTCTTATTGAGCTGGAAACTGCTCTACAAGAAGAATGGTGATTGCTTAATTCTGTGGTGGTTGACCACCTAATTAAAAGCATGGTCACAAAGTGTAAACTTTGTATACAGATGAGGGGGGATCACCTACCCTATCAATGTCCTTTTTTTCATTTTATGCTGTTTATTTTCACTTTATACAGAATTCTGTTTAAGTCTCCAGTATGTCATTATCTGATAACTTACAAAAATTTAATATTGTTTTCATTTCTGTATATAATTATTGATTTTGTTTTACGCATAAATATATATGCTACTTTCTTGCCGAATTGTGTGTCAATCAATGCAGTATTTGTTGATTTTTTTTTACATTTTACATCTTTGTGCTTAAGTTTTGGAAGTGAATGTAATTAAATACTGGACGGAGAACAAATCTCTCAGATTTTACAGAGTCACTAAAATCCCACACAAACTCTTCAGCAGCTTTTTGGTTCATAGCTAATAGCTTTTAAAAGCCTAATTATCATGATGCCACTTCTTTTCTTAAAACTTTTGGGACCACCTTCTGCCAGCTTTGAAAACAGCAGTATTAGCACCCACACCTGGAGTACTTTTCTTATCAAGTCATCGTGCTGTCTCACAAATCATGCCTACATAAACATTGTTACCAGCAAACATCTGTCATTCACCCAAATGAGCATCAATTTCTCCTCATTCTTCAATCATCTGTGACCTTTGTTTCGAACCTTTAAATTGTCTGCAACATCAGCTTCTCTGACTGTGCCCTTATTTCTCAGCATAGTGCAAATCGTTGATTTTTTTCACACTGTACAAGCAGTCAGACATATGAACACCACATCTGCATACGTCTAATTTTTTTTTCACTTCTAAAATGATTTTATTCATTAATGTTTTCTTCTAGTACTATTATTAGCCTTCTTTGTCTGTGTGCTAACCTGTTTAATAATTTATACTACAAATACAAATCGCAATAAAATTGAAATCAAAGGAAGATAAAGACATGCTATGTGGTACTTGAGGAAAAGCCACACAGCAACAGCCGAAATTCTGGCCTTGTGACCCTACGGAATTCATGTGAAGATGTTTTTGTTATGACACCAATTTACAAGAGTAACATACATTACATGACCTTCTCCAGGTTGCAGCATCATTTGTTGTTGGCTTGTTCATATCTTGAGACATCATTAGACACCCAAGACTTTTTTTCATTTTGATCATTTATTAGTGATCCAAAATTCCACTGTATTCCCTTTATGGAATTTAAATTCATATAAAAAGTTAAAAAGAAAAAACTTTAACTGTATGCAAAATGTATTTAAAAATAATATTGCTGTTGGGAATGATGTGTACAAAAATAAGTCATTTGATATAACTCAAAGAAAAACATATCAATGTAAAATTTTAAATTAAGCCAAAATTAATCTCAGATTGGCATACATTTTAAAAAACTCTGTTGATTTCTAGGGCCATCTCACATGCTTCTTCTTCAGAAATAAATATTTTTTTTTTTTCAAAATTGTCAGAGTTTTATTTAACACATTCACTGCCAAAGTTGAAATGGTAAGTCCACTAATACATGCCAAGATCGAGTGTTTTTATACTTTTAAAATATTTTATGGTCTTTTATTATCTAAACATAGGTATGACAGTTTATTTTTAGCAGTAAATAGATTCACATGAGTATACTCGTAGTTGACATATGACATAATATTTTTGCTCCCTGTGCCAACTACAAGATAACTCAGAACTGGATAAACAATACTTGCCTGTTTCTGTGCATAAATAATACACATGCAAAACTCCTGCATGTGCAATACATTATTTTCCACTAGTTTTACATGAGTCACTGAAAATAATTTAAGCACAGCCTTTATAAAATTTCCCAAGTTAATAATGATCCCCCTGCCTCAAAAAATGACTCAGAGTTCTGAACGTTCAGTTACTATATTCATGTTTTGAGAAATAACTTATCCATTTCAGTTTGCCAAGAATATTATTTAGTCCCTTCTATATGCCAAACATATAACACTACATTCATTTGCTACGGCAATATTCGTACTTGGTGATTAAGGCAAAGCAATCAGTAATGAGTTCTCTCATAGCAGAAAGTAAATTCAATTTGCTAACTATGAGTATTCTCAAAGACGGCAGCAAACACGTTAAAAGCTATGGCTTAAAGTTGTTTTCTGCCCGGATACATTTCTTCATGGATATGGACCTACCTATGGCTTATCTCAAAAATTTGTTAACCAAATTGGCTATTTATTAGTTCAGAATGAACAGCCTAACCATGTGGTATATTTTTACTGCTAATACATGATTTTTTTTTTCTACAGCCATAATCCAGCATTTAAGTATTACTATCATCAACATCCATGAGATGATGGGCGAATTTATTGAACATTGTTTTGCATATGTTACTGTAAAGGGAAAAAAGAAAAACATATACAGGATGTAATAAAACTGACAGTCACAACTTTAAGGGGTAATAGAACAGGGCAAAATAATTTTCACACTACAGAGCCTTGTGAAATGTGAACACAGAAGGGCAATAAATAAACAAATCATGGAGAAAGAAAAATTATTTTTGTTAGCGCCTGTTACAGAACTACTGCAGCGCCATCTACTTAACTGTAACCAAGAGATGAGCGGATGAATATTAACTGGCAGTGTGCCTACTTGTGCGTGTATTGTAAACCGTGTCGGCAGTGAGAGTGTGTGGGAGGCGATGAAAGTCTCTCTCCAATTATTCGCAATAAAGCATTTTTTCTACAGTCCACTTTATTCAATGTGTTTAGCTGGCCGATACATTTTTCTGGTCTCAGTGAGCCGGAGAAAGGCTCAGCTGTGAGTGAAGCCACGTCATCAGTCGAAACTGAAACTTCAAGTATTTGCTGGCCAAAGAAGATTTTATGTGTGAAAAGCAGTTGTTAATGCGGCGACAGGTAAGCGCAGTTTATTGTTCATTTCAAGTTGTAAATGTGTATTATTTGCAAAGTTTACTAATTTGGTGATGGATGAGATATTGGTTCAGAAACGAGTTTGGAAAGCGAGTATCACTAAACCTTCTGGTGAACTAGAAAAGGGTTCATTAAGTAAAATACAATTGGAACTGTATGAAAAAAAATGGTCAAAATTCGAAAATGATTGTTCTGATATTTTTGACAAAATATTTAGTATCTGTGATGAAAAGGATATTGATAAATTTATTGAAGAACAGCAAGCTGTTCAAGAGAAGATTGACAAACTGTGGATTTCTATTAAACAAGAATTATCTAAATTAGATACAAGTGTTAATGATAGCGTTGCTACTGATTCTCTTGGGCACAAACACGAACCAAATAGTCACGAAGGAGTTCGGTTACCAAAATTAAATCTTCCAAGTTTTAGTGGGTATATTCATGATTGGCTTTCATTCAGATTCATTTGTTGCTAGCATACATAATAATAATAAATTATCAGAGTCCCAGAAACTTTCTTATTTAAAATTATCACTTCATGGGGAAGCATCTAGGATCGTCCAGTCAATTCCATTATGTGATTCAAATTATAAGTTGGCTTGGGATTTATTGGAGGAATTTTTTTCTAATAAAAAGGATCAAGTATTTGCTCAGTTAAAAAGATTTATGTCACTAACCCCTATTCAAGGTGAAAATCCCTCTACAATTTTAAAATTAGTAGATACGGTAAATGAATGTATAAGGTCATTAGAAACACTGGAACAAAAAATAGAAGGCTTTTCGGAAACTATATTAGCGTATCAGTTGCTTCAAAAGTTAGATTCTAATACTAAATTGTGGTGGGAAAGAGAAGCTAAAAACGATGAACTTACTAAGTTGTCTGACCTTATTTTATTTTTAAAGAAATATGCGCGCACTTTACAGGCTTCAAGAACGCCTAATAATTCTGCTGTCATGAAAAGGCAAAATAGCCAAACAACAACTATGACTTCAAGTGTGAGAAATACTGAGTTTAAATGTGTCTGTTGTAAATCTAATTACTTTCATGGTTTACAAAAATGTGATTCTTTTAAGAAAATGACTGTTTATGATCGAATTGAATTAGTGAAAAAACACAAGTTATGTTTTAAATGTATTTCTATTTCGAATCATTCCTCTTTAAAATTGTATTTCTAACCCGTGTGACATACGTCATAAAAATCAAAATAAACACTTGCATATTTTGAAATCGAAAGATAGAAATACACGTGAGGTTTTGGCGCCAGCCTCTGTCGCCGACTCTCCTTCTCCAGCCATTAACGTGGACCGCGTAACCTTGAATGCAAACGCAAAGTGTTTTGAACTCGGAAGTAAAAGTGAGTTTCTTGGAACTTTAACGAGCAGTGAATCAATATTAAAACAGAAAAGGACTAATTTGTCTACTGCTTTAATTTACATTAGAGATAAATATGGTAAAGATATTCCGTGTTTTGCGTTGCTTAGGCTCTCAGTCAAATTATATTTCAAATCACCTTGTTAATTTATTAGAGGTAAAAAGGGAGAAATTAAATGTATATGTTTCATGTTCAAATGGGATTAGATTTTCAATAAAATCAAAGGTGACAACTATAATTTCAAATAGAGTAGATTATGAAAGAGCGTTAGATTTTTTTGTTGTTTCTAAAATTAGTGATCTTGTGCCAGGAAATGCCTTTAACTTTCCCTTTCAAAAACTCCCGAAAGATATTAAATTAGCAGATCCCCAATTTAATCAACCAAAACGAATAGACGTTTTATTAGGTGCGGAGTGTTTTTATGAGTTTCTTAAGCCAAATCAGTTTCGTATTCATGATTCTAACCTAATACTCCAAAATTCCTGTTTCGGATTCATAATCGGAGGTTCTATTGATGAGTTCAATTCTTTTAGTACAACACATTGTGGGTTAACGTGTAATATGGAAGAAAATTTAGATGGGTTAATTAAAAGCTTTTGGGAAATAGAAAATTCTTGTTGTGAAGTTAATAGAGGTAGTAAGGGAAAGGAGGAAAATATTTGTGAGGAACATTTTCTTAAAACACACAGTAGAGATAAAAGTGGAAGATACACTGTTCAAATGCCTTTAAAGAAGGATCCCAGTTGCCTAGGAGAATCAAAGCAAATTGCTGTGAATAGATTGAATTCCCTGTGGAAGCGTTTAGCTAAGGACCCTATTCATTTAGAACTTTATCGAGACTTTATGCACGAGTATGAACAATCCAATCATATGGAACTAGTTTATGAAACTGCGGAACCAAAGATTAATTTCTATTTTCCTCATCATTCGGTGTACCGTCCGAACAGTCCTAGTACCAAATTGAGAGTGGTATTTAATGGATCGCAATTATCGTCTACAGGGACATCTTTAAATAATTTGCAATACAATGGAGGTGTTGTACAAGATGACATATTTTCCATTATGATAAGGTTTCGTAAACACTATGTTGTTTTTATCACGGATATTAAGCAGATGTACAGAATGATTAATATTGATACGTCACAGAGAGATCTTCAACGGATTGTTTGGAAGCAAGGCATAAATGAACCAATTAAAACATTTAGACTGCGTACTGTTACCTATGGGACGACTAGTGCGCCATATTTAGCTACACGAACATTAAAACAACTCGCAGTTGATGAAGAAAGAAACTTTCCGTTAGCAGCCGAAATATTGAAAAGAGATGTATATATGGATGACATTGTTACCGGTTGCTCAACTCTAAGTGAAGCAAAGGTGTTGCAAAGGGAGTTGATACTGTTACTCAAAAGTGGTTGCATGGAATTGCATAAGTGGTCATCAAATAAGATAGAACTTTTGGAAGGTATTTCGGCAAATGAAGAGAGTTACTCCTTTACTGAATTCAATGAAATAAAAACTTTAGGTATATTGTGGATGAATAGAAACGACGAATTTCGATTTAAGGTAGCTGTGGAACAATCCGAAAATTACACGAAACGTAAGGTACTATCAACCATTGCGAGAATATATGACCCACTCGGTTTGATAGGTCCTATAATTGTGCAAGCTAAAGTATATATGCAAAAACTTTGGCTATTAAAGATCGACTGGAACAGTATTCTGCCTGAAAAAGAAAGTAATGAATGGAAGCAATTTTCGGCTACCTTGGAATCTATTAATGACATCTCAATAAACAGGTATATTTTATTGCCTGATGCAACTATTATCGAACTGCATGGCTTCAGTGATGCTTCGGAAGCTGCCTATGGAGCTGCAATTTACTGCAAATCAGTGTCAAAATCTGGTGAAGTGTCCGTAAATTTAGTTACTAGTAAGTCAAGAGTTTCACCTTTGAAACAAGTATCCATACCCAGATTAGAGCTGTGTGGAGCAGTTCTACTTGCTAAATTAATGAGTCGAGTTATTTCAGCTTTAAAAATTAATGTGGAAAATGTAACATTGTGGTGTGACTCCATGATTGTGCTGTGTTGGATTCAGAAGGAACCATGTCAACTTAAAACCTTTGTTGCTAACAGAATCTCCAGAATTCAAGAACTGTCAGAAGGTATGGAGTGGAGACATGTTTCATCACAAGAGAACCCTGCCGATCTCCTGTCCAGAGGTGTTAGCCCTGATAAGTTAAAGTTCAGTGAGCTTTGGTGGTATGGTCCATCATTCCTAAAGGAAAGAGAATATCCTAACAAGGACATTCCTATGACTTTTATATCTGATGGTTTTTCAAAGGAACTAAAAACTTTTGTCTCATGTTTTTCGAGTACTACTTCCAGAGATTCATTTATTTTTAATGTTATTAATATTAGTAATAAGTATAGTAAAATAATACGCATTTTAGCATTTATTTTCAGATTCATCTGTAACTGCAGAAAGGAGTATATTTCAGGTCCCTTAGATACTGAAGAAATAAAAAGGGCTGAGATATTTCTTTTAAAGCAAGTTCAGTTTCAGGATTTTCAAGAAGAAATATTAGATTTACAAAGGTCAGGTAAGGTGAAACACAGAAGTAAAGTTAAGAATCTTAATCCATTCATTGACCGAGATGGACTTTTGAGGGTAGGAGGCAGGTTAGTAAATAGCAATTTAAATGATAATCAGAAATTTCCAATTTTATTGCATGGTAAAAGTAAACTAACTCATTTGATTGTAAATTATGTTCATCCAAAGAATTTGCATTTGGGTCCTCAAGCATTACTTTTTCAATTAAGATCAAAATTTTGGCCGTTAAATGGTCGATCTATTTGCAGGAAAATAGTTCATAATTGTTTAGTTTGCTGTAAAGCAAAACCTATAGCTTGTCAACAACAGATGGGCAATTTGCCAAAAGAAAGAGTTACTGTGAATTATCCCTTTAATTGTTCAGGTGTTGATTTTTCAGGTCCTTTTTTAATAAAATATAGGTATCAAAGAAAAGGAATATTTCATAAGGTGTATGTTGCTATCTTTATTTGCTTAGTTACTCGAGCTATTCATCTAGAGATGGTCACAGAATTAACTTCTCATGCATTTATAGAAACTCTAAAGAGGTTCTTTGCAAGGAGGGGTAAAAGTGCTTGTATATTTTCTGATAATGCTAAGAATTTCATAGGAACAAATCAAGAGCTTAAAAGATTACATAATTTAGTTCAAACTCCTGATCATGATCTGTCTGGATATTTAAGCAGTGAAGGTATCAGCTGGAAATTCATTCCTCCCAGGGCACCAAATTTTGGAGGCCTTTGGGAGGCAGGGGTCAAGTCCTTCAAGTATCATCTTAAGCGAGTGATGGGTAATGCGAGATTAACATACGAGGGTTTTTTGACAGTAATCACTCAAATTGAAGGTGTTCTAAATTCGCGTCCCCTTGTGCCTTTCTCATCGGAAGCAGAGGATCTGAACGCTTTGACTCCTGGCCACTTTTTAATTGGAAGATCAATCAATTATATTGTTGAACCTGATGTAACAAATATTCACGAGACTAAATTAAAGTCTTGGCAAAGACACACCAAGTTAATCCAGTTAATTTGGAAGAAATGGTCCAATGATTATTTAAGTTGTTTACAACAGAGATCAAAATGGGTATTTGAAAAGAATAATGTAAAACTAAATGATTTAGTTATTGTAAAAGAAGATAACACTGCAGTTTGTAATTGGCCTCTGGGGAGAATTGTGAAATTGTTCCCAGGTAAAGATGGGAAAATAAGAGTTGTTAATGTCAAGACTCAAAGAGGAATATTTAAAAGACCTATAACTAAAATTTGTGTGTTGCCTATTGAAAATTAATCATTGTGTAATTATATATATATATATTTGTGTGTGTCTTAAAAATGTAATATCAATTTATTTCTGCTTTAGTATTTGTTAATATATTAAATTTTCTTATTGTGATTAATTATACATTTATTGTGATTGAATGTTTTCAACATGTCAATGGGGGCCGGTATGTTAGCACCTGTTAGAGAACTACTGCCGCGCCATCTACTTAACTGTAACCAAGAGATGAGCGGATGAATATTAACTGGCAGTGTGCCTACTTGTGCGTGTATTGTAAACCGTGTCGGCAGTGAGAGTGTGTGGAAGGCGATGAAAGTCGCTCTCCAATTATTCGCAATAAAGCATTTTTTCTACAGTCCACTTTCTTCAATGTGTTTAGCTGGCCGACACAATTTTAATCAAGGATATTTACGAGAAATAATGGTTGATAATTAAACAAATTGTTCAAATGAATGACTTTCAACTAGAATATATCCATCACAATGTCAATAAAGTGATTTTCATTTACTTTAAAAGATGCACAGCATGCCACCTCTCAGCAGCAACACTAATTCTGGCAACAAAATTTTCAAATGAAACAATCTCCATCTCATAAAAGAGATCCATCATCTTTGTGAGGAACATATTGCAGCTCCTGGTCATTTCTGGTCAGCTCCTGCTCAATTCTTGTAAACGTGAAACACTTTCTTGTAAATATCAATGATTAAAACAATTCTTCATTTTCCATATTCTTTATACTTAATGTGTTTCCTTCACTTTCCCATTTCATCAGATATAGTATGATGAAAACTGTTCTTTTTGCCATTTTTATAACCCCCTAAAATTGTAACCAACAATTCCAGTACACCCCGTATATTTCTATAAATAGCATCTCAGTACTGTTACCAAATCTATCAAAAAATTGTATGCCTTTCAAATTTCTAAGTCTTTTTATTCATATTCTTTAAGACTAGATTTGGAACAAAAAGCCTAAAATTATCAGAAATATGTTTAAATATATTATTTAGCTTTCACAATTTGATTCAAATTTTG
The DNA here is from genome assembly GCA_000611955.2 of Stegodyphus mimosarum. Classification (NCBI taxonomy): domain Eukaryota; kingdom Metazoa; phylum Arthropoda; class Arachnida; order Araneae; family Eresidae; genus Stegodyphus; species Stegodyphus mimosarum. Next base: position 138,149 of record KK122129.1, on the reverse strand, counting down.
ATCCAATGAAAGTTGCTCATGAAAGATTACAATCAACAGATTTTATGTAAAGATTTAAATTCCAATTAATACATATTAATTTCTTTTAAAAATGCTTAAATAGAGCCCCTTTTTAAGATAAAACTATTCTACCAATAAAATGTACGGGATTAACAAATAATAATACAATAACTCTCATGGTTTGTAACCCTTATACTCCAAAATTTTCTCTATACATTTCCCACACAAAAATTATTTTATGCACATGTACACTTCTTAAACTTTGTTGCAGAAACAGAAATATAAATACAACTGTTAAGTAAAACTGTGAATTAATACAGAAGAATCAATTTCACATAATAAGCTTTTCAGTATATTCACAAACACATGATTAAAGGTGAATCAATAGTTTACAAAAAAAAATCAAGAAAAGCATGCCTTTTCAATTGATTTTTGAACCTCAATACTAATTTTTATCAAGCAAAATGTATTACCTTCCAGACTATCTCTAACAGATCCTGGACTTTTATATTCATCAGGATGGGCAGCCTTATACTGTGCCCAACCTTTGGCATTAGAATCTCCAAAATCTATAGGTAGCCGTCTCTGATCTTGATCTTTTGTACCAAACAAAACAGGCTCGTCTTGCATCCTGCAAAAGTAGATATATTCTAAATGCAGATTTTTTACTCAGTTCCTGCATGATTTTATAACTTAAATACAAAAGAAATAGAAGTCATTCTTGGTGAGCGAGGCAAAGTCCATTGTACACTTTCAATATGTTTGTCTGGGGTCCAAAATTTTTTTGATCTGCTGTAACAATTCGAAAGCTACAGGTTTTAAAATTTATATCATAAAAGAAAAAAATATGAGTATTTCATTCTTCCCCCCCCCTAAGTTCCCTTAACAACAGCCTGGCAGACTACTTGCAAAATATTTGCAAATGAAAATTTTTAACTTCTCTTTTAAAACACTGAAATTTAAAGAGAAAAATAAAGATGAAACAAAATTATTTCTCACATAGCTTCAGATACATACACTGCATGACCAATAATGCATTAATACATCCAAACCAAATCACAAGTATATATTCAAGCTGCCTGAGAGTCATAATATTGTTGCGTTTCTTACGGGTTCGTGGATTTGGAGTGACTGATGACAGCACTTGATGAAGAATCAAAACACAATTTACTCAGCCAATATTACTCAAGACAGCTCCTAAAACATATTTACAGTTGTTGAAAAACTTCTACAAACAAACTGAAAAAATCAGCAACACAGCTATCAGTCTATAATGGTGAAGACAGCTTCAAGGCAAAGCACTCGAGTACAGCTCTCGACTCTGTTAGATCGTTCTCGGAACTCAAAGTAATCTTGAGACTCTCCACGCTACAACTTGTGACACACTCAATAGCCTCGACGATGTACACTCTCGATGCACCAACTGGCGATACACTCAACGACCAACTTGACACTAGACTAAACGATAAACTCGATAGACAGAGAGACAAACTGAATGACTCATTCGCTAGACTCTCATTCACTGTCTATTTAGTGATTGACTCTCCATGTACCAGCAGGGTTTATATAGCTTTTGGTTTGTGTTTGAGAACATTCTGGGCCGAACCGGTAAGAATTCGTTCCAGAAGGTTCTCCATCCATCTATGGCATATTGTTAATAATTTTGTTGCCAAATGGGTGATTTCTCGCCAGATATGGCAACCCTGCCCTGGTTTGACCTGTAACAGTATTTTGGCAGTTTTAAAAAATATTGATTTAGCTTGTGGCTTCTAATTTGACAACTGTTTGTTTCAAGAATTCTTGTTTTGCACGGCTTAAGTTTTGTACAGTATTTTTTTGTCTTGGATCCCGTCAGAGCACTTTATATGTAGACAACTGATTAAAAAGACTTTCAAAAAAATTATTTCATTGCATTCTTTATATGTATTATTTTTTAAAAAATTAATTGCCTGAAGTTGTTTTTATTAATTTAATTTATTTAGCCTTTACTTATAATCATCCAGATATAATTCACAAATGTGGCTTCTGTTGAAAATTTTTCGGCAGCTCCTTGAAAACAACCAGAGACTTTTCAATTAGTTGTTTCATAGCATTATTTTATTATACTAGTTTTATTATGTTATACTACAGATGTTTTTGTTCCAATTTTGCATATTTTCTTCCAATTAGACTGTTAACCACGAAAATTTTGATTTAATTATATCTTGATTGCATGTATATATATGTAGAGAGAGAGTTTCTTTACATATACATCTGCACTTTCATTCTTCCAAAAAATGAAGACGGCCTCACTCTTTACTTTGGAATGAATGTTTGTTGAACAAAACTCTGAAGCACCTGTAAAATCAGACATTTTAATATAGACACGCTATGTAGAATGATTTGATATTTTCTGTGGTTTAATAAGCCTGCTGAAACCTTTAGATAAAGAAACTTTTGAAATGGATTTAATGGTTTATAAAAAACATACCTTTTGAAGCTTCAAACTTGGCTGTAAAAGTTAAGAAACTACCTACTATTCCTGGAGAATCAATGTTCATTAAAGTGACAGGACCTCTAAATTAATATACTGAGATAAATTCTTCTATCAAATAATACTGTATGAAAGCTATTTTGGAAGTTAATTACAAATTTGCCGCAAACATTGACACGTATTAGATATTTGTTTTAATAATAGCTATTTTACCGATATAACTTCTTAAACCATCCAATGATTAAATTTAATCAGGCCATAATTTTGTCAATCATAAGAAAGATATACAAGAAAGAGAATATTTCTACAGAAACAAATATTTGTTTTACTGTATAACAAATTATGACAAAACATGTAAATATTATCAGCCTGTCACCTTCATTCAGGAATTCTTGAAGTAAAAGGCTCAATATATATCAGTAGTTGAGTAAAAATGGCATGAAGCATAGTTAAATTTCTAGTTCAGCATTACTAGAAATCTAGCTGGAGTTATTCGCTCAGTGTAGTGAAACATTTATAGCATAACTCAGTAAAAAATATTTGTTGCCAAGAAATTCTTACCTACTACCGTGCTTTATTACAAGATGCAGTTAAGCTTATGAACTATATTAAAACTGAACATTTAAAAACTATCTATTTTTCAAATCCGTGTAACGAAATAAATTCATATGCTAGCAAGAATAAATGTGTAAAGGAATACACTGCAATCAGAGAGAAACATTTCAAGAAATCCACAAAAATTTTTTAAATTGAAACCTAGGATTCAAGTTTCATAGAGGGAAAACATAATTATGAAAAACAAAATATAATTCATCTGAAATTTTCATATAGAGTGAGAATTTTAATACAGAAGACCATTCTAGTTTGAATTTCATCAACTCACCACTTGGCACATTTAGAAAAATTCTTTCAATAAATGTCTCCAACAAAGATAATTTTAAATCCATTTATTATTATAAACAGAGTATGTTAAATATGTTTGAGTACTCACAAATAATTTTAGAATTTTCCGATTGTTTAAACTTTAAACCTGTATTTAAAAAAAAAAAAAAAAAGATGATTTCTTTTTTTCTCCCTTGAAGTAAGTAAAGTCAGCAGTAATAGTTCTTTTGCAATTTCTTGCTATATTATCTGCTGAAATGCACACATGCAGCATTAAGAGAAACTGAAATACTGTCAAACCATTGAGGCCAACATCCATACTACAGTATGATTTAGACTAATGAAACAAATGCAATAAACCAACGAATTTTATTATGCTTCGCACGCATGTAGGCCATTACGTTCAGACTTTCCACTTCATTCCAGCAAGACCACACTGAAGACATTCAGCAATGATCTCCTTGCAAAGCCAGCTTCCCTTCTAGGAACTCAGAATTGCCTATAGTGTGATGCCTGTAAAAAGCTGAGGAGTGAACAGCTGGCCACTAACATTACATTCATATCCCATTGTGCTGAATGCATAAAATGTTGAATGTACCGATTAAAAGAGAATTTTTATTTCTTGAAAAAGTTGCTCTTCTTGCTGCATAAAGTAGATGATCAGGATAAGGTGAAAGAATCTGAGAAGGGAACACTCCAGTGTTTTGAGTGTGGATTGTCTTCGCATTTAGGATCCTCGTGTCTACAGTAGAGAGAAACTGCCCTGCTTAGCTTTGCATGACCATGCAGAAAAATACTTACAGCCTTAGATAAGGCAATTATTAATGAAAAAGGTGA
>KK122129.1:104797-133947 GCA_000611955.2 Stegodyphus mimosarum | reverse complement strand
AGTTGATAGTTCTACATGATTCTGACACTTCTATCAATATAATAACAAATTCCTATGCACCTAATGAAATTTAAACTGGTAAAGTAGTGTTGATCCATCAATCATTGATCATGAGTCAAAGTGCCTACTCCTTGCTCAAGTAAAAATTAAAGATGATTTTGGGCATGTCCTTTTAAAGGCTGATGGAACAGATCAATCCCTTGACCCAGGATATTACATTCTAGGAAACCAAAACTTCAAGCTCTTAAAATCCTCCAGCAAGAGTAAAATTTTCCCAGAGAAATTTAATGCCATTATGCAATCCCAGATCAGGAAAGATTTTCCCCATAAAAGAATCAAAAAATGAGAGTGCACCATAACTTAAGCTCTACGAAAACTGAAGTTTATCTCTAAAGGCAGCCTTCCGCAATCCAAAGAGAAGATAGAGCTATTGCATGGCTAATTTTCATTCAGATGCAAATCATAAGTTATTAAGGTGATCTCTATGCATCCAACCATTCAACAAGATAAGGACCCAAATGTACACCAGGAAGCAAAAATAAACACATGGATGTATTTGGTTGCAGAAAATGATCCACAGAGTCATTACTAAGAAGTCTACAACCTAAAATTTTTTGTGAATTTTAAGAACTGCTATTGCATGCTCAATGTGATAAGTAATGTGTTAGTACAGTGTTAAATTCTTAAAGGTAGTTTTAATGTTATAAATTTATTACGTATCGTAAAATGTCTACTGTTTAAAATTTTGAAAGTATCTTATACAATAAGATGACTTTAGAAATGCATATACTTGATTGCGATAGGGAAATTTTGCAAATCTTAAATCTAGGTTTTTAGGGCCAGTTACAATTGTTATAGTTAAATTTAGAAATATTGGTACGTAAATTCTTGCCTCAAAGTTGTTAAGCAAGAAAACTCTAGAGCACTGTATATTTGCATATGTATGACTGTAAAAAGCAATCCACCTAATTCAGCTGAACTCTTCCAAAGGACCCCCTTCCCTAAAAACTCATCATCTTAGAGAGGTGCTGTAAAGACACGAATTTTAATGTGCTCTAGATGCATGTGAGCCTTAAGCTTAGACTTTCCATGTGGTTCTAGAAAGACCACATGGCAGACATTCAGGAATGTGCACCCCCACCAAGCTGACTTCGCTCTGGAAACTCAGAGGAAAATCCAAGCCTCTAGTTGTCAGAAATTAAGCCTTTAATCGTCAGAAATTAAACAGTTTCTCTCCAAGAAATAAAACGTTTTTAACCATCATTACCCCAGCTCAGTTAGCAATGGTTGCTATGGGTTTTTTCTTTCTTCGTATTGCTATCAGCCTTGTTGTACTAGTTGTTTGTTTTTTGTATGCATGTGAAAAACTTACTGTGAGATGACTATACACTGGTGTCCAAAAGTTAAGCATAATTGATAATTATGTGAATAAAGAAGGAACTGTAAATCAGAATAGCGGGAAAAGTGATATGCGAGTGTAAAATGGTTATAAAATAAGGAACCAGATAAAAAGAACGATAATAATTAATTTTATTATCCAGAGTAGCAGTTTGAAAGAAAACTGAGAATAGCAAGGGTTCACACTTTAAAGAAAAAAATGAAAGAAAACATTAAATAAATTACTGATGCTGCAGTTTAATAAGGCGTGTGGTCACCTCTGACAGCTAGGCACGCTGCACAGCGATTTACCATACTTGCTATGAAATGATGAATGAGTTATGGGCTCAAATGGTTCCAAGCTTCTTGAAGAAATCGCTTCAGTTCTGTAACGGAGCTTGGTGGGTGCGAAAGGGCTGCAATTTGTCTCCCGAGCATATCCCATACATGCTCGATAGGATTTAAATCAGGGGAGTTCGCAGGCCACGACATGCGCTGGATGTTTTCCGTTTCAAGGAAGTCATCAACCAGCACCGCTCGGTGACATGCCGCATTATCATCCATGAATATGAAGTCAGGACTGACAGCATCTCGAAACAAGCGAACATAAGGCTCAAGAACTTCGTCTCTGTATCTTTGACAAGTAACAGACTCTGTGTCAAAGAAATGGAGCTCTGTGCAGCCGTCTATCATGATGCTTGCCCATACCATTACTCCCCTTGATGGAAAATGATGTCTTTCCGATATGTTTCTTGGTTCAAAACGTGTTCCACATTCTCTCCATATTGTTACCCGACGAGAATCAGTACTCAGACTAAACCGGGACTCGTCACTGAACATCACATTGGCCCACCCTCCCACACTCCAATCTTGATGTTTCAAACTCCAGTTCAAACGCGCGCTTCTGTGCAGACGTAAGTGGAATGCAAACTGCTGGTCTTCTGGCATACAGGCCAGCATGATTAAGTCTCCTGTAAACAGTTCATCTCGAAATTCGTATTCCTGTGGCGACTGGGAGCCCCGAACCCAGTGCTCTGGCAGTACTGCCCCTCTGATGTCGCGCACTTAATACTAGATATCGTTCTTGGCGAGGGGTTGTGACTCTTAGTTGACCTGATACTGGTCATCGGGTAACATCTCCCATTCTTTGAAACCTCTGCCACAGTCTTGAGATCACATACTGGTTCACATTCAGAATTTGAGACACTTTGGTTTGTGATCGTCCAGATTCCAACATTCCAACAATTCTTCCTTTCGCAAACATCTCCAATTGGCGTCTTTGTGCCATCATTCATCTTGTTTGATGTTTAACAATGTTCTTTCGCACAGCAGTTGCCCGAAACTTGTCTGAACTGCCTATGCTGCGTGAATCGGTTTCTCTGCGTTCTGACATGCGCAGGTGTTTCGTGCAGGACTTAGTTGACTGAAAAGTTTTGCACAAACCCAATGTTTGTTCTTCACCCAATTAATATCCGCAAGAAATTTGGAATAATTTTACAAATATTTACTCCATGTTTTTCGCATTTTACAATTTATGCTTAACTTTTGGACACCAGTGTATATAAAACATGAAGCAATAAAAGGAAATAAATAAGCGCCTGTTTATTCGAATAATGTGTTTTTCTTGCTTAGTGTTTTAAGAATATATTAGTTCGAGTACTAGAACAGTTCTATTGCACAGTTTTAGCTCGAGTAAATAAAAACGTAACTTTGTCTGACAATTTGTATGCACGACATGATTATCGCAAGTACTGAATTTTTATTCTCTGTTAATTGGGTTACCATTTAAAACTTTTACATAGAATGGAAAACTGTAATGTTGAAAACTTAAAAGATTGCCATTAGCACCACAGAAGACTGTTTACAACTGTCTACAATGAGTATCACAAATGTAAATCTGATTTGTAGAAAAGAAAATTAAAAAGTTAAAATTGCTTGAGAGTAAAGCAAAATCAATAATAAATACTGAAGAGCAATTTAGAAATTCTACTTGAGCCAGATAATGCAAACGATGCAACTGAAAAGAGTTCAATGAGCCAGAATCTTGACAAATACTGAGAGTTCTAGAATACGAGTTGATGACATTTCTAAGTGAGAAGGAACAGTTTTAATTCTAATGAAGTGACTGGTACTCCAAGCACATTATTGCATTTGTCCAAATTAAAATTCCAACATTCCAATGTTAAAAATTGGTTAGGTTTCTGAGGAAAGTTTAAGAAAATTGACACTGATAGATGATTAGATTTAGATGATTGTGATAAATTTGCCTGTTTATTACAATCTATGGCAGAGGTCTCCAAACTTCTCAGCCCGCTGGCCATATTGGCTCTTTCACAAAGCTTCAAGGGCAAAGATCCAGTTAATTCACCATACCATGGCAAGGCAAATATGATGAACAGCATGCATGCCATTAGATTTTTGTGATTGGATCTATATGCTATGATCTTATGAAGAGCCTTGTTTTTAGACTATTTAGACATGCAGTTTCAAATAACATAAATTTCTTAAAACTGTTTTTAAACATTTGCAAAAATATATTGTTGTCCCAGAATATTAGAGAGTTCTTCGGTTTAGTATGTACTTTACTTTTCAATGGATTTACCTCTCCGTTGTCATGATTATTTAGCACATTTTGATCAGGTGCAAACTTTCGCTTATTAGAATTTCTTACCTTGGGCAAGTTTTGTGTGACAAAAAATCTCCAAAATTAAAATAAATTACAACATATACAGAACAAAAATTAAGACCTAAATCAAATCATTAATATACATATTAAAAACAGAGCTGAACAAATGAGATATAAATCAGAAAAGAAGCTCCACCATTCACTGTTAGAGATGCTAGTATGGATCCCGGTATGCATGATGTTTATACTATCTGACTAATTTAGCCCAGAACTGAATAGCTGTTTCTTAGATTTCTTAGTCAGCCTGTTATTTGTGAAACAAATACCACCTATAGGTCAAGGTCCTTAGTTAAAATAACTTAAAAGATTTTCAACATATCATTAAAAGAATCACAAACTGACCAAAGTGAAATTCTATTAAGTCACAATGTAGCTGGAAAATTTAAGAACGGATGGTATAAATTAGTTTCATCCGGCCTCACAGCTACTTCACCCAAGCTTGGTTGGATTATTATAGGGGGCACAAATGAGTTTAGTGATAAAAATCCTATGCTAATTGTGGCTTCAATGTTAACAAAAGATGCATCTCAGACTTAGCAGTCTTGATTCCTTGGGTATTACTGATCCATCAAAAGAGAAAACTAAGCATGAATTACAAGAAGCCGCAAAATAACAGTTTTTGGACACTGTACAGGTGAATAATCGAGGTACATTTGCGTTGCATTGAAAATCATCTGCCACTGCCTGATCATTATGATATTGCTCTAAGAAGACTTAAGACAGTAAGCAAATTAAAAGAAGAAAGCCTTTGTGATGTGTACAAAGAAGTGCTTTCTGAATGGCTCAAAGATGGCTTAATTAAAGAAGTTCCAGAAAGTAAAATTGATGCACCATACCACTATTTGTCCCATAGACCAATCATCAAAGAGCATAGTACCACCAAAATTAGACCGATCTTCGATGCTTCTTTAGGAAAAAAGGGATTCCCTATTCTGAATGAACGCCTCTAAAAGGGAATAAATTTAATTGAGCTAATCCCACCAATTTTGGAAAGATTCCATATATACAAAATAGGAGTTGTAGTGGACATTCGTAAAGCATTCCTCCAAATCAGCATGCATATGCAAGTGATAGAAATTTTGTAAGATTTCTATGATATTCTCATGGTTGGATACTGAAAATTTATTGATGCTGTCATGTAGTGTTCAGAGCATCTTCCAGCCTTTTCTTACTTTGTGTTACCATACAATATCATTTGAAACCTTTTATAAAAAAGACTCACCTAGAGTATGAAAAATATTTGCCACAAAATCTCAACAGTTTTTATGCTGTCAACTGCATGGGAATGAAGCAGAGTTAGAAAAACTTATAAAAACTGCTACAAATGTGACGGAAAAGCAAAAGTTTGATCTCCGGGGGTGGGGATACACTGATGCAAACTTCAGATACTGTACACGTGACAAGAGTATTGAGAATTAGACATGGGCAAAACCGCTCCTTTAAGGGATCAGATATCGGAACTGCTTGCACACAGAAATGAACCAGTGAAGTGAATATCTTTTTAATCACTAAACTGAATATCTTTTTAATGATTCACCACTCGCTAATAACGACCTTGATGAATGTGTTTGGAACAGGTGCAGATCAACAGCGGTGTGCAAAGATGGGAGAAAAGCAGAAAGAATTAACAAGAAATATGGTCACTGGAATCAACTTAACCAAACCATTCACTCCTCTGGACTGATTTCTTCCAACTATCCGTTTGAGATTTCCTTAAAAATCTTTTCTACATAGAACAACAATAACATTCTAGAACAAAAAATTACCAAAAGTTAAAAAATCATAAAACTAAACTCACTTTTGTTAAAGATTACATTATTTCATTACTATAATTGATATTTTGTTGCTACTACAAAGGACAATGTAAAAATAAATTATTAGATGGGAGGCAGATCCCAAAGAATAGGAAACTGCTAACAAAACCAGCATTTTATTAACAAAAAACTAACAAAACTAACAAAACCAGCAAACATATCACTGGCACAATCAATCCCAACCAGCTTGCCTAGCAGAGGCTGCTCAGCTTGATATTTGGTGAACTCTCAATGGTGAGAGGGGCCCAGTTTTCTTTATTTATCATTGAAAGAATGGCTAGAAGATGAATTTACTGTTACGAAGAAGAAATAGCTAGAGGAAAAGGGAAGAAAGTTATTTTGTCTCTAATGGCTTGGCATAAACGTAAGATATTATTTTTGTAAAAATAGTTGAGCATTACATTTACAGATATAGAACACAGATTCTTTTTTTTTTTTTTTCCTATCTACAACTAGTCTTTACCCATAATAGCTCAGAATTCGGTTGTTTAAGGATATTGAACTCCCTGATTTTCTGCTTTATTCTAATTTTTATGGATTCAAATTTATTAAAGATGAAAGAAATTTAATTCAGCTAGACTGCAAAATGACCACGGACCTTGCAATACAATTGAATGCCTGGGTTTCTGCATAGTTCAATATGAAAGCAATCTACAGAATAGTAGAATAAGAAATTAACCAAATCATCCACAATTTTTTAGTATTACATACACACAACAGAAAAACCTCCTTTTCTTAAAAATAAAAAGTCTTAAATCATGTTAAATATTTAGAGCGGGGAAGACAGATACAGAAAACAGAAGGAAGGAAAATACCATATTTGATGGCATATAAGATGCACCCTTATTCAGAAGGCCACACACAAGGAAAAAAAGTTTCAATAGTCCGCGCGACAGCACGGAACCACAATAACTTAAAATGTGGTTTCTTTTAGTTCTCAAGTTTCGTAATAGCCAAATAAACAATCATTGAATGCTATTACCAAACATATTTTTATTAAGGAAAATTAACAAATGGCAAGCTATTTTGAACATGGTATGTAAATTTCAATAATGAATAAATGAATGAACGGCAAGCAATCAAACATAATACAAAATAAAGCAGAAACAACTAAAAACAAAGATTCAAAGAAAACGTTGCCTATCATGAAATTAGACTTTAATCACTTTCAAAACCATAAAAATCCTTTTCACTATCATCATAATTGATAACGAGAATATCGTCATCACTACTGTTTCCGTCATCACTATCACCTTCTTCGATTAATGCATCGTCTTCTGTTCCGTCAAGAGCATTACTGATTCTGCACTTCTTAAAGGACTTAACAATTACTTCAGCCTTTACCCACTCGCACACTTGTGAAATAGAGGGACGTTTCATTCTACCTGAGGGTGTGAGGGCGTGATGTGGCTCTCTTATCCACTTGTTCCATCGTTCTCGCACTTTTTCCTTAAATGGCTTATTCACCGATACATCTAAAGGCTGCAATTGGCTAGTCAATCCACCAGGAATGACAGCTACCTCGGTTTTTAAATTTCTCGCTTTATTCTTTATGGTTTCAGTTCTATGGGCGCTAAACTAATCCAAAACCAAAAGAGAGGGTTTTCTTATGAGTGCACCAGGTCGCCTCGCCCATACGTTCTGTAACCACAGTTTCATTGCAGCTTCGTCCATCAAACCTTTCGGATGAACATGAAAAATTATGCCCGTTGTAAGTTTTTCTTTCGGATGAGTTTTACTTTTGAATATGAAAAACGGTGGTAGTTTTGTGCCATCAGCACAACATGTTAGAACTACCATATACCGGGTTTTTTCACGAGCTGTGGTTTTTATGGTTATTCATTTAGACTCTTTAATACTCACAGTCTTGTTGGATGGTACATCAAATGTGAGTGGAATTTCATCCATATTTCCTAGTTGGCCGAGCTCAAAAGAAGTTTTCTTGCGTGCATTTATAACAAACCTATGAAATGCTAGTATTTTTTCTTCATAATTTGCTGGCATTTTCTGGGCAATAGTTGTTTTTGTGTGCATTGATAAGCCTTGCCTTTTCATGAACCTGTAGCACCAGCCCTCAGATCCTGAAAAGTTCTGATTCCCATGTTTTTCTGCAAATCCTTTGGCCTCATTGATAATCATTTTGGTTGAAACACTTATCCCAGAATTCCTCTTATCTATCACCCATATTTTTATTGCATTTTCAAGTTCAGGTCAAGATGAAACTGGGCATTGAAAGTTATGTTTTTGTTTTTTAGCAGTCTTCAGTTGATCTTCCTGCAGTCGCCAATCATCATTTTTTCGGTAGGTAGTGGACCGAAATGCCTTGCTGCTGCTCTGTTTCCATGTACTTTGGCGTAGTTTAACACTCTTAGTTTATACTGAATTGTATACCTTAATCTCTTGTTTCCTGTAGTCATATTTTCCAAGGTATATTTTTTAAACAAATAGTTTTAAGCACCGATACCGACACGTTTATACAGAGTAGCACCGACACATGTGTCGGCTGAGTCAAAGAAAGTCTATGTAAAGAAGGAAAGGCTCCATAGAATAATGTAAACCAATTTGTCTTCTACGCCACTAGAAAGAAGAGGGACAATTTGCCAAGGGATTTGGCGATGGAACCTGTTGGTAAGAATTTCCCCCTTTGTGATGTACCTGGCAGAGATTTTCCACCTCCACCACGCATACAGGAAATTGAGGAACACGGGTTAAGACGAATCGTTCTTTGACTATTCGCAATAGTTTAAACTCGGATTTTCATGCTTTTTTGCTTTACTAGTTGAACTTGTATTATCCATATCGCAGTTTGATGTCTGATTTTATATCTCTCAATATGTAAGGGGGAAAATGGAGTCGCACAGCTTTAAACTCTTGATAAACGTGACCGTCGAACCTGTTCGAACTTCAACATCAGCTTCGAGCTTTGCCGCTTTTTGGCGACAGATATATCACGCAGGCGCAGTTGTGTCCCTTTTCGTTCGGAGGGAGCCACTCCTGCTGCGAAGCGTTCCTTCTTAACAATACATATTCTTTGGCTGAGTGTCGGGCGTCATACATTGTACGAGTAGTACATTGTACTATGTGCTACTCCCTGCTAATCCGCACCGAGGGCGGAGCGAGCACTACTAGTTTCGTTTACTTTTTGACGGGAACGGTGTGGTGTCGGAAAGAAATCATCCTAGTTCTCTCTTTTGAGCTATATTTTTGTTGGCAGAAATTTAGTTAAACCTGATAAAATAATTATGGCAGATGTAGAAAAAGTTACGTGTGTCTAGACCTTTATCCGGGCTAAAAATAGCATTCAGTATTGAAAGTTAACCTGTGTCCTTCACGTATAAGACGCAGGTAACTTTTTTGAGACCAAATTTAGGAAAAAAAAGTGCGTCTTATATGCCGTTAAATATGGTAATGTATATATTATTTTATGCTAAAATGAATCATATATTGATTTCAGTTAGACACTGTTAGTGTTTTTCTGCTATTTTGAATGTAATTACCTTTTTATGCTCATATTTTTAAGTCATAGTTCATGCATTATAAATATACAGTAATACCCCAGCTTACATGAAATTAAAATTGCGTTGGTATTTTCATTGCAGAGTCTTGAAATGAAATTTTCCAAAACAACCTTGAATGTTGTTTGGAAGAACGTTTTTCCATTCCTTTTCAAAACCAAGATAAAAATAACACCAAAAGCTGATAAAGTCACTCATTAATAGAAAAACTATCAATCTTGCCCGACAATTAGATCTGGAAATTCCCAATGATAACATCAGCAAGCTGTTGGACTCAATTATCAGAAAGCTGACAAAAAAGAATTATTAACAATTTTACCTCTTTAAAAAAGATCATTAAAGCATCTCATATGAATTTTTATTATATATGCTTTTTTTTCAATGTTTTTAAGCACTTGGGTTATTTAATTAAAAATCACAAGTATCTATGGGCAAAGTTAGATTCGCATGCTTTTGGTCAAACATGCTTATCTCGTAACTTTGCAGTGTCACTGTTTAATAATACATGTTTTAATAATGCAATAATATTCGTTTGCTTTACTAACTATATAAATATTTATTAGTCCAAAGGGGCTTTGTCCCTGAAGGACTATTATTTTCGTTTTGGCATTTTGTGTCAGAAACATTAAATGTAGGTTCACTTTTCAAACTGTTGCCACCAAATATTACAGCCCTGTATTAAAGAAATTAAATAATGAAGAATGTGCATATATGTATGCATGTTTCTCACATTGTGATAAAACGACGGTACCTAGAGCCATTGAATTTTGAATGACGTAATCCTACTGCGAATATGGGCATCAGGAAGACCAAATTCGAAATTTGTTTTATTATCGATTTCATATATTGTAAAACTTTAATGAATTTTTGATTAACAAACTCAAGGATTTCAAAGGGAGCAATGGCAGAGCTAAACGGAAAAAACATTTTTATCTCCAATGCGTGAGACTGTGTATCGGAAATTCTAAAGATATGCTCAATTTAAAATTATTTCGTGATATTGCTCTTGAACTGAATTTTATGGTTTAGGTGCGAAGAACATGGCATTTAATAAATAAAGGTAACACACAAAACGTTAAAAAAAACTCCCCTTTGGGCATAATGTAAAATCTGAAAGCTTTCATATTTTTTTTTCAGTCCAAAGGGGCTTTGTTCCTGAAAGACTGTTGTTTTCGTTTTGAGATTTTGCGTCCGAAACATTAAATGTCGGTTCACTTTTCAAACCGTTACTACCAAATATATCAGCCCTGTATTATATTTAAAGAAATTAAATAATGAAGAATGTGAATAAATAAATGTATGTTTCTCGCACTTTGCTAAAACGACGGTACCTAGAGACATTGAATTTTGAATCACGTAATCCTGCTGCGTATATGGGCATCTGGAAGTTTAAATTTGAAATTTGTTTAATTATCGATTTCCCATTTTGTAAAACTTTAACGAATATTTGGTTAACAAACTCAAGGATTTCAAAGCGAGCAATGGCAATGTTGTACAGAAAAAACAATTTTATTTCCAGCGCGCGAGACCGTGTATAGGAAATTCTAAAGGTACGGTCAGTTTAAAATTATTTTGCGATATTGTTCTTTAACTGAATTTTATGGCTTAAGTGCGAAGAACATGATATTTAATAAATAAAGGTAACACGCAAAATGTTAAAAAAATGCCCCTTTACATGTAATTTAAAATCTGAAACATTTCAGATTTTCTTTTTTAATTTAATACACATTTTCAGTTATTTTTAGACATATTTTGACCAATAACCAAAAACCTTTTACTCTACCTTATTGCTACTATTTGAAGTCTAATCTAATGCATATTTCACTCTTGATTAAGACTAATGAAATTTCATTCAAAAACTTTTCAGGCATAGGATGCTTACTCAAAAATTTGATTTTTACAAAAACAAATCTTTTCTTAAGGAATTTTTTAAAAACTTTTAGTCAGTTTAAGACATTATTTGAAAATTAATCCCCCCAAAAAAACTAATAAATATGAATTATATTCTAAATAGCAGAAAATTAAGAACTAACAAATTCAAAACGTCTGATGATATATGACTTACCAAAAAATGCACAAATATAAACAGAAAATACTAATCAATAACCTAAAATTTCATCATATATATAATGAAAAAAATTAGCATACTTCAGTACGCTTTACAAATAACAATTTTTTTCTTTTTGCATTATCAATTACTTAACCCCCACTCTTTGGATAGCAAGAATTAAACAAGGTATTAGGAAAACATTCCACATCTTTTATTCAAAAGTTCCTCCTGGGCTTATATTTATCTATATGAATATTTAGTTATGACATTAATAACTTCACAGCCAAGACTATTAAAATCACTTTTGGTAAATAATGTAAGACTACTAACAGATATAGATGATTAGGACTGAATGCAATATGATTTTGCTTACGAATACTTTAAAATAATTTTTGAAATGAAATTATTTGAAAACAATAAAAGTCATTTTCAAAATATACAAAACAAGTTAGATCCTAATGAAATTATCAGGGAGAAAAAATTAAAACTTACTCGGACTTTATATTACTTGAAGATTTCAATTTTTTTGCAGGAGGAGCACTCTGATCATCACATACATCTTTACTATCACAAATTTTATTCATTCTCTTCATAACCTTACCTCTTGAACTTCTTTTCTGAAATTGTGGATAATACAAACGCAAGTCTTCATCTTTAGGTGTAAGATTTTCTGCATTTTCTGATGATTGATCAAAAGACTGTTTGTTTAAATTAGATGCTTCAGGCACAACTGATGGTTTTTCTAGCTTTATGGTAGATTCATCATTATTTCTGCTTTTTTTATATACTTCCTCTTTCTCAAATAATAAATCAGAATGAGGTTTTGCCTTAGTAGACTTTTTAACAAATTTGGGCTGTAAACCTTCACGTATGTGAGCCACAGTTTTAGAAATAGTTGGAATTGGAGGTAACTGTTTTTTATCAGAATTACATAACTTTTTTTGGGGTGGACACTTTGGAATTTTGTACTCATCTTTACTAGCTTTGTAAAATTTAGCTGAAGGATTATCACTTCTATTAGTATTTAGACACTTGCTTTCATAAGTTATTTTTCTAGAATCCTCTTCAACTTTGGATTTATTGTCACCAAAATTATTTTTGGGCTCTTCTGGATTTTTAAATTTACAGTTACTAGAAACTTTCTTAGTCTCTTCTGTATTTTTAATGTTACTAGACACTTTTTTAATCTCATCGGTACTTTTATTCGTACTAGAAATTTTCTTAGTCTCCTCTGAAGTTTTAATTTTATTATAGGTATTACTTGCCTTATGTTTAACATGGCTAAGAGTCTCACTTTTTTTCTTATCTGTAACTTTATCTAATAAGCTTGGATTAATTTTCTTTCTCACAACTTTTCCTCCAGTCATCTTTCGAACACGTTTACTGGCCAAGCTGCATACCACAGAAGACTCTGCTTTAGAAACTGGAACAGCAGAAAATGGCTGAATGGTTCCAGAACTTGCTTTATAACCCTCTGCTTTAGAAACTGGTATGGCACTGGAAAGATGAATGTTTCCAGAAATCCCTTTAGAACACTCTGCTTTAGAAACTGGAACAGCAGTAGAAGGTTGAATGGTTCCAGAGCTCATTGTCTTACTCGCATCAGATTTCAAAATATTTGTCTTGCAAGGAAGAGACTGATGAGTTACTTTGTCTATTTTAACCAAAGGTAGGTCTTTAACAGTACCTTGCTGAAATTTAAAAACTGTATTAAAATACACAATTCTTAAAATAGCTCCTCAACATGGTTAAATGAAACAATATTTAACAAGTCCAAGAGTAATATAACACATTAGACTCACATTTAACCTCAATATTAATGACTTGTTATGCATAAATCTGCAATAAACCCATGTAACTTCACAAGAATTATAAAACACAAAAATTATGCAATGATGTCATAATCTTCTGCCTGCAAATTTAGATTTTTACTTAACAGTATATTATATATATAAGCTTAAATATTAGTTGCGTGTAAAAGTTCTACCTTTTTTATGTAAAGATGAAAAATAAATAAAAAATGTAGAGTATTTATGAATTCTTTTGTTGTAGATGCCACCATTTACTATGACCTCTTATCATCTGCCTTGCAGTAAAATCCTTCACTCAATTAGAGTCAAAACAATCTTGCAATTCTATTTTAACATCTTCCACATCATTCAAAGTTTGAACGGTTAAAGAATTAAGTAATGATCGAAAAAGATACCAATCCAAAGAAACAAGGTCTGGGACTGATATGCTTGATGAAGTAAAACTTCCTACTCAAAGTTTTTCCTGCATGACTAAAGCAGCATGAGATCTGTTTTTAACATGCCGAAAGATAACATCTTTGTGACTGACAAGTCACGGCTGCTTACACATCAGTCTTTGCCTCAATTTCCTACTGTCAGCAATTCAAATCAGCATTTACTGTTTAGTTATGTGGTAGCAACTCCCAATATATTATGCCATTGATGAACATCCACTTCACAAAAGTTTTTCAGGATGCAATCTTCCTTTTATTTTTTTTAAGGTACATTTGAGGAACAATGTAACACAAGATTCAGCTCTCACCATTTGATATTACAGTAGAATACTTATTTCTAACGGCCCACTACACTTCATTTTAAAAATGGCTCATTTCTAGAAGCACAGAGCAACACCTAACATTGCTTTTCAGCCAGCTGATATGAAAACCCGTTGATCCAGCTCTTCCATGAGCTCAAATGCTTGCAGGCCTGTCCAAAAATCACTGATAAATGTCCAAAAAAATGTGCATGAATTTTATTGCTTCTGTCTCTGAACCCGATTTTCCGAAACCTGTTGATCTTGCCTATATTCCCACTTCTACTTTTGTTGGCTTCCACCAGGATGCAGATAAGTAGTGTATGCATGAAAAGAGTTCTTGAAGTTAAGAGATAGCTTCTGGCAGCAAACACTGATAATCTTAGTACTATTTTTGCTTAGCTCCTAAATTTACTTAAAGTAGCTTTAGTTTTTGTTAGTCCCATGTGTGACAACGGCCTGTGTCAAAACTTATATGTAGACTTTACCTTGTAAATTTCATAACTTTAATTTTTGTGTTCTGTTGAACCCCTCAAGAAGCAATGATTTGTTCTGCTATTATGGAAGCTGTATAACTTGTTAAACTGAAGCACTAATAAATTTTTTTTTAACCTTCTTCTGAGTTTGGTGTTATTACACTGGACAACAAATGTAAGTCGGTAAGTTGCCTGATTGTCTACAGATGGTCAAAATTTAGAACTTAAGTAATTAGGATCTGTATGGTGGCACTCAAGATGAACAATTATGTATGCTTTTATGTAGTGCTATGTTTAGCCCCAGTTACAAGTTGGTGAAATGACAGCACACCTAATGGAAGGTTCAGATGTATCACAGATGCTGTACGAGCTTCAATGACACCAGCCATCAACTTTAATGGTAGAAGTTCTGTAGTAAGTTTTGTGAAAGGCCTGGAAAGCCATTTCCTATTACACCCAGACAACAAGCAATAGAAGGTTACCATAGTAATACCTGTTTTGAAGGCCAGGCCCTTAATTGGTTCACAGGCATCAGGAAAATTTTGTTAGGTAAACCCAGCAGTGAGACTTACAAATTTCATGTTTTTAAGGGTGAATTAAAGCATTTTCTGCAGTGAGTAATAGGCTCAGCTGAGTTACAGTTGTTTTTAAAAATCAAGTGCTAGAAGAATTAATGGCATTTGTATTCAGAAAGTGGTTATTGTGAAACTGCTGTATGGGGGGGGCAGGGATGGATATTCAAGTCTTGCAGTTAATTATGTCAAGGCTATTGCAGTATGTACACGATTCCATCAAAAGAAAGATTCCTGGTTCATTGAAAAATTATTCAGGATAGCTTGAAATATGAAAGCAGTAGGAGGGTCAACAATAACCCACATCCTAATACTGTAATAGTTTCATTGGCAGCTATAGTAACAGATTTAGCAGATATGACAAAAATTTGGCAGGAACACTAGGAATGAATGCCAGCACATGTATCGAAAATAATAAGGCAAGTTTTTTAAACTAGAAACAGATGCTGAGGTCAGTCACCCCAGGATAAGCAGAAAGCCTCTCAAATAAAACTGAACACAGTGTTGTTGAAAAATGTCAAGTTATCTTATATGCAAGTAGTTTTAACGGAATTCTATCAGGAGTGCTGTTAGATACAACAGCTGGAGGTAGCTTCTTGGCAGAGAAGTTTTTTAAGAAATATTTTAGGAGCTACAGATTTGCTTGAATTATAGGGACAGTTGTCATAACAGTGGAGGGTCAGCACTGAGAGTGCACAGCCAATGTGAAGTTAAGTGTGCAGGTTAAAAAGGCATTGCAATTTTAGTTCATGTCATCAAGAATTTACATGTGAATGCTCAGATTTTTTTAGTCAGTAAGAGTGAAAAAGGGATTAGGATTTTTTTGAAGCCAATAGGGATTTAATGCAGATATGATGAGGATTGATATGAGCAGATTGAAAGAAAAGAAGACAATACCACCACTCCTGGACCTGCAAGATCTACTGCTGGAATAAAAGCTCCACACTTTGGTAGGAAAATTTTTGGCATTATTTGATAGAACCCGAGTTAACACATATACTCATTCATGCGAGAGATACACGGAATAATCCCCTCTATAGAGCAAAACCTTACTGGCATGGTAAAATTAAGGAACGAAAATAATATCTGAAAAACATACTGCAGAGATTTTTAGAAATCAAGATCGTAATCCTCACAAATAGTCCCTATGCTAGCTCACTAGTTTAATGTCAGAAAAATAATAATTTACCACCTACAGACCATAAATCATGGGATTTCAATCTCAGTTGCAAAAAATCTAATATCAGAAAAATATCAAGTTTATCTTTTATTTATAAGGGGCAGTCAAATGTAAACAAGATAGATGGAGGGAAAAAGAAGCAAACTGTTTATTATTTCAAAAGTAATCACTGTAACTGTTAGCCCTTTCCAGCACACTACCTATTAAAGTTGGAGTTTCAATAATAAAAAACAGGGGGGGTAAAAAAAGTCTGATCAAGCCTAGATACACAAGCAAACTTCTGTAAAGATAGCATTTACCATTTTAATTCTATGGGTGTGCCTCAAGCGGGCTCACTGAATGAATAGAGCTTCGAAAAGAGTGTTGAAGTGAGTATTGCTGGGAAGCACATAACAGAGGAAAAGCTTTTGCCAATGATTAAAAACACTAGCTTCTGATTACTATATATTTAGCATTACCCAGGGTGCACCACAAGGAGGCCTGCTACTCTACCCCCCCCCCAAAAAAAACTCTTCTTGGTTATATGATGATTACATGCTTATAAATGAAAAATAGATAACTTGGCTACATATTTACATTTCATATTTACACTTTCATCTATTTTTTCTGTGGTGGTACTTTTCGAAGCGACACCATCTTTGAAAAAGCACAACCCAACAAGCCATATTTTGCACATGTACTGGGATCCATATTGGATTCACTATCTGAGAGCAATTCATTTAGGTCTTTCATTATTTCAGAAATGGTCAGCCTTCTCTGATCCACTTGCAAAATAATTAAAAACTCAGAAAAAATAAACTAATATTATATCTACAATTATAAGCTATAAAATTAAATAAACATCTAAACAACTCAAAAACTATCAAAACATAGAGCTAACAGGACTTCTTTCAATGAAAGCAAAAGAGAACTATTCTAGTGAAAAGTCAAAGAGCTAACTAATAAATTACCCTTGACCTTCAGAAAAACACCCCACCAATGTCGTCTTAGTTGATAACCAAAACTCCCCTCCAAAAAACAAACAAACAAAAAAAGGGAAATGAAACGCAGATACGCACCCACTTTTCTATTGTAAAAGACCTCACTGAAGAAAATACTGCAACGAAACAAAGATACACTTGTTGGCCTGTCCAGGCGTTTCAGTGATTCCACTTTGGGCATACCAGATGTTCGTTTGATTTTAGGCAAGATTTCAAGGCAAAAATTTAAAACTAATACGGAATAGAAATCAGCATACAGCCAAGAAAATAACACTTAAATTTTTCATCAAACAATTCCCTTTATATCAGGGGGGAGAAGAAAAGGAAGATTTCTTTGACAAATGAGGATCTTTAAAAATTAAACATGGCTAAAATGTACAGGCTAGTATTTGTTGTGCTGCCCCCTAGTAGAAATAAAGAATGCTAAAAGTAATTAATAGTAACCCATAAAGCCTTTCGCATTCAATTTTTCTGAGTGCACAGAGGGATTTCTTTGGGTGTGCCCAGACCGGGTGCATTGTGCCAGAAAGGGTTAATACGTTTATCCCACTGTGAGACAAAACGGTTAATGATGTTATGGAAAAATATTTTCGGGATTGCCTATAGAACCGTGATTGTACCCAGGTGTGCACCTCTTCATTCGACACAAATCCATGGCCATAAATGTCTTCTTCAGGCTCCAAAAATATGAAAATCTGGAGGATGTGTACACACTTACCAGTGAAACTTCTGCAGCATAACCTTAACAACCATGGCTGAACATTATGCCATCTGTCGACAGTCTTGGGCATTTGATGGCACGGTTCAATTTTTGCACAGTTTCCACATACCACTGTTAATTCATTATTATGCTGTACTCCAGAATGTCAATGATCAGTGGGCTCTTGCAGTCAAAGAATAAGGTCAGCATGTCTTCCCCACAGTTGGTGTGCATAGCTTTTGATTTTTTCAGTGAGGGGTGAACCCATCTGCTTCCAATGTTGGCTCTGATGCTTGCTCGCTGGTTCAAAATAATGGCACCATGTTTCATAGCCAGCAATATGGGACAGGAAACAATATTCTTCATTGTGATACTGTTCCAGGTGCCGCAGTGATGTTGACATTCTGTTTAACTTCTCCTCTGTTAGGCTGTAGAGAACCCATTGTGCACGGAATGTCCAGAAAGTCTGATGTTCTGTCAAGATGGCATGAGCAGTACCGTGTTTTATGCCAACATGAATAGAATATCTTTCACTGACCACCACTGGTTTTCTCCGATGCATCATCCACTCCAGCAATTACAGAATGTATAATGACATGATGATCCTGTCCTGGCCAACTGCTATCTTTCAGTGAAACCCGATCTTTTCAATATCCATTCAAAAATATGCACACATATCGTATTTGCCACACATAGCAGACATTCGGTCATGAATTTCACTTACTAAAACTCCTGCATTCAAAAAACATACTACAGCATGCTGTTCCTCTTTCCTAGCCTCCATGGTGACGGTGGATGCAGACATGACTCGTGACCTCACTTTAAGCAGGTCTAACAGACAAATGATACAGCAATGAGCATTCGCGCTGTTCCTACCCGATTCCCATTCAAGGACACTTCTATATGCAAACCAACCTGCATTGCCAAATTCCATGCCATGCTCATGATATAGTTTGTCTCATTTCCATTTGACTGTCCCTTGTATAATTGATGAAATTACACTACAAAGTTTGAAATTCAGATGTAAAACATCAGAAGTTATCTAATATCTAAATCTCGAGACCATCGGCAAAACTTTTTCCTTTTCAATGGAATACGTTCATACATGCTGGAATATTCGTTATACAAAGCTCTGTGAAAATACTCACAAAATAATGAGATGTACACCCGAAACAACAGCACAATAATAATATTCTGGGGAGTTTAGGAACAAAGAATATAACATTCCAGAAAAAACAGGTGGTGCCATAAAAACTATTTTTTTCCATAACTGAGATTCCTGCACAAATGTTCGGAGTTGTTGCAGGGGACTAGCATTCTTCTATCCGATTTAAACAATAAATGAAATCCCAAGACATATTTGTTTGGTATGAGATGTTGCCTATAACCCTTTTTTCTGTTGTTGGAAAACCAGCAGAAAAGGGAGAAAGATTCAGAGGAATAAAGTTTGAATGTTTGATTATGTCAAAAAGAATTCCCAATTCTACACTGCTGCAGGATCTGAAAAGTAAAAGCATGCTTCAGCATCGATCAAGGAAAAAAAATTACTTTGTAGAGACATTAGGCCATTTGGAAGCAAGAGAGATTGAAAAATTAGCATTGCCTTCGCCGGGGATCGAACCACAGACCTCTGAATTACCGGCTCAGTGTGCTGACCATTACACCACGAAGGCATGCTAAGAATATGTCAGATATACCTTATAACTTAAGACATACGTGTCTCAAAATTATACAAGAAATATGGCATTGGAAAATCAACAGTATATGACAAAAAAAGGGGGGGATTTTGAATCTTTTGTATATTCTGACATGCCACTTGCAGAAAAATCATTCATTATCTAATTAACTGGCAATCGCGACAAAATGATGATTATATGGGTAAGGAAGCATCACAGTGAGGACATGCCACTAACAGGACCCAAAGTTAATGGCTCAAGCCAAAATATATCATGAGAAAATGGACTTAAAAAATAAATGCACGTATTTGACAGATTGGTTAATTAAATATAAAAATCCCCACAGTATGAAGCAGTTAAAATTTTTAGGAATAAAAGCTTCAGCTTATACTAAAGAATTTGCAGAATGTATTCGTTGAATTTATTAACAGTGAAAGTTACCTCATAACAAATTTTTAATGCTGGTGAGAATAGTCTTTTCTGACAATATGTGCCCTGAAATACCTTGGCAACCTCTGCAGAAAAGTCCCAACTGGTGTTAAAGATTCCAAAGCAAAACTAACAGATATGGCATATGTGCAAATGCTGCAGGAATATAAACATTTGACACAGCTATTTACTACATTTGACACTAAGAAAAAACTTATGATCTCGGGCATTTAGAGGAGTAAAGAATTTTTTCTGTCATCTACTGTTCAAAATACCACAGCATGGATGACTCAAATATTAATGCATGATATGTTTGAAAGACATCTCATACCCAGGTCTCGGCAATATTTGAAATAGTTTGGTTTACCGGATGATGCAAACATGGTCCTGATTATAGACAATTGACAGCTTATACTTCAAGTTTTAGTAAAAGGTAATGTCTGTCTTATTCTTTCCTCTATATTGTACATCCATCATTCATCCGATGGAAATCAAAGTAGTGCATACACTGAAATGCAGATATAAAGTAACTTTTTAAAATCTATTCTGAATAGTGACAAGTCCATTTAAGAATTTTTGAAATATTTTACAACAAAACCTGCTGTCTGCATTGCAAAGTTACGGGAGGATGTGTCGTCATATATTTTAGAAAATACTTGGCATAATTTATGGTCAGCTACATCATTTCATGGTGATGATGAAAACAGATATGAATTTGAAGGTTTTTAGATACCAAGAGCAAAAGGCAAAATTTTTTGATTAATAGAATTAGTGAAGTGTTCTGGAGAAGTGACAATAAAGATAATATAACAGTTTTCCATTCCAGACAATAACCCAATTATCACTGAACTAATAGATTGTAAAATCTGTGATATAGTTTTAAATCCAGATAATATCCCTAGAGAAAAACAGGTTGTTGAGAATGAGAAGACAGTAAAGAAAGAGAAAAACAGGTTTTGAGAATGAGAAGATTTTATTTGACAGTTTAAAGGGAATTCTTGATACATAAAATAAAAGAGAAAGTATTAACACAAAAAATTAAATGGCTTAAATAATTTACATTGAAAGAAATATTCAATAAAACAAATAACTAGATATCGAGTTTCTATTTGCTTTCCTTAATGTCATAAATGCTCCATTACTTCATAAACAACTATTTCATATTTTAAATTTTATATTTCTACATATCATCGTACTAGATTTAAACTAATGATATAAAATCTGAAATTGCTGCAGTCTTGACGATTCCATATCTCAGACTTTCTACCATATTAGTAACATTATGCTGATTAAATACATGACCGCATTTGATTCAACTTCTAAGAATTTTCAAACAGGCACAAAGCCAGAACATGTACTGAAATCAATTACAAATTTTCTATCTGCGGCATTAATAATTTTTTTAATTTCTTCTGAATATGCCATCATTTCCCAAGGTCATAAGTTGCCTGTGTTTCTACACAAAGCTAGAATTTAGCATGTATGTAATTAGTTTTCGTACAATTTCACAAATGTTTCAGAATGCTAGGGCAACAGCACTCTCTATAAAACTCATACAATACTGTTTGACATATTTATTATTGCTCGCTGCTGTAAACCATCTGAAAATTTCTTACGAGTGATTTATACTTATAAGCATATACTTCATATACTATCTGCCTAAACATATTATTGGTTGAAAGTTCCAGTCATCATAGTGTTGGTGTGACATCAAATCCACTCATAGTTTGCTTGCATCTTCAGGAAAGGTATGGCATTTACACTCACTCCATATTTTGCAATACACGAATATTGATCAAAAAATAGTCCATGTGCACACCTTTATTTCAAAATGAACAATCTTGTGTTGCACATGTTAGGTCTACCCGTAGAAAATGGGCAGATTAAATAGCTGTGACTATTCAGCTCCCAAAGCAAATTTGGTAAATTAAAAGGTTTAAATCTCCAGACAGAAGATTCATTTAGTTGATTATGGCAAACCATACATCAACCACCTGTCTGAGAAAAGAACGCCTTTGTGAAGAACTTCTTGACAAAAACAGCTTATATTCAAGTTACACATAGGGGAAAAATGCCAACACCTACACAGAAGGTCAATTTACGGGGATCCAAAAAAAAAGAAATCAAATTACACAGTTGCACAGTCTAATTACTATTAACTGACATCCCAAAATGCTCTAGTACAAATTTATTACTAGTCACTTATACTGAAATTTGCATTTTATTTTTCAAATAAGAGTCGATTGCAAAATGCTGTATTTAGACATACACATGGTTATTGATAAATTTCTATAATACCTTCTATCTCTATCATATCTGATGCATACCTTGCTAGTTAAAAATTTGCAGTATGCATTGAAATGTTAGTCAGTGTGCCTTATTTATCATCTCCATATTAAGGCTTCATACAATTTACTTCTAGGTCTAGCAAACTGAGTATATGGGCATAAGCTACTTATCTATATGAATCAAATTCAATGATGTATCATACTGTATTGGAAATGGCTTGTTTAGCTAATGTGGGTTAGGTAATACCACATACCACTTATTAGAATCTAAGGTGCTACGATTATACTTACTATAAAGTAATATCTCATAATCCTTTATCAGAAGATTTAAGATAATTCACATGTCTCATAAAATAAGTGTAGCACTTTATGCCACAGAAAGCTAATAATGACCTTGATCTGGTAGGCCTAAATGAAGAGACAGGCAGAAGGATTAAGATCTTAATGAATGGGAGAAATTCTGATCAAGATATTCATCACTCATGCTACAGATATCAACTTCTAAAATTAACAGTCTGTAAACATTGCATCCCCCCCTCAAAAGGCGTTTTTTGCAATTGATTTTCCCCCTGGTGTGGTATATGTGGTAATTACTGGATATTAGTGCATTTCTGGATGTCATTTCATAGTAATTAGATAATAATGCACAACAGCATCACTAGCTGCTTATTTCCTGTCTCAGCTACAGAGCACTTTTTATAACTACTAAAGTTTTCTGTTAATCCTCTATCACAGACTAGGCATGGCCACTTTAATAAACAGATCTAACAATGTGCACAATCTGGGACCATATATTCTGAAATAAAAGGTCTGCATGCAGTCTTAGCTTTGGATCCCATAAATAGAAGGTAGTTATGATTAAAGTTACCCTATTTAGACTTATGTAGAGCCTGTTTTAGTAGACATTACTTCATTGAAGCTTGATATAAACATAACATGGACCATGGGGGAAAGAAAACTGTAACAGAAAGCACTATTTCAAATTTTAATTGACAGATAGCATTTTTCCTGCAATGCAAAAAGGGCATTATGCAAATTTGCATCATTTTATAAAGCTAGTAGGCAATGTCGTAAAATCATTCTTCATCATACCCTTAGAGAAAAGAGATTGAGCTTTACTGATCCAATTGTTTTATTAAACAGCAGTAATTTTTCAACAGCACTTTCAGAATATCGATGCTTGAAAAGATTACAGAAAGGGTTATGTCAAGGTAGGGCTATCAAAGATTACTAAATTTGAAGAGACTTAGAATTTGAGAGTGCTGTGAAGAAAAGAACAAAAATGGATTTCAGTGAAACTGTGGAAGAAGTCACTCATGACCTTGTCACAAAAGCATACAGTTCCCAATATCCTTCAACAATTGCTCAAGCAGTGTCACGTGACCTTTCACTTCGTCAGCAGTACAAAATGTTCTGTGATTATCTAAAACGATCCCACAAGATTCAAGTTCTGGAACAGCTACATCCTGCAGAACCAGAAAAAAAGCACTGATTTTGCTAGCCTTCTTTTGGTTAGAATAGCCATTGACAAAGCATGACCTTGAAGCATATTGTGGCCGGACAAAATACATTTCATCCTAGATGGAGCAGTTAATACTCAAAACTGTTGCATACGGGTTACTGCAAGTTCTAATGTTGTGCATAAATGTGCATAATGTTGTGCATAATCCTAATTACATTGTTGTATGGTTTGTTTTTACTGCTGATTTCAGTCTCGGATCTTTTTTCACTGAGAAGTAAACTTCTCAAGGCCCTTAAATGTCTGTGATAGGCAGCTCAATCACCGAACCACTCTCTTGGGACAGTGCGATAACCGGATGCATTGTCTTGTGAGGACGGGCAATATGCGCTGCTAAGCTTAAATTTAGAAACAAAGGTAGTTATCAGAATTAATTTTAAAACTTTATTGTATTTTCCTTAAAATTTCCTAAAATAATTAATTCTAGAGTAATATGATTTTTGACTTACCTCAAATAAATGTGTATGGTAGAAACACCCAATCACAGATTTTATTTAATGCAACACATTAATAACAAAAAATTTCTTCATAACAAACCAGCATGTATAATTTTTAACAGATCTCAAATAAATATCTTCATATTAGAATTGCTATAAACGCTTCTTCTGTGAAATGCAGTTTTTGTTTTGCCATTTAGGCATAAAACAATTTCACTAAACAATATAAAATATCCCTTTAATGCTAGAAAAAAAATCTACGAGCAACAAATAAAGCCCCTAAAAAGACAGAATATCTACCCTAGTATATGCAAAAACTAGCATTCCGAAGCATCTATTACATATGCATTTGTTTTTATCAACCAAGGCAGTTAAAGAGCCAATATAATACACACATTAATGATACTCCCAATCTGAAACAAAATACTAAAAATTAAAAACATTGCTTAAGAATAAAGGTCAACACACTTCAGTTTTGTTGAATTTCACCAAAACAGACACACAGTTACATCTAGTGGCAACAAAAATACTAATTCCTGTCTAAAGTTCCTAATAAAGTCCTGTCTAAAAAGTCATACACAGTATGCCTGGCCTCAGAGTAAATTAAATGATAATTCATACATGAGACACCCAGCCATGAAATAATATTTGCTGACAATATACACATGACATGCCTGTCCTGAATGGGTTAAAGGTGTTCCATCATGGGTGCTAGTTAATGGTTCTTCATGTTACAAGGTCGCAAAGTTGTTCTTTGTGTGGTGGTCTAGGGGGACAGATTTTCAAATGATTCACCTTTTTCACACCAGAGGAGAAATCCTATTGCAATGAAGTTCCTTTGTTAATTATTCTGGTTGCAGCCTTGAAGGTCACTCCAACGGTTCCCGAGATAAAAGAAGTGTTTCACCAGAGTCGGAATGTGGGTACCTTTGTTATGTAAGAGTGGAGGAATTCCCCCCTCCTGGGTTCAGTGGAGGTAACAACAGGGTGAGTTAGGCAGCGAGAAAGGAAGGTGGTTTTCTTAGAAGGACTAGGGCCTTCCTGCTGGATATATGGACATTTTGACCCGCTAGAATTATACTCCTTGAGATCGCACACATTCTTGTTTAACAATTTTCTGAAATTATGGGACTGAATGGAACCAACTCCCACATCATTGCAAATCGCAATTGTTAATGTTTGTTTTTAATTAAAACACCTGTTACTGTTAGAACTTGAATTAGAAGTTCATTTTAACCCTATATTTATGACCATGATTTGTGTAGCGGTTTCACCCAATACACCACAGCAGTAATACACTGGTGAAATAAATTAAGAGAATTTGCCTATTTTATCGAATTGCATGAAAAGAACTGAACTGAAGGAAAACCACTGCTTCTAGATAAAAATGCAAATCTTGTACGGCAAATACGTACAAGATACACATGTCTGTAGGCGGAGCCAGCAGAAAAACAGACTTTAAAAGCATATGGAGGGTAAGACGAATTGCGTTCGCTAGCTCACCTCGGCAAATTTCTTGGTGTTATCTTGCAGCAATCGGTCAAATTCACATCGGAACAGTAAAAATGAGTAACGACCAACGTTTAGATGATGGAATGAGGTGGTGAATTGAGAAGAGGCTAGAGGCAGGCCAATAGCAAGCCCAGATATGCAGGGAGTTTAATTTGACACCCAGCGCCGTGTGTACCTATGGAAACAGTTCCAGGATACTGGGAACATCAAGGGAAAGCCTGGGCAAGGTCATTCAAGAGCCATGACTGCTACAGAAGATCACTATTTGTCCATTTTAGCAAGCCGTAACAGAGGGGCTACAGCTCCTCACCTCTCTCGGGACTTGCATGCAGCCACAGCAACCCGTCTAACAAGGGTGACTGTTTCCAAAAGACTGAAGGAGAGAGGCTTGTTTGCCAGAAGACCAGCTGTTTATGTCCCGCTCACGTCTACGGACAGGAGAGTCTGGTTAGCATGGTGCAAGCAGAATAGTGATTGCAGCACGGAGCAATGAGGACCGTTCTGTTCACCGACAAGTCCCGTTTTAGCCTAAACACCGATTCTTTCCATACTGTCATAAGGAGAGAGCCAGAGACCCTCTACCTACCCTCCAATATCCGCAAAATCAACAATTATGGCGGTGGCAGCGTAATGGTCTGGGCAGGCATCCTGTTGGATGGCCGCACACATCTCCACGTCTTTGACAGAGGCTTTGTGACTGGTGTGAGGTATAGGGATGAGGTATTGAAGCCCTATGTTTGCCTTTTCCCTGGTGCAGTGCGCCCCGAGTTCATCTTACAGGACTATAATGCGAGGCCACATAGAGCTCTTTTGGTCGACGAATTTCTCGAGAGTGAATATATTCGCCGGAAGGATTGGCCAGCCAGACCTCCAGACCTCAAACCTATACAGCATGTCTGAGATGCTCTGGGGAAGGCAATTGTAACTCGCAACCTCCCTCCAAGAACCATTCAAGAACTGAAAACAGTGTTGCTGAATGAGTAGGACCAATTGCCACAGGCACTGATAAACTGTCTTATTTCAATATTATTATGCCTATTATTACACATGCTGCGAGGCCTGTTTAGCTGTAAGAGGGGACCATACCCCCTACTAACCCATTTCTTTTGTGTCTTCAATCCCTGTTTCAGACCTTCAGACTCCCATGAGTGTTACACATGAACATGTGTGTCTAATAACTGTTGACTGTTTATTTTGTTTGTATTATATCAACCTATGTTCCCACCAAATTTTATTAAAATCTGTCCAGTAGTTCTGGAGATCTTAGATCAAATATGCAAATTCTCTGAATTTATTTCACCAGTGTATTGTAATTCGCCGCAGGAGTAGGATTATACTCGAAAGTAAATTTAGAAACGAACTTCTCACCTGTGGACTTCAGCTAGCATCATATGTTGTTTTTCCATACATCTTGTTGTGTGATTGTTCCAAATCATCGAACAAAGTTCCAGTAAAGGCCTTTAAGCAAGTAGTCAAGAGACTTTCTTCTCTGCACAAGAACGATCCAATTTTGCATGTACAGACTGTTTGTGTGGTGAGGCCTCTTCAGAAAAGTGACCGTGTGTCAGATGGGAACCCCGAAGGGAGTGTAATCTGGCGCTGCAAAGCAATAGAATTTTCCCACAAGTGATACCATACCAAAGTTAGTGCCAGTACAGTCATTGAAGGTGTCTTTAAATTAGTGTTTTTTAGTCATCAGAGTTTTTTGTGATTTTAGACAAGTTTATGCCAGTTATTCGAGACTAGGCAGATTTTGAGTATAGGTCTGTTATTGGAGATTAAAAGTTTTCTTGTGGTTACACTTTTGCTAATTGAAATTTAACTGTTTGTTTTATTGTTCTGGTAACAGTTCAAGTTGCTTGAAGTATTATAACAGTACACTTTAGAATTTTTTTTTTTAATTCCGCTTCAGAATCATTAATGAGTTAAGGGACAAAATTTTTATAGTTGAGATAGCACAGGAAAAATTTCTATGTTAATTAGTATTTCTGATTTATGATTTGTATGTATAGTTAAATATTTAGAGAACATTAAGTGTTTTCAGGCAATTAGTGTTCAGAAATATTAGGGAATTATTCAGCTTTTGGGAAATATACTTGTTTTTGTATTTTGTGGTATTTTGGGGTAAGGTTATTTTTTAACCTTACTTTTTCATATTCGGTGAGTTTATGAGGAAATTTAGTAAAGCTCTGCTATTAGAGTTAGCTGAGGAGTTTGATACAAATGTGTCTCAGGCAAATAAAGTAAGAGGAATTAGGCAGGCTATTCTTAATGGCGAGGACCATAATGAGGAAATGGTGAAAGAATAAGCGCCACGAACTTGGGCAGTAGCTGAGCAGGAAAGGTTGGAAAAAATGGTTGAATAAGAGAGAGCAGAAAAGAAATGTGAGCGAGCCTTTGAAATGGAGAAGTTAAGATTGATAAATGTAGTTGAGACCAATAGCTTAGCTTCCACAATTTCGAAGTTGAACAACTCGGAGAAAAGAGGGTAATTTGAAAGATCTAGTACCACGTTTTAAACCAAATAATATGGATATTTCACTATTATTTATGCAATTTTAGAAACAGGCTCAAAAAGAGAATACTGATGAGGTTCTTTAGGTCTCGCAATCAACTCCTTCATTACCACATGATGTAGCTCAGTTAATTATAAAACAATGAGTGAATAAAGAGGATGATTATCAGCATGTTAAGAAATTACTCATGCATAGCTTAGTTCTTTGACTCTAAAAACAAAATTTGAAAATCATTCTAAAAAATAACGAGATATTGTGGATGCACTAAGCATATGAATTTAGAGTTTATTTAGAGAATTGCTTGGATTCGGTGGAAGTTCGGAATTTTTAAAATCTTAAAGGAACTTATGCTCACCAAGCAAATTAAGTGGCATGCCCTCAAATTAAGACAGTACTACGTAGACAATTGGAAAGAATTTAAAAGAGCTTCTACTTTATCAAAGAAATGCAACAGGTATGAGGCTTTGTGTAAAGATACTAGGAGGTTAGCGCAGAGTGGAGTTTAAGAAACCATTTGAGAAAGCTAGAGAGCAGTATGTATATTGCAATGGTAGTGATAATCAGAAAAATAGTGGTCATTAAAGCATTAAGTCGGAGAAGCATAGAAAAGGGGAAGCTTCTAAAAAACAGCAGGCTTTCAAGGAAGCAAGTTTTGAGAAACAGTGGATAATTAGGTGTTACCAATGTGCGAAGGATGGCACATCCAACCTATCTGTCCATCTCAGGGAAAAAATAATGCTAAATTTGCAAATTATTTAGGAACTTGAGGAACAGAGAGTTTAGGAAGTTTAATAGGAACAGAGAGTTTAAGGACTTGTTTTGAGCTGCATTTCAAGAAACCAGTAACTAATGGGATACAGTGAAAGAGTATCTGATAGA
>KK122129.1:86447-104720 GCA_000611955.2 Stegodyphus mimosarum | reverse complement strand
TGTGGGTGAAACAGCCTTTGGACACGGAATGTAAATGTTTACCTTTGGCGAAAGTTACAACTGAAGGTAATTTTGGTGTTGTCACCACAAAGGCAGTGGTTGCTCTGGTGAAGTTAAAGAGTATTATTTGTTAGGCAATAAAACTGTGCACTTGATAGAGGAAATTAGGGAATGACCAGTTCTTTTGAATGTTGTGGAAACCCATATTGAGGCATGAGTGTGCAGGAATTTAAAGAGAGACGGGGCGGAAGACTTAGATTTCAGATTGATGATGAAGAAGAGACAGGAATGAAAGTGTTGTGAATAATGAGATTTCAGAAGAAGGGAAAATAAGTAATATGGAGCTGTTCATTGAAACTCCAGTCATTAGTTCAAAAGAAAGCCCTATCCTTGAGGATATTTCAGGAGAAGAATTCACAGAAGGACAAAAAGCATTTACCAGTTAAGTGGTGCTGTGGAAGAAAGGGGAAAACGAAAGGAAAAAAGAATTTAGAATTGTAATGGGGAAGCTAGTCAGAATGCCAGGTTCTAAGAAAGCGGAAGATAAGCTTCAGCTCTGTGTGCCTCTTGTTTTTAGGGAAGGTATCTTGAAGTTATGCCACAAGGAAGTCACCAGTCATTTACAGAACAAAAACCAAAGAGTTTTGATACACTATTTCTGGCCTAATTGCTACCAGGAAATTGAAGAATTTGCGAGGATGTGCGATGTCAGTGTGTAGGTCACAACAGGGATAAAAGGAAACCTCCAATGAAAATTGTACCTGTTATATCAGAAGTGTATAGTAGATTAAATATTGATGCAGCAGGACCTTTGATTCCTAGTTCATGTGAAAATAAATACTTAATTACGTCAATTTGCGTTGCTTTCAAATATCCAGATGCTATTCCTGTGTAGAATTTAAGCTAAAAGTGTGTAATTCAAGCTTTGATACAAATCTTTTCTAGATCAATTTACCCCAAAGAGATTCAGTGTGATTTAGGTAAACAGTTTACTAATGAACTTCCATCACAGTTTTTTAGTAAGTTTGGGATTAAGGTATACCATTCTTCAGTGTGTCATACTCAAAGCAGTTCTGTTGAAAGGTTGCATTCCACCTTGAAAAGAGTATCAAAGGTTTTGTGCTTGGAAAGCAGGAAGGACTAGGAAGAGAGTTTGTCCTGTGCTTTGTTCATCCCCAGATGTCTCAGCCATGACAGCACAGGTTTTAGTCTCAGAGAGTTAGTAGACGGGAAAAATTTGACAACACCCCCAAATGATCGTGTATGAAAATTGGCTAGAGGAAGAAAGTTCAGACCCCACAGTGGTCAAGTATGTCTTGGACTAGGTGAATAGGTTAAAAAAGTCAAACTGGTGGTAGAGAGTATGACAAAGTGTCAGAGTAAAAGGAAACTCTGGTATTATCACAATGTTGTTATGAGAAGGTTTAAGGTCGGGGATCTCCTTGTTTTAGCCAAGTCTAAGCCTCACAAAATGGCGGTAAACTGGATAGGGCCAGGGAAAGTAACTGGTGTGATTTCTAAAACCAACTACACTGTACACATTGTGGGTAAGCATAACAATTATACCATTTATAATGTGAGTTTCATGAAACCCTATCATCAGTACTCAGAGTTTGTGAATCTGATGATGGAGGAGGTTGTTGAGGAAATCAAGGGAGAAGCTGATGTGCCTTACCTTTTGGCTGATCCAATGCAAATCGAGTCTAGGAAAAAGATAATTGTTGGCATTGTTTCTTTTTCAAAATGGTTAAAATAAAATGATTTCATCCTAAGTATTAGAATTTTGCAAAATTTGGGGAAGGCTCAGTTTTGAAGTGGGATTTAGGAATTCGCAGTTTCCAAAGCTGAATAATATACCTTGTGTCAGACATAAAACAGCAGTGGTATAAATCTTTTCGTTCTATTTTTTCTTTTATGTTATCTGCTTCAAGATGGTGTAATCTACGAATAAGAGCATGTAAAGTAACTGGCTTCTCTATTATCACTTGAATGGTTACCACTTTTGTTCTGGAAGCAATGAAACGAACAGAGAATTTTCCCTTTCAGAGTCTAGAAAAATTCTTCTATGAGAGGAAGAGTTGTGACAAGGTTGCATAGTTGTTCTTTGTCTGTTGGTCCAGGGAGACTGGTTTCCAAATACAGTGGTACCTCTTTCACACCAGAGGTGAGATCCTGTTGCAATGAGGTCCCTTTGTTAATTATTCTGGTTGCAGCTTCCAAGGTCACTCCAACAGTTCCCAAGATAAAAGAAGTATTGCACCGGAGTCAGAATGCGGAAACCTATGTTATGTACAATTGGAGGAATTCCCCCCCCCAGATTCAGCAGACGTGACGGCAGCATGAGTTGTTAAAGTTTTGGCAGCAAGAAAGAAAGGTGGTTTTCTTAGAACAGCCAGGATCTTCCTGCTAGAGCCATGGACATTTTGGCCAGCTATAACTATCACTCCTCGTGTGTGCTGTTGATCGTGAATATTCTTGTTTAACAATTTTCTGAAATTATAGGACTGAATGCAACCAAGTCCTACATCCTTGTAAATCACAACTGTTAGTGCTTGTTTTAATTAAAATATATGCTATTGTTAGAACCTGAGTTAGATGTTCATTTTAATCCTGTATTTATGGCTGGGGTTATTGCAGTGGTTTTGGACATTACACCACATTCAGTAGCAAGTCATTCCTGCCTTACAAGAACTAAAACGTTTTGACACTACAGTGTTCAATACATGATGGTACACAACCTCACATTGCTGAACCAGTGAAGGCACTGCTCCATGCCCAGTTTTCAGATGGTCAAATTAATTTTGAGAAGTTTTCCTACTGCTCGTTGTGGGGATTCCCGAAAGCTCACATCTATAGAGAAAGATACCCATATTCCTATCCCTATGCAAAACTATGTCTGAATTTAAAGCAAGCATAACACATCATGTTGCTGCAAATGACTGAGGAACCCTTTCTGCCACTGATGAACATATTATAACACACTTTGAACATGTGAGTGAAACAAATGGAATGTATATTGAACAAATGCCGAGATGAAATGAAGTTTTGTGTTTCCAATTTGCATTTTTTAGATTTTCACTTGGTGCAGAAATTTGAACTATTAATTTTTAATTGAAGTTTAATTTTTCCCATGGTCCACACAATGTATATACCAAGTTCTAATGAAATAGGTCTACCAGAATGGACTCTACATGAGTTCAAATAGGGTAACTCTAACTATAACCACCTTGTAGACTGCTTGGTTGATAAATGGCCACTCAGAAACATTAATCCGATCAACAAACCAATAAGTGAAAATGTAGAATTAGAAAAACAAAAACATAGCTTCTAATGGCAAAGGAAGAAATAGTAAGTAACCCTCGGGTATCTATAAAAAATGCAACAGTCAAAGTGATACCAAAAATAATAACAGCATGGGTACTTGATTATATCAGGAAAGCAAAAATAAATGCATGCAATTAGACTTACTGCAAAATACTCATTAAAAAATCATCAGCACTTTAAAGTAATACTAATTAGTAACTAAATATTGACCAAAAGATTCCATGACCTCTGGAATTAAGACTGCAGATTTTAGCATAATTAAGACACAGTTTGGTATTTCTCTTTATTCTCATTTGATAATCCATATATATACGCATATGTATAATAATTATACACATAATATACATACATATATGAATTATAAAATGAGAATAAAGGCAATATACACATATGTACATAATGAATAGTATATACACATGTGTATAATAATTATATAGCAGCTCAGATGATATAATGGTTAGGGAAGCCTGACTGTGATACCAAACGGCCCGGGTTTGAATACCAGAGAAGGCATGGATGTAAAATTGTCTGTCCTTTCATAGCAGGTAATGGTGGCCGCCTATTAGGTGCATCGACAATACAATGGCCACCACTTCTGGCCTTAGTAGTGGTCAATAAACAATACCGTTATAGGAAAGTGCCCACCACTGGA
The DNA here is from genome assembly GCA_000611955.2 of Stegodyphus mimosarum. Lineage (NCBI taxonomy): Eukaryota > Metazoa > Arthropoda > Arachnida > Araneae > Eresidae > Stegodyphus > Stegodyphus mimosarum. The sequence continues at coordinate 100,744 of KK122129.1, read as the reverse complement.
AAATAATAATTATTTATATATATTGGAACGGTCCTTTAAATTCTTAAATTTAATTGCTTACATCCCTTCTTCAAGGTTCTGTACTGCAGCATGTTATATCACAGTTTCCCTGCAGTAACTGCAATGCAAAAACCTTTTTCCCATTCACAGTTCAGAATTAAAATAATGACTTTCCAAGTTTATAAACAGTACCGCAACTAACTACACATCCTCAGCATCATGTCGCCTAGGCTCTGCTACCTCTTCTCCATTGTATATGCTGTAATTGTGTGTATTTAAATTAGTTTGACATGTTTAGCACCTCTAGTGTTCTGCCCATTAAGAAGATATGTGCTAAGAAATTTGCCATCCAGAAATAAATTATGATTAACTATTTAAGCTGGCCATGCTTCTTTCAAAATTCCATCCGGTCATTCATCACACTACAATTTCCAGTTACCTATGCAGCAGTTTTCTTGGCTATGACTAAAATGTGAATTGGGGCATTTCCTAAACCAAGCTCTCTTAATATGAAGTTATCTGTGACAAAATAAATCATCACATTTTCAAATTGCCAGGAAATGTATACCTGCCACTAACCCCAGTATATAAAAAATGAGAAAAAGTGGCAACATTGGCAGAATGTGTTGATTCAGGAATCAAGGGCAATGGCTAATCCAGAATCAATTAAACCTAAAGTGGTGACAATTTTATCAAATTAAACTTAAAGTGGTGATTAAGTAAAAAGTGTAGACAATGGCAGAATGTGTTGATTCAGGAATTAAGAGCTATACTTTTCAATCACGATAACGTGATTAAAAAGTATGGTGTTGGAAAGTATTTCCATCAACAAAATCAGTACCTTGCCACATTTAATGTTATCAACAGTATTTCTGCTTAAAAAAATCTAAAATAAATGTAAGAGATCCATTCGTCGAAAATAAATCTACCATAATGAAAGTTAATTAATGTACACAAAAATTCCAAGTTTATTTCAACTACGCAATCTACTGCTTATCAAAGTTATTGCTCTTTCTGTGAATAATTTATTACTTCAGCTATTCCAAGTTATACATCAGCAATCTTCTTCATTAAAAAAAATTTCAACTGAATCTCCTCTAAGCTCAAATGAAAAATGAGCTGGAATTTTCTTATGCAATTTATTCATCTACTTTTCATTTGAGTTTTGTGCTATGGATTTTTTTTTAAAAAAAAGTAAGGTTTTAAGTAGTGCAACTAAAAATATCATATATAAACTGCTAATCATTATTACTATATTGAAAATCTAAACACATAGTGCTGTTTCTTCTTACATTGGATTAAATGTATAGCTTTGTTTTATGAAAAATGAAAGATCGAAAATCATAGGGTGTTAAAAATTCATGTTCTGTGAATTTGGTTTAAGATTAAAAATTATATATTATTAGAAATTCAATTTTTGGTAATTTGGTTTAACACATTAAAGAATTTTAAGATTTTGTTTAGGGACCATTATTAATATGATTAATATATTTTTGCAATATTGTTTAAAAATTTGAATTCTACGAATTTTCTAATTATTGAAGTGAATATAAACTTTGAAAATTCCCACCTTATAATTTTTTCACATATATTTTTATAATGGAGTTAAATTTAATTTTTTTTCTACAATGGAATGTTTTTGTGCAGTTAAAGATGGGCAAATGCCTTTAAACAAGGAACAGAAGGGTTTTAGAAGTAACTGCCTAGCATCTATTGGCCACTGGTGTAAAACATCAGTTTGTTCTAGTGGATGGATACGTTGGTATTTAGAGAAAGCTGTGTGGTTTTCCAGTTTTGCACAAAAAAATAAGTAAATTAGAAATATCATAATAATAATAAACAGTACAGCTTCAGTAAAACTTCTTTCAAATACTGTTAAATGGAATGAAAATTAGTTATAAGATCTTGAAATTCGTTGTGATCATGTACAATAATCATTGGATGTATTCAAAATTTTTATATTTGTAATACTGTGTAAAAAATTTTAAAAAGCTCCATAAACAATTATGAAGATTCTAAAATTTAATAATGACAATTACACTTCCAAATTTGATTTTTCTGTCAATCTAGACACTTTTTAACTAACAGTTTTTCTTACAATTATTATTCTAGGGTAAAGTAATGCTTACTAAATTTCTAAGACATAACTTTATACAAATTATTTGTCTTAACTTGAATTTTAATTTTTGTACATTAATTTTTATTACAAGTACATACTATAAAGAATTTTGTGGCCATAAAAAGTAAATACGAACTTTGATTTTTAACATACAATGCTAAAAGCCAATTACCTTGTATAAGGAATAGAGGGTTTTAAGTCAACTGTATTTAAGCATCCCACAGCCATCAGCAAAGTTATGCTGATTCACTTGTACAGGACCAGCTTGTTTAATCAAAATTCACTATGATAGTATATTTTTATATCAGTATATTAATTATGACATTGCTCTAGAAATTGTACAAAACATTTTCACAAGACACCAAGAATTTCTTCGTATGTGATCTGCCAGCTACCTCACGATCTTTACAAATTTATATTTTAGGAACTTTCAAATTGGACACTAAATTTAATTTACAGAATGATATTTTGTTCTAGTAATACTAATTTACTTCTTGAACATATTTACTTCTCATTGAAATAGTAAATATTCCGGAAAATTTCTCTTTCTTTTCTATTTCTTACACACTAACTCTTTCTTCTCAAAAAGATTCTCTCATCAAGCCTTTTTCTCCTTGAAGTGGGAAATATGTAAGATACCAAAATATGAAGAAGCATTTTTTATCAAATTTAACTTAAATGGAATGGTCCTTTAAACTCTTTAACTGCATACATCCTCTCTTTAAATTTCTGTACCACACCAGGTTACAAGTAATCACAATGTGAAATCTTTTGCCCAATCACTGCTCAGGATTAAAACAGACTTTACAAGCTTGTAAGTAGTACTGCAACAAACTATATATCCTCTTTCACCATTTCGCCTTCTTGCTGGCAACATGTTACTTAGCCTCTGCTAGGTATTCTCCCTCATTTAAAATGCTATTGCATACCTAAATTTATGGTGCACGTTTAGCAACCCTAGAGTTCTACCAGTTTAAGAGACATGTGCTGAGAAATTTCTTACGCAGAAATAAATTATATTTAACTACCAAGCTGGTCATGCTTCTTCCAAAATTCCATCCAGTCATCCACTACACTGCAGTTTCCAGTAAATTATGCAGCATTTTTCTTGCCCATGATGAAGTGAATTGATGTATTCCCTAATCAAGCTCTCCTAATATTAAGGTATTTTACAATGCAATAAATCATCGCACACAAACATACACATATATTGTTGTGTGCGCATGGGTTCATAATAGATTGAATGCACAAGTCCAATAAAAGGTTAATAAAATTTATTCTTATCAGAAGAAATAATAACAGGATGCTGGAATTTTCCTCAAATATTCGTACAAGTATTCACAGTATCACATATAATCAGTACTTATACTTCAAACTACTAAAAACGTTACAATACAATGCAATGCAAAGAGAAGGAAAGCTAATCGGATCTCATGCTGAACTCGCAACAACAGCAGCTAACTAAACAACTGAGCTGAGATGACTCTCTCCGGCTTCAAATAGTTTCCAACCATTCAAGCGAGATAGTTCTAGCATTTTCTGCTATAATATTTAATTTATGCTTAATAAGTATTTTTGAGAAGGCAGTAATAAATTAAAAAATAAACATCACAAACAAAAATTTAATTTTCATTTTAGAATGACTTGATAAATTTAATGAATAGACACAAGAGAGCAAAGAATCTACACTAGTAAATTACTTCTTGAAAATTTGAATAAACTTTCCCAATAAAAGTATAAAACATTGTGTTTTCAACTCTTTAGTGCATAATAAAAACTTTATTACAGAAAATTTTAAGGTACTCTTCTGTTATCGGATTTATTAGATTCAGAAATCTACGTATATGCATATGCGCATGTGTGTATATGCACACGTATAATTGTCCATACCTGCATGCATGCATACATGGCACATACGTACATTTCTGAATTTGGTCCCAATAAAGAAGAGTACCAATTTTAATCTATAGGGACAAAATAAAAAGTTACGTTAATTTTTATAAAATGCTTTCATCTACACTATCAACAATTGTTTTCATAAAATTCTTTACCTCATTTCAAAAACTTCAAAAATTAGAAATAACAGATTAGAATCAATTTTACAGAAATAATGTCTACAGCCACTTTTTCCAAATATTTTAATAACTTGCAGAAACCAAGCAAATAGAAATTTTGTGCCAGATGAATAAAAAAAGAAAAAATTTAGTAATAATAAAAAAAGGAAAAAACTTAGAAATAATAACACAACAAACTTCCACTGGCATATTGCTGTCAGCTTGGAAGCACAAAATAAAATAACAGTTGTGAGTACATGGAAATTCTTCATTCTTCAACTCAACTATGTGGTACATACTTCAACTCAGGTATGCAGAATATAAAAATGTTGCACAGTAATATAATTGAAATGCTTCAGCAAATTTGCATCCACTTACAACTAAATACATAAATGGAGTTGAAACAGATGACCAATATACTGTTAAGCATTTATTATTTTATGTCAGGATCACAAAAAAGGGGAAAGGAAGAAAGTACTTTTTGATGCTTGGGAGAATGCAAGGACAGGAAAATCAGCCCAATAAAATTGTCCATTTTACATAAAAAATGCACCAAAAGCTAGTCATCTAAAATATATTCTAAAGTACAGAACAGAAAATGAAGATGATGTCTGTTTAAACCATCATCAGATGGAGAAAGGGAAACAATGAATTGTTGCGATACTTGCCTGCAGAAAAAGGAACTTATAAACTGATCATTGTTTTGAGCCATATCACAACCTAATTGATTTGAAAATTTGTTGTTACAATGAATTAAAATATTGTTCACAAAAATAATTTTTACCAAAATTTTTTATTAAAATAGTGAATCTTAAAATTTTATACTGAGGCTAGGTGATTAGATTTCAATAATTTTTCCCTTACCCAGTACTTTTCAAAGTATATTTCTCATTCATCATTAGTTTTCAATTTGTGAGGATCTATTCATTTTTTCATTCTGCACTGATTTATTTTATGCAGCTTAAATATGCTTCAGAATTTTTAATTTGATTATGACTCTTGTTTTAAAAATAAATTTTTGCTTCACTTTTCATTTTGTTTGAACAATTTAAATTTATTAAAAATGTAAAAATATAAGTTATTTCACTTAAATTTTATTTCCTCGTCATTCTGTTTTAAATATTTTCCCTTGCATAGCTACCAAATGTCTGGTATAGACATGCACAATTCTGCATTTATATTGATAACAAAAGCATTAATTTACAAAAGCGGAATAGGCCCCCTCTCCCCAAAAAAACATAAGAAATATTTTTACAAGAATAGTTACTTCCAGATAAAAATCAAGTAATTTTTTTCATCATATTGTGTAGTTTCATTAACATTTAGCTTATCTGCATCTTCATAATAGATCTGCTGCAGAATATGCAATCTACTTTTCAATACTTGAATATTCTGCTGATCAAATTGTTTTAACAACTTTCCTTAATTTCTGTATACCAACTTCAGTTTATCATGCAGGGATATACAACATTTAAGTTGTAGTCTTTCTTAACTCTTTTTATTAACATAAAGTACCCTAGTTTTGCCTTCCTAAAATATGAAAAGCTTATCTTTATAGTCTCCATAATAAAACACTAACAGACAACTTCAGGTAAAAACTACATTTTTGTAACATTTTGTACATGATTATGAATCATCAAAAAACTTAGTAAAGCAAGCAATTTAAAAATAACTATAAATTAAAGACATGTTATGATAGTATCAATATTTTAAAATATTTCAATAATACAGGACTACCTTGAAATTTTGTAACAAAGACTCCCTTGCTGTAACTAGATCAGCTTTTTTCTTAGTAGACAATTCTAGTTTCTTTTCCAAAATATTTGGTTTCTCCTTACTTGCTGACGTCCTCTTTAATGCCTCATCCTGTACTTGTTTTGTTTCCTTCTCTTCTTTCTTAGGCACTGCAGGCTGAAGAGTTTCTTCTTTCTTAAACACATTTGATGTCGATTCTTCTTTTTTCAGAGCAGTCATGGCAGGATTTTCCTTCAAGTAAAAAGCAAAATATATTACTGTCACATTTCAAATATCATAACAATATAAATTTAAATTAGAAAAACGGATATACCTTAAAACCACTATTAAAATTTGGGAATTTAATGAGACATTAGACTATAGCACAAATTAATTACTGTACTGGATCTTAAGGGGCAGCCATAAATTTGAATGTGCAAAGTATGTAAAAGTAAAGACAGAATACCTACAGCAGAATATGAGAAATAAAATAATAAATTAAACACAAGCGCTGTAAATAATACACACGATTCTGAGTACCTATGCAATTTTCAATTGAATACTGAGTCATAATCCAAATTAAAATTTCTTATAATACACAACCAGCTTTACAACATCTTATAATACCAGCTTATAATACACAACTTATTAAATATACATAAACACTCATATTTAATGGCTCATAAATTTTATTTCATAAACTGCATTTATTAATTATGGCAAAACATGCAAAATCTACCTATGAACAAGAGTATCCAAAGTTGTTGCAGAGACTTTCCAAAGTAGCCTTGTAAGGCTAATACTATTACTTTTCACTAACCAGTTATTTTATAATTTGGATCTTTACTATCACTTCTGGCTTTGTTTCCTTACCAGAATGTAAATGAGGTACAGAGATAGTATTTAAAAGAAGGTTTCAGGAGTTTGATTCAGAGAGTTTCTGTCTGTCGAGGCCATGTTACTAGGTTTTTGCTAGCTTAGATAAGATTTCATTCTACAGCTTTGCATTATAGTGCCCACATTTAAATATTTCAGCCAGTTAGATTTGTGAGCCAACTTCCCATTAAACTGAATTGTGCAGTCATTCACTATTAGCTTTTGTTTAAATGTGAACCTATTTCAGTTATACTGAAACAAGTGGTTGGCTGAATTGTAAGCATGAGTCGTGCATTTATGTTCCAGTTCTGATTTAATAAAAGGGTTTGTTTTAAAACCTTAAGACTGCACTTCTGTCCAGATAATTCATGCAGGAGTTAAACTATGTATGCTCTATGCAGCTAGTGTTTTCAATTGTGAAAGTTAATCAGTCACCTTTAATTACCTAGACATAGTTAGACCTTCACATCTGCAAAGTGGTTTTCTTGGACGGCATTTTAAAAATCAATGTTACATCACAAAAAAGTAAATCATATTTTTTCAGTTAGTTCCTTGTTATGAATAACATGCTGCACAAGGAACTAAACAGGCACTCCACACTATTTATAAAACAAATATTTGTCTAACAGCATTATTTTATTAATATGAGTGAAATTCAGTATTTCATATGAAAAGGAGTGATTTTTCTTTTCTCTGTACGAAATAAAGGAAAGCTGGAATGATGTACACTCAACCAGTAAGTCATTTTTAAAGTTTAATGCTTACGCAATTTACTTTAATTCAGAATACTGATAGAAGTGCTTCAATCAATCAGATTCCATAATCCAAAAATGCAATTACCTAGTAAGCCAAGCAAAACTAAATAAGCTGTTATTTACATTTTAATTTAAATAATACAAATAAAGTTAATAAAGTATAATAAGCATTTATAAAAAGCTAAACATTAACTTCATTGCTTCATTTTAATTGAAACACAAATGAGTGGTTTGATCAGGCAAATAAAAAAAATCATAGTTTCATTCTGGCAAAAAGGTGTGCTTCCCATTTTATTTTACAGAAACACAATTTTTATTGACATGATATCAATACACAAAAATAAAATTTTCTAACTTACATTAAAATACAGTATAAAGTCAGAAATCTGGATGTCCATTATCTGGAATGAACTAAAATCCAGATCACTGGATCACCAGCAATTTTTTTTTTAAAATTCTCTTACGCTTGTGCATCTGATATTTTTTCACAACAAAACATGTCAAGAGTATAGGTTCTTAATTTCACTTCAGCACTGACATCAACCTGGCGAATCATTTGTTATTTTTCGCTTTCATTACTGCACGACTACCAAAATACTGCAGCTTGACATGAGACTCATGAAATGATAGATAAACAATTTTTCTTTCATTTTTAATATTAGTAATTGAATACCAAACAGCATGGTAATCTTTTATCTTGACATTAAACTTAGCCATGATTACAGACTTTAGCTGTGAAGTGTTGAGTGTGTTGACAAGAACAAATTTCTTTCCATATGCAATGAATATTTTTTTGAATGATATTCATAGGTAAAAAGTTTACATTTAATGCTATTTGAATTCAGAATAAATGATTTGTTATTAAACCCATGACTGATGCATGAGCTGGTATGGCCATACCAAGTGGCAGAATTTAGGGAAGGCAAAATTTGTAGAACTTAGAAAAGCACTGAGCAACAAAATTAATGGTTGCAAAATCAGAATTTATGAAAGGCACTGAGATGTAAAATTCAAGAGCGGCAAAATTTTTTTAATTTAGGAAGGAAACAGAGTTTTGGACTCGAAAAACTGCACTGAGCCACAAAATCTCTTGCTCTCACCATGGATAAGCCTGTATACGTAGGAATTTATTCATTCGGAACATAAACGAACCTTAAGCTTGTGTGGAAAATAGCCATAATTATAATAAACAACGAAACTAATTCAGGTTTAATTTCATCAGCATGCAAAAGTAAAAGCAATGACAAAATTTAGTAGAACTTCTTTATTTCCCAATCTCAGAAAGCATCATGAATAGTGCATAGCAGATGCTAGCTAAGTTTTATAATGAATTTGAAGCTTTATCAGATATCACAAACAAAAATTTTCAAATTAATGGAACTTGTGATGGTTGGTTTATGTGATTATGGCAAAGCACTTGAGACCTGCCTGCCTGCCTAAGGGAAAGGATGCCTATGTGGACCATTTTCTAAGGAAAACTGGCTCGTATATACATTACACATGGGAAAATCATGAAAACGCAAATGCAGCTAGCCCGTTTGCTGGATTCGAACCTCGGACTGAACTACCAGCATTCTGCGACTTTACCTCTCGGCCACTAGTAGGCCGGAACTTGTGATGAAATGTGAAGTGGTAAATGAAGATAATATAACAGAAGTTTTTCATTGCGATGACAATGCCCAAGAAAATATCACTACCGGTATTGAAAAAAGTGATAGAGAGGTTGCTAAAAAAGAAAAAATTTAGATTGAGAATTTAGTGGGAACTCTCGATACAGCAGTTACAAGACTTGAGCAACAGAAGGTTGTAACTGAATAAGAAATTATGTCTATCTATAAAATTAAAGACAAACCAGCACAGAAAACAAAGCAAATTAAACAAGTCACAATGAAAATGTTTAATAAAGCAAACATATAAAATTTAGCCTTTTCCCTCCTTCTTTTTATGTAAATTCTGATTCTTTTAATAACGTCATAAATACTTCATTATTTCATAAATCACTGTTTCAAATTTTAAATTTTCTACGTGTCATGCTACTAAATGCAAATCTATGATCTAATACCCAGAAAAATCCCAAATCCGGAACTGAAGTCCCAACCAGTCCAGACCTTGAATTGCATATACACACAGATTTATATTTATATGCGTTTATATACAGACTTTTGCCACAATGTAAATAGAATTATCCAGATTTGTCAAATAATCAGGTAGGCTGAGATGCCATTTAGTCCAAATATTTGCTGCTCTACTATATTCAGAATATCTTACACATTTTATCCTTTTTGTATAGATTCATTTGCAATGTTTTCACAACTTCCTAAGCATATCATCCTTTACATTTTTTGGCAGCCAAAATCCATTTGTAAGTTAAAAGTTAAAAGGGCTTATATTTCGATGAGTCCAAATCTGCAACTTAAGTGCCACACCTTAATTAATAAATTTAATTTGATTTTTGACAATGCTCTAGTAGCTTATTAGTCAAATAAAGACAGGAAGTTTGTAACCTTTTCTAATTTTCCCATATTTATTGTAATTTTATTTAGCATGTTTATTGCAAATTAAATGTTTTTTTCCATTAATGATTCATTCTACTAACTGCCATAAATACTACTAACTGCTATTACTAACTGCTAACTACTAACCACTAACTGCTCTAACTAACCACTAACACTACTTTGATCACAAATAAAGATTAAATGCTGAATATATACTCAATGCGAGTGCCATACTTTTTAACACTATAGAGTGATAAGTAAAATTTTATTCGCAATCATGCAAAGGCTGCTTCTTTTCACAGCCTCTAAATAAAATCAATGAATGAAAATGAATCTCATAACATGAATAATACTTTGAAATTCTCAGCAACAATATTAATGCATCAAAATAAACGAAAAGTTATTTAAAAAAAATTCTACTCTTCATTTCTTTCTTAGAAATGCTTTGCTCCAGCTTTAAAAGTAGCTGATAAAAACACTGTAATTCAAAATACAAAAAAAGGAGTTTAGTTAATAGAAATCAATAATGTTCTTCATTCGGCTAACTGGAAACATATCAACTGACTAAGCTTTGTAGTATGAGATAGTGCAATCAGGGTCGGGATGAGATCTTCAGGTGCACAAACAGAAAAGGCATCAAATTAGCTATTCAATCCAAAATTCAGAAATTTAGTTTCAAAATCTAGGATTTTTAACTTTTAATTTCGGAATACATCAGTGAATATTAAAAGAATTTTGTGTTAAAAACAATCCAGCTAAAAAAAAACTAATAGCATTAATTTATTCTCAAAAGACATGATCTTTCACAGTAGTGTATGTAATATTTAACATTAAAATTTGTTACTGAAAGTAGCTTTAAGGAACTAATTACACTTTGTGTAACGAATTGTATAGAATTGTATAGATATATTATTCTGCCGACATTAGCTGTTCTTTGTTGTCTGTCATTAGTTTGACTTAAGCTCTTTACTTAGTCAACAATCCTGCCCGAGTCGATTAACAGAACACAGATGCCGACATAACTGCTGAGTTTTGGAATAACATAAATGCCTTCTGACATAGCATCCGAAGAATAAACAAGGGTGACTGAAATGAAATGTACCATATTATTAGTTATTGTACTTTTTTCTTTTTCTTCTTTCTCTCTCTCTCTCTATATATATATATATAAAATTTTCTAATAAATGAGGCACATGATTCGAAGTATTTGGCATGTATTCAAACTCGTGTTGCGTGGAAACTGTATGGATTGTTTCATTTAAAGTTATTTCTGAAGCAGATGCTGAAGGATTAAACAAATTGGTTTGTTCTTTGTCAACTGGGATGTACAGATATATACACTAGTTATAGATAATACTATAACTTTCTCGAGTAAATTGTTTGCCGCATCTTCTCTTATAACGAAAAAAATACAAAATCTGTGTGGAAAGAAAATGGAATGCTGTAATTAGCTAAATAAAGCGTTTTTATAAATGCGTTTTGAAAGAGAATCTTATTCGTAGTCGAACAGAAATATCAAATGCTACGTCGAAAGAAGTCCATTGGCGATAATGCTTTTTATATATTTTCTTAATACTTTTTGTTTTATGATTTTTCAATTTTAACATTATGTAAATGTCATTCAACAATAAATTTTTATTAACTTTCTAATGACAAAACTAAAATTCAGATAATTTCTTAATCAAAATAATTCAAAAATCAAATTTTTCACAGATGGCCTCAAAAAAACCCAGTGGTGCTGAATACAAAACAAGAAAAAAAATTAAATTACATTCAGCAAAAAAGTAATAACAGATAACTAACTCGGAAGAAAATGCAGTTGAAGTTGGAGAATATAGCAACTTTGATTCAAATAAAAGCAAACAAGTAATTGAAATTTCTGGAAACGAGGAGGATAAAGTAACCATTAAACTCATTACCTTCAATGATCCTCCATCATGGCCAACAATCTTCAAGAACAAGATGCTGATTTCAGGGAATCTACTTCAGGAGATGACAGAAGATTTTCCAAAGAATAGTTTTTTAAGAAGTGTTGAATGGAGAGGTTATACATCACAACTGGCTTATTTATTCAAAAAGATCTCTGTTGTTATTCCGTTTTCCATGCATTCTTTTTACTAAAAGTAAGATCGATTCTACTATTTCCAATCCAAAAAGAGTTTACAAAGATTGGAAAAACTTAAACCAAATTTCCGATGACGAAAATTCTGTTTTATCGTGATGCTTATCTTCAATGGATATGTTTTCAAAAGAGTTAATGGAGGTGGTTTCATAGATGATTCCCTGCATAAAGCAGTAGAATCAGAAAAAGAAAAATGGTGACATATCTTACGCATTATATTAGACATAATTTTGTTTTCCGCAAAACATAATTTATCTCTTACAGCACAAATACACATGAAATTATAGGCAGTTCAAGTGCAGGACTGTTCCTAAATTTAACTGAATCAATAGGTCATTAAGATAAAAATATTGCCTATCATATAGTTAATCACAGAAAAAGATCCGTTTACTTTATGGACAATAAAGTACAAGACGAATTTATATTACTCTTAGGTAATCACGTTCGGTTTGAAATTCGTTCTAGGATCAAAAAAGAGAAATAATTTTCTTTGATATTTGATTGCACACCAGATGTTTCGCATCATGAGCAACTTTGTCAGATTATTAGATACATGTACATAAAATACGAATCCATATTTATTGAAGAAAGCTTTATAGATTTTATAGAAACAAAAGAGAAAACTTGTAGTGGTTTAGCAAATGAAATTATTTATAAGTTAGAAAGGATGTCCTCGACATTCAAAATGTTTGAGGACAAGGTTATGATAACGGGGCCAATATGGCTGGATTGTACAAAGGCGTGTAAGCCATTATTTGCCATAAAAACGATAAAGCTATATATATTCCTTGTTCGGCTCATAGTTTAAATTTAGTATGCAAAAATGCCGCTTCAACAAATTCAAGTATGTTAATATATTTTGGAACTGTACAGAGGATTTATAATTTTTTTGTATCTTCAATGAGTAGATGGGATGCACTTTACGTATACATGATGGTCATCAAGAGCAAATGCTGTTAAAGAATTAGATCTACAAACAACAGAAGCGCATAGATTATTGAGAGCTATGGCATTAAATCACAAATCTCTGTAATGGGCTGAACATAAGAGCATTTTTAAACAAAGCAATTTTAATTTTTATGTTTCTTGTGTGCGTGAAAGAAATGCAAAAAATTGAACAATGAAGCATTGAAGTCAAAATCTTTAACTGTCTATAAAGCTGCACACTTAATCGAGGGACTATGTCTCTCATTACAGGAAATGAGAAAAAATATTTCTCAATGCATTTTTGAAAAATGTAAAACGCAAGCTTTAGATTGATATATCATCAGAATTTGAAGATAAACGAAAATGAAAAGTTAATAAAGCAAATTGTGAGGAATCAATTGATATAAATAGTAATTTTTCAGAAAAATATATTTTTACAGAAATTAAAGTAGTGTTTGACGCTTTAAATTCCCAATTGAAATGGTGATACGAAAATTTAAATGAAATATCTTCCGATTTTCTGTTTCTAACTGGTGAACAATTAATGTCATAAGATTTAAGTAATTTAAAAGCAGGAACTTATACTTAGCACTTAAATATCCGAATAATATGAACGCAGAAGAAATTCAGTCAGAAATATCTAGTTTTCTAAACCATTGTATTTCAATAATTCGGGACACAAAAGCAACATTTTTTATAAAACTAAAAGTAATTAAAATTTTTATATTTTAAAAGTAATTCGCCATTATACTTTAATTTTAGTCCTATCCGAATTTGGAAGCAGCATTAAGAATTTTTTTAACATTGCCAGTTACTGTAGCTAGCGGCGAAAGGAGCTTTAGCAAACGTAAAATAATAAGGAACTATATGAGATCTTCACTAGGCCAAGAAAAACTTTCAAACGTGGCAATTCTTTCTCTATAGAACATGAGTTAATTAATTGAATAGATTTTGAAAAAATTATTGACGGTTTTGCTTCTTTAAAAGCAAGAAAACCTAAATTATAAATATGCTTGAAAAGTTAATGCCATAAACTTTTGAGCAAATGTTTTATTTATACTACTAATTATTATTTGCCATTTTTCAAAAAGCATATTTTTAATGTTTTCTATTTCAAAATTGTTAATCATTATGTATGTTTCACTTTGTTGAATATACAAAGTTATAATTAAATATTACTGTAGTTTCACTTTAAATAGTTACTTTAATGAGCAC
>KK122129.1:33719-86253 GCA_000611955.2 Stegodyphus mimosarum | reverse complement strand
ATATGTATAAATATAGTTAATTTGTTTTATATGTATTATTATATGTATATACACTCACTGCCATAAAAATCTGCGCACCAAGAAATAATTGTGGGATCGTAACAAAACTTGGCATGAAGGTATGTTGGGCATATATGCAAATGATTAGAAATGCAGCGTGATTGTGCATTACATAGTGCCACTAGAGGGCGTTGAACTTCATTCTTCTTGGAGTATAAAATAGGTAAACACATCTTGTTTGAGTGTACTTAATCTTTTGCTAAGGAAATGCTGAGGTAGACATGCCGTTATGCCACCATCGAAGCCAATATCAGCACCTGTCAGAGTTCGAGAGTGGAAGAATCACCAGGATGATAGAAGCTGGGTGGTCAGCTCGGCCAGTAGCTCATGAGGCAGGCTGTTCTAATTTTACTGTGAGGAGGTGCTGGAACCAGTGGACAGAAGAGATGTCATTTACACAGGGACAAGGCTCAAGACGCCCTTGACAGGCCAGTCGTCAAGAAAACCATCACATCATACGACACGCACACATAGAGACAACTGCCTCATTGGCCACTATCCAGACACAGGCAATAGTTTCATTATGGGCCACTGTGCCTTCCCCAACCATCGCAAGGCTCATGGTTGAAGGACATCTGGTATCGCGGCGCCCATTACGTGTGCTCTCAATGACACCCACCAACTGACGCCTCTGTCTGGAGTGGTTTCGTGCACGACAGAATTCGACTTTAATGGAATGGAACCAGGTAGTCTTCAGTGACAAATTTAAATTCAATTTGACTAGTGATGACAATCACGTTTGTGTGTGGAAGCCCCGTGGTGAACGCCTCAATCCTGCCTTCGCTTTACAGCAACACACCATTCCCACAGTTGTTGTGATGGTATGGGGTGCCATTGGTTACGATACACGGTCACCCCTAATACTGATCCATGGCACAATGACAGGCCAGCAGTACGTCCATGACATACTTCAGCCACGTGTGTTGCCACTCATGATGGCAAGGCTTCCAGGAGTCTATTTTCACCAAAACAATGCTCGGCCACACACAGCACGAATCTCACAAGACTACCTCTTCCACATTAACACCCTTACCTGGCCTACTCGATACCCAGATTTGTCACCAATCGCGCATATCTGGGGTCATTTGGGACGACAAGTTGGACAGCCTATGAGATTGGACGAACTAGCGGCACGTTTACAGCAACTGTGGAACGAGATGTCTTAGGACAACATACAGAACTTGTATGGCTCAATGCCCGCTCATATCACATCGTGCATTCGCGCTAGAGGTGGTTCAACAGAGTACTAAAACTTCCGTTCATGCATACTTTTTTCTGCAATAAATGATCCTTTTTTCTTTGATTTTCTAATCACTTACTTATATCATAGTAATACTTATGTATGTAAAATTTCGTTTCATTCTGACAACTCTTTCTTCGTGTGCAAATTTTTATGGCAGAGTATATGCATTAATGCATACACACATACATACATATATATTGCACGTGTTTGTATAATGTTATGTTTTCAAACATCATTTAGTATTATTTATTTATTCTTCCTCACCCCCACATACAAATAGGTAAATAAATAATCTCGCATTGTATACACGTGC
Source organism: Stegodyphus mimosarum (assembly GCA_000611955.2). Lineage (NCBI taxonomy): Eukaryota > Metazoa > Arthropoda > Arachnida > Araneae > Eresidae > Stegodyphus > Stegodyphus mimosarum. The sequence goes on along the minus strand of KK122129.1, from coordinate 84,637 downwards.
ACACAGTTACCACTTTGCCTCAGGTGAAAAAATATGCAGGCACGGCTCTGAGTGTAATCTCAGAGAACATCCCTCAAACAAAACACACATGCTTCTGCTTTTTCTGATTTTTTTCAGCCATGAAGAAAGATGTGCTAAATAACACATCCATGCTTACATACTAACCTTTTAAAGAAACATTTTTTAATGCTTCATCTTTGCTCTTAACTCCATAGGGTTTTTGTAATTTTTCAAAATGTAATCTATATGCAAGCCAGTTTCCTTTTGAAAGGAAGCCTTCTCCTTTAACTAGTAGTTACAAAGCACTTTGACATAATTAAGTTCTCAGAAATAAAAACGAAACACCGAAGATCAAAAGCAATATTAATTGCTCAACTTGAGAGTGAAAACAAAATCTTATTATTAGAAATAAAAATCAACAAAGCTACCAAAACGCAGTAATTTTTACAGTAGGATAATTGGGCAGGTTGGAATTATTCTTATCCACATACCAATATCTTGAAACAAAGACCCAAGTTCTGAACTGACAAAAACTTCATGCTTATATGTAGGAAATGTCAAAAAGAAATAATTTAAAGATCAAAACTTTACATGAAGTGAAGATTAAAACAAATATAAAAAAGCTAAAGCAGTATTTGCAAACACAGCATAATGTCTATAATACAAACGTACACACATAGGACAAAATAATGCGAACACCTGTGGGAAAGTATGATGTATTTCACACCTGCAGTACAGTTGTGCCACCTGCAACAGAAGTCTGCCACCTAGGAGCGTGAAGAGGAAGGTATCAGTCTCTCAACAGCAGTCACCTGTGTTGCATGCTGCGATCGAACTGTCTGTGAGAAGTTGAAATGTCAGACTTATCAGAGTTCCAAAGAGGAAGGATAGTTGGAGGGCGTTTAAGTGGAGCATCGGTTATGGAAACAGCAAACCTTGTGGGGTGCGCAAGAAGTACAGTATCAGCCGTTATGACAGCGTACATGAAAGAGGGTAAGACGACATCTTCAAAGCACAACAGTGGCCGAAAGTCAAAGCTGGCTGATAAGGATAGACGGGTCTTGAAGTGCTCCCGTCACACCCATCACCCGAAGGCACAAGCAATCGTTATCCGAGATAACATCCAAAATGAACAGTCATCTCCAGGACCCCAGTTTCAACAAAAACTGTCAAAAGGGAACTTCATGCTGCAAACATTTATGGCAGAATGGGGCAATTCGTAAACCCTTGGTGACAGCAACTAATGCTTTCAAATAACACCAATGGTGCAGAGATCACAAAGGCTGGTCCCCACAGCAAAGCAAAAGGTAATATGGTCAGATGAATCGTCATTCCCCCTATTTCAGACAACCGGACATGTTTATGTCTGGAGAATGCCCAAAGAAGCGTTTCACCGGACTGCCTTTTGCCAACTGTGAAGTACGGGGATGACGCCATTATGGTATGGGGTGCGATATCTTGGCGCGGTCTTGGGCCACTTGTTATTCTGCATGGGAGGATCACATCCAATCACTATCTAAGCATTCTAGGGGATCATGTCCAGACTGTAGTCCCTGGGGAGCGACCCCTTTTTCAAGATGACAATGCCCCTATCCACATTGCTAGGTGTATTCAAGAATGGTTCAAAGAGCATGACGATGCAATTGAACATCTCGCTTAGCCTCCTCAGTCTCCGGTCTTGAATATTACTGAACATTTATGGGTATATTTGGAATCCAAACTTCGTTTCCGATTTCCACTTCCATCCGGACTTTTGGAATTAGAGACCGCTCTGCAGGAGGAATGGCTTAATATTCCTTTAAATATTGTTCATGACCTTTATGTTTCTATCCCACATCGCTTTCAATCTGTACTTCAGTCAAAGGGTGATCCAACCCCCTATGAATAAAGATTTTCCATTATTTCACAGGTGTTCGTATTAGTTTGTCCTCCATCTGTATAATCACCCATAACAAAACCCTAGCAATATATACTTGTTTAATAGAAAACACAACCTTTATTTTTTAAAAAAATAGCAGTAAATATTACATATATTTTCCATTAACAATTTATTTTTCACAAAACATTAACTCTAACAACAGATGCATGTATACTGGGGAAAAAATAGTTAAACAACAATACCAGTTACATATTATTTAAACCAACAATTAACTTTTCATTAAATGAGATGCTTTCCCATATTTGAGAAATCGATAATTATACTGGGTAAAGGGCACATCTTACAGTGAAAGATCCGGCACATACCTACAGGAACAGAGGTACAAAAATTATCAATATGAAAGTTTCAAATTCCCATATATCATTGACTGTAAACAAATTTCTTATTAATTACGAAAACAGTATTGAAATATATCCATTCAAAAATTATTTCATATAGTTAGAAAATAACTTGAATCAAAAACGCTTTTAACTCATGTAAACTTTCTAATATTTAAAAATAACAGACTGGAAGGAAGGTGATGTGATGTGATAGGTATCGGAAACTCAAGATATCACGGCTATAACCAAAAGCTGATGCACAGATAAGTTGTACTAATGTGTACTTGCTTTCCCTTAGACGAGTGTTTACATTTGTGTTCAGGATCTTTTATTTTCATTTACTTGATTAAACATATTTTAATAAAATTAAATAATGTTTTTATTAATACAGTTTTAATTACTGGTACAATTGTACCAGCTATCATTTCTGTATATATCATAATGAAAATATCCTCCATCAGTGCTTCATTCCCTAATTCAGAACTTCGTTTCTAAAATACTATAAAAACTTCTTATCCATTGCCTTCATCACGTTTTTTATTAAACCTAATTCAATAATTATATTTTTTTTTTAAAAAAGGTAGATAGCACTCTTCCTACAAATGTATTAAACTCAGAAACTCTATTTTTAATTTCCTCTTCTGGACAGAATTGTTTAATAGGTTTAGTAAAAGTAGAAAGCACTCTTCCTACAAATGTATTAGAAGCTGTATTTTTAATCTGCTCTTCAGAATAAATTTGTTTAACAGGTTTAGATTTAAAGAAATAAACACTTTCAAAGTTTTACAGAAATAAAAGTTTTAATACCATGGATGAAATACTTAGAGAAAGGTAAAAGAGCATGTCTTGGAGTTTACATGGTTAAGTCAGATGTATTCCATGTGAGGCTCTTTGTAATATGTGATAGTCAAGTTCTTCCAAAGCATGTATTATTATGTTCTGAAATGCGTATCACAACACACAGACACAGCACCTGTTGTGATGCACATTTTTAAGACCGTCCAGATTTGCAGGAACAGGAGAACAAAAACACAGTTCTTAGTGTATTCCCACAATAATACAGACTTGTTAGTGGCAAACATATCACACACACGTTCTGGTCAGTTAACACAAGATGTTAAAGAAATTTCGTCATATCAAACAAACTTTGGTCATTCAAGTACCTCACTTGCACATGCTATGCTGTTGACTTTTTTTTTTTGGTTATGCATGTATGCCTCACAAATATGATTCACTATTTCTTCTGATACTGGAGGTGTTCTGGGACTTTTGCCCCTGGCACAGATAACATATTTCCTCAAATTTATTATTCTAACTATGACTGCTTATAAGCGGATGCTTCCATACCATGCTCTAAAATGATGCAACACAAGAGTAACAAAATTTGTTTTTTCACCTAAAGTGCACAAAAAACTTTTTTACCTGATTCACAGCTACACTGCTCGATTGATACTAAGTGCACTCACATCACAAAAACAAACAAAAGAAGAAGGTATATAAACCCATAAAAAAAAGGCACTAAATGCTTCCTGACAAACATAAAAAGAAACACTTTTCAATTTATTAGCTTTCAATCTATGTATTTCTTGCCTCGGAGCTGTTTTATTATTTTTGTTTAGCATTTCAATGGCCTCTGAGTAAAAACATTTGGAATTCATTAAAAGAAAAAAATTCACTGAGAATTAGTTGAACAAAATTTATCACATACTGATAAAACTTTACACAACATCTTGCAAAGTGTGTATTAAAATAGTGTTACCTTCTGAGAAAACAGACTTGTCAGCTGAATTTAATTTGAGATTTATAATATAACAAATTTCTTAAGATATGAAGTAACTTCATTACTTTTTCATTATCAGATTAATTCATTTAAAATTATCAGAAACAATAACAACACAGAAATGTAACACAGACTCCATACACCAAACAATGTACTCAAAATTTAAGGGAAAAGATAATGTTTCTACAACATAACCATGCTTAAAGACCAAACTTTCATGTCACAATTTCTGTTAGCAAGTAATGGAAGAAGACTCATGTATAAAACACTAGAAAGTTGAAAATTCAAAAAATAATAATTTATTAAAAGTGAAAATATATTTTCTCATTCACAGAATATTAAAAAGTAGATAAAACTGTAAAAAAAGAGTTCATAATGTTAAAATTATCTTGATACATACCACAGATGTAGTTCCACCCAGAAATCTTGGATTAATATGAATACCTTGAACAGGTTTAATTACTGGTTTTGCAGTAACTGGCCATGCTGGATCCAGTTTCCGGATTTGAACATCTAAGCCATACAGAGTTTTGTTGGGCAAAATATTATTCCAAGTTTGACGTAATTTAAACATCAGGCTTCTTGTCCCTTCATCAACCTACCCAAAGTAATATTTTATTGAACTTTCTAAAATAAAAATACTTAGATAGGAAATCTTGTTTTTTCACCTGTTCTAAGACAGGATATAAAAAGACATGAACATATATATTCCAGCAGAGAAACTAATTCATTGAAAGCAATTTTAATTGTATTGAAGTGTTTGCCTGCATTTTAACAAAATGGCTTGAATTACTAGTTTGTTTAATACAGTAAAATAAAATATAAGTAAGTTATTCACATAAAAGATTCATTTACGATTAACAAATACAATGTTAAATTTATATATTCTCTAAGAAAACTTCCATTATAACAGAGGAACTTAAATAATATAAACATTTTCATAAAAGCAACGTTTTCTTGTAATTAACTCTTTAGCAGCAAATGCTCAGAAGCAAAATATTATCTACCAGGTTGAAATAATTGCCACAACGTACATTAAAATTAACTTTATTAATTACAGAATTATTTACAGAATTTTTTTAATTTATTGCTTATAATTAGTTAAAAATAATATAATAGCATAAAACATTTCTTATGAAACTATGTATTGTTAAAATATTGAAGTACATCAGCATTTTTCTCCTGAGAACGTCACTAGTGATATTTCAATTTTTTAACATCTGAAAGAAGTCTTGGAGCTTAAGTATAAAAATTATATATAGTTGTTGCCCATCCATGAGATACAAAAGCTTCCACTTACTTCTGGATAATATAAGTACAATGAATATAAAGTCAACAATCTCAGAATACTTAATGCAATAATTCAGGTAATAAATTAAAAAATGCCAAAAGGCTCTTTTTAAATACAAGAGTTAAACATCAGGTGCCTTTAAAAGCTGCTTGCACAGAACCAAGATTTACAATACAGGTTACTATTTGTAGTCAAAGGGTTAAAGATTAAAGCACCAAGCTGTAATTTAACCAAATGAGGCAAAAATTGCTATTCAAAGATTAAAAAACAATACACTGGTGTGCAAAAATCAAGGTCAAAGGTGAAAACTTAGCTTATCAGCTGAACGAAGAGGCAGAGAAGACTGAAAGACCAATCAGGAGATCAACTATGCTCAGGTATGGCAGCACATGCTCTTATATGCAGCTAGATATAATGGAGGAATCTCGAAGAGGTATAAAGGCGGCTGGTGGTGTGAGCTTGGCACTTCTGGAAAGCTATTGCACTATGTATATCAGATAAATGACGTGAGTTGCTGCCTCAGAGTGAAATGCACTACAGGAACATTTTTTTTTAGTGGTTTAGTCCGAGTCCACAACCAACCATGGCAGTGGACGACCGTTATATTGCCCTACAGGCAAGAAGGAACAGGCGCCAGACAGCGGGAGAAATCTCAAGACACATGAACAGGTGATTGGGCAACTGATTCCGTGTTTTACCATGGCTAGGAGGCTGCACAGAGGTCTGTTTGCATGACGACCTGTACATTGTATGCCATTAACACCTGGTTATCAGAGAAGGTACTTTCTGTTTGCAGGGAACACCAGAATTGGATATATAATCAACGGGATTGAGTACTGTGTACAGATGAGAGCAGATTTAGTCTGAATAGCGATTCCAGATGCTTAAACATCTGGAGAGAGTGGGGAACATGCAATAACCCCTGCAGCATCATCAAGAAGTACCAGTTTGCAAGTTGCGGAAATCTCGTTTGTGGAGGCATCATGCTGGGTAGCTGTACCAAACTTAACATCTTCCAAGAAGGTTCAGTCTTTGGGGATCTGCTATTTAACTATTTGTTACAAGGTTCTCCTTCCTTACATGTGTCTTTTCAGAGGTGCTATGGGTCCTCAGTTCCTCTTCATGGACAACAATGCTCCACCTCACTGCACAGTTGCTGTCGACAAGCTGTTGCAGAATGAGGATATTGAACGCATGGTCTGGCAGGCAAAGTCTCCGGATCTAAATCCCATCTAGCATGTATGTGACTTTCTAGGAAGACATATGGCAGCACATAACTGCCAGCAATGACTTCCAGCACATAACTGCCTCTGAAATCATCGCTGGCAGCACATAACTGACAGCAATGATTTCAGAGCTGCAATTTGTACTGCAATAGAAATGGGCAGCAATGCCTCAATAACTCATTGACACCCTCATACTCAGCATAGACAAATAATGTGAATCCTGCACAGCAGTCAGGAGAAATCATATCCCCTACTAAAGGTTGGATGTTTCTAGATGGACACATGGTCACATGGATGTTTCGGCCCTCTGTCCCATTGTGCTCCATCCTACTTTTTCAATAAAGTTACTTTTTATGCTTTTGATTTCTTTTGGGGGGAGTTTTGCTTACATTATCCATGTTCTTACATCTGGGAGATCTTATGGTATTATCTGTGTTGATTTCAAACGCTCTTGACTAATGTTAGATTGAAAAAAACCATCTCGTCCTCAATTTTTGCACACTAGTGTACATTACTTATGAAAAAACTCCCACAAATAAATGCTTACACAATATACCAAATTAAATATGTGCTAACAGTTTAGGGGTAGAATGCATCACAAATGCATTAAAATCAGAAAAAATCCTTAAAACATCAACTCTGATAGAAAATTCTTTTAAAAAGAACTTAACTTACATAACTTGCAATAAAGAACAATAATTCATTCTAATTACATATAAAAAGATATTGTAAAATCTGTTCAAAAATGTGAAATCAGTTTCTTCTAAAATCAATCTTAAAAACAATAACAATCCAACGGATGGCTCAGTGTTCATGACATATTTGGATTAGTATCAGCTAAAGATTTATGTTACCATAGAAATCAAACAATACCTGCATTTAAACCTTAAAATTTACATGTTAAAGGTTAATTTATTAAATAGTTATACATATTATTTAAAATAAATGTTTCAGGTTCAAGCACCTTTACAACTCAATTTTAAAGTTTTGCTCAAAGCACAGAATCCACAGATAAGCAATTGATGAGGTTGAGCTCTGATGCTGACTTTTGTCTAGAAATGTAAAACATTTCTTATTCACATTCAAAACACTTCGTTTATAATCCTGAACCATGAAATAACATTTATAAATTCTTTATTTATACATGAATGACAAATGTTAATTTTCATTAGCAATGAAAATAAAATTTAATAAAATATTTGATTTATATACGACCATTCATACTGCTAGTAAATTTACATTAACAATTCATCAGCTTCTAAAACAAATACGGATTATTTTTACTTAAAAATCTAACTTCCTAAAAACAGGCATTCCCTTTTCCTTATTTCCTTGAATGCCTTTCAATTATTTTTCCATTAATGAAAATGTACAAACAGCATACTAGAAAAATGTATAGATGAATCAGTGAAAAAAATAAAGTTCAAAATTGGATAATTTTCTAGCAGTCATCTGATACGATCAACCTGATATGCTAAAGAAAACAAAAATTAAAATAAAGTAAGTAAAACACGCAGTACTTCAGTGTGAAATGTTAAACAGCAAATTCTCCTTCAGATGTTAATACGAAAACAAAATGAAGATGTTAGGTTATTCAATTATGGCAAAGCACACGAGGGCTATCTGCCTAAGGGGAGGGATGCCTTTGTACAGGACTTTCTAAGGGAAACTGGCTCGTATAGATGTTACACATGGGGAAAACCACGAAAATGCCCATGCAGCCAGCCCGTTCGCGGGATACGAACCTCGGACCGAACTACCAGTGTTCAGCGTCTTTACTGCTTGGCCGTTGGTGGGCCCCCCAAAATGAAGAGAAATGTGCTTATGTGCAAATACAGATGAGACTTGAAAAAATTTTTAACTAAGTGACAGGAAGCAAAACCCCAAATGCTATTGATTCATGGGAAGGTGAAGATGAAGCAACTAAGCCTACTGATGGAAAAGGTGACTGAAAAACCTTTACAGAACTTGATAAGCCCTTTAAAGGCTTTCATTTACTTTATTAGTTTATTTATTTATTTTCATTTACTTTTTAAGACATACTGAATGCAGGTTAGAATTTGGATCATTAACTACAAATGATAGATTTCATAGAAATGAAAAGCTTTCAAAAAACCTAATTTGCAAACTAAAGACATTTTTCGAATAAACTTCGCACCAGAGAACTAAAAATTATGATTTACTGACTGGCAATCATGTGCAAAAGATTCATGAATTTCCTTTTATATAATAGGTTTCATGACCGTCAACTTCAAATTCCAAAGCTCACTTTGTTCAGACAACATATGGTTATGCCCCACTATCATGAAACACTACAGGCACCTAAGAAGAATATGTCAAGAACATAGTCTCTAAGGTCCAAACCATAAATTAGATTAGATGGAGTAAAACAGCACAAACATTGCATGTATTTTAAAATGTTAAACTCACGTAAAATATTTGCAGTTTTGTAACTAACAAAGAATAGAACACCTTTTAATTCCTATCATTGAGAGAATAAAAAGAAATGTTTCTTATTATATGATGAAAATCAATTAATCACTTCTTCCATAACATACGATGAGAAAACTTTAGTCAATCGCTGCTACTATTTAATAATTGAGTTCCTGATCAAAGAGCAATTAAGCAAATCTGCAATGCCTGAAAAATAAAAGAATAAAAGGCCTATTTATGTTTAGCAGAGAGACAGGATATCAAATGAGGGGAAAAGGTAAACTGCTAATAATTTACCCTCTTTGCAAAACTGCTTGCATGACTTAATAATCAGACACTCAAGAACAACTAAGATTAGATTAACATTCCATGATACATATCAAGCATTCTAAATTACAGATTTATTTTCTATGTTGCATATCTTTGTTTAGGACAAACTACCATTCTATGATATTTGAGTCACTCAGCCAACAATAGAACTGAATACCAAACTAGAAGTCAACAGACTTTATCTGAATTTATTCAAAAGAAATGTAAATAAAATAATTAAGAAAATTCTAAAAATTAATTTCCTGAATTTTAATTCTTTCAGAAACTGAAAAATGAAACGTATATACCAAAAGTCCTCGTAAGTGAATAAATAAAAGCTATTCCTCAATGAACAGAGCAGTAGGAAGAAATTCTCATGATGGCTAAATAAGGCATACATCTAACAAGGAAGATCTTTCAAATACAATTTAAATTTTTCTAAAAAAATATACATGAATCTATTCATTTGTTAAAATAAAACTCAAAAATTAGCCACAAATATTTTATAAATAATACAAGAAAGTTATTAAATGCACAGTTTTTAATGCCCAACGACAAAATATGACAGAATTTTAAAATTTCATAAGACCTCAAAAAACATGGCTGCATCACTAAATAAGAGTAAAATTTATACATTTTTTATTTCCTATTTATATCAATTTAGCAACTAATTTTTTTAACATTATGTTCTTCTATGAAAGGCAAAACATTTGCAGTTTCTTACATACTGCTTTATTTCCAATAATTTCAGTGTTTTTTGAAAAACTTATTTCCTCCATTTCATTAAAAAACTGAAATCTACACTTGAATTTCATACTACTTCATGGAAGAAATATACAGTTGATTCTATAGTTTGAGTCTTTAGACTTTGACAGTCAACTAAAGTTAAGGAGACACGTTATTAGACTTTTGATTCCGAAGTACGTTTCTATTTGGAAGTATAAGCGTATACAATATAATCTGAATGTTTTCTCAAAATGATATTTTTTAGTAAAATATTTGAAATTAACAGACTTTACACATGAGGATATTAAACTAAAAAGTCTGATTTTAATATTTTAAAGGAATACAAAAGTCCAAGGAAAATTACATTTGATACAAAAATGGATGAAATCTTCCATATAGCCCCATCGACTGAATAAATGACTCTGAAAATGAATGTATGGTTTTATATTTTATAATGAGAAAGAAAGAAAAAAAAACTAAACATAGGTATTGAGACTAGTAGACTGCATAAAAAGCTAGATTTTATAACTTACATCACCATAATTTTTGTAAATTTAAAAACGTGAAACCATGAATCCATGCATTATTTAAAATGGTCTAACTGAAACTACATGTCTACGAGAAACAGTTGCAAAACTAAAGGCTGGGTAAAGATTTTAGTATATACTAAGTATATAACATTAAATTTAAATTTTACACACTTTAACACTTCCCTAGTTGTTAACTGATAAATACCTGCAACTGTGAAGAAGTGCAACATCCACGATCAAGACAAATGCTGCATTTCAGAATTTAAGTACTGATAGTATATATGTTATAATCAAAATTAGAATTTCATAAAATTTTAAAATTTTTAAATGCAATATGAAATTTTTACACGGCATTAGTTGCCCAGTTCCAAAGTCATTAACATTTAACAGAACAATATTAAAAGCACTTTTACAAACATTTGATATTTAGTCCCAATAAATTGTCTACGAGAATCTGGGAAATGGAAGGAGTTTCACCATAAAATCTTACAAGCACCTACTTCTGTTTTTTACTGCATTATTATTACTGCATAGTACTGCATAGTACTATGCAGTACTATTATTATTACATTTTTTACTGCATAGTATTATGTGATTAGCATTCGTACACTTAAAATATTTTTTGACAATAAAAATTAAAATGAAATATATATTGTTTTTTACCAAATCTCATATTTTATCAATTATTAAAAATGTAGCACAGATGTCAGCTTTTTACACAACACTATGATAATGTTATTTTTAGACATCGACAGAACAAATAACAAACTGCACACTTTTGGGCACTTTTCCAGGCAAAAGGAAGGAAGAGACAACAGACATTACAAAATTTCAGTACACACTTTTCCCCCCTCTGTTTTTACAGCTACGAAGAGATTTATCTCCCAATGTTGTTACATTCACCTTTCACATTACATTACATTCGTTTATAATAAGCAGCTATAATATCTAAAGAAGAAGTAGTCATTTTCATTTCCACAGCTAAAGAAGGTTCTACTAAATCTTCAAAAACATATTACCGCAAAAATTTCTCATGCTATATTTATTCAATATTCTTGTTGTCAGTTGCTTTAACAAGCAGTAGTTATTTGATTCTTCAAGTAAAAATCATGTGTCAATCAAATGTTTTCTCAGGTGACAATTCACAAAAAAATTAAAATTTCTTAAATTATCTCTGTCACAAGATAAATCCACAGCCTGTTCTAAAAAAGAACAGAAAACAGTAATTATCAAGAACTTTCTATAAAATACGAAAAAGATAGTTGCCTTAAAAATGAAAATGTCATATAAACTGGGTGTGCAAATAGAACTCACACGAACTTAAAAGGGAAATTACATGCAGACTTCAAATGATTAAATCATTATGAGTAGCTTCTGAAAAAGAGAAGGGAGGTAACTCCATCTGCACCAGGATGATCAACAATTGCATTCAAGACAACTTGAAACTGCTAATCGTAAATCAAGTTTTTATAATTCAGAGAATTACGAAGCACCTGATAGATTCCAACTTTGATAGTGAGACACCTAAAAAACTTACACAGAAAAATACAACTTCGGTCAATATGATTCCAAAACTTTTATTGCATGGCTGCCAGAAAGGCTCAAAGTCAAAATAAACAGAGCGTGAAGAGAAAAATTCCATTTCAAATGTGCAGCAACCTTCCATACATCTTTGCAGAAGATCTGAGAATAGAGACAAACATTTTGGTGATCAAAATCAAGTCTTTGTTTGAATAAGTTGCCCCAAGAAGGGTATTCATATTCCAGGAAATTCTGCACCAGCATACAAAGCCAGGAACTGTCAAAAGTGGTTTGAGGTTAATTTTTTTACTGTGGCATTCTCAGTCCTGATAATGTAACATTCAAATTCACTTGACTGCAATTCTCTTGAATATTTTCAACAATTGCAATTCTCTTGAATATTTTCAACAATCTTAAATATTATAAACAATTTCACACATATCAATGCAGTTGAAAGGATCACTAATAAGGCTACCCATAACTAAAGGTAAATTGAGAAAGAGAACCTGCCAGTCATTTATCTCCAAGGTTATAAAATGCACTGCTCTAGCTTCTGATGCTGTCTGGAGACAGTGATTGATGCTGAAAGTGGCTTCATTGAATAAGTTCCTTCTATAAAGCAATAATTTCCCCCTTTCAGAAATTTTCAATGTTTAAAATTAAAATATTTAGAGATTTTTTCTTTAGTGCACTTCCCATGTTAGTTCTACTCACACACGCAGTATATTCTTTCTCCACAATATATTTTTAATTTGATGTTGAAAAACCTACGCAGAAAAATACAACTTTGGTCAATATGATTCCAAAAATTTTATTGCATGTTTGCACATTTAAAATTATACTCAAAAATTATATATAAAACACATTTTTATTTGGAAACATTAAATTCTTCTGCAATTTAAAATATAACGCAAAAACAACAGCACATTTTATGGATCTCCAGTTTAATCAACAGACTCATAATGCTACTGCTACATTTGACACTCAAAACACCAAATCTAAACTGAACGCATATGCAAAAACCAAGACAACGAAAGACTTAAAAATGCACTAGTTCTCTGATGTAGCTATTTGTCCGTCATTGCAAATTACATACAGTTTTGTTTAGATATGCCGACACTGATGCAAATGCAAAACACAAAAATCACACAGAGAAATGAAGTATGTTACTATGATATAACTAAATTTAAGATTTATATATATATGTTTGACATTCATTTAAATATATATTTAAATATTGCACTAAATGCAAGCAACATAACTCAGCAGCTTGAACATGACATAGCTGAAAACAAATTTCTTATTTCAGGCACTCAAAGTTATCAATATTTTAAAGATTTGTTGAGAAAATCTGCATAATTCTAAAATTAATACTACAAAAATTTACACACAGTTTTTAAAAGTTCAAAATTTTTGGTGAAGTTTAAGAAGAACCTACCTTAATTTTCATATTTAATTTTTTTTTCAAACTTTAAATGAAACAGCCCTTTATAAAAATAAATGTTCATGTTTATTTTTAAGCTGATACAATCGAATAAAATTCAAAAGTAAATTAAAAAATGAGTACACACTTCACTTCAGATATGTGGTAAATACTAACTTCACTTATGATAAAAATTTCCTGTTACATAATAGATCCTCCAGTTATCTGGACTATTTATAATTTTTCTTAGACCAAGTAAAATTGAAGCTTGGCTTTAATTTATTCATCTATTTTTAGTTTTTTTCTTGTTTATTTCAGTTACAGGAAAAAAAGAAAAAAAAAAGGGGTACTTAATTTTATAAAACTATTGAGTTAATTTAGATAACAGGTATAACATGCAGGTTGTAGAACTGACCAAATAAAAAAGCAAACTACATACATTGAAAAGCTGGAGTTAACACACAAAGTTAACAAAACTAAAATTAACCCAAAAAATAATCTCTCAGCTCTCTTGGTTGAATAGAATAGGTTACACATTTTAATTGAAGCATATAAAAGTAGTTCTTTGAATTTTAGCACAATAAAAATGAAAATAAAATCACTTGTTTAGTTTTAAGAAATGTGGAAAAAAAATAATAATTTCATTGCTTAATTTTGTTGACATTTCCTTTTCACAAAAACAAGAACATTTTATTTTTTAACTTAATAATCAGTGTTCAAATACAGTACAATAAACTTTAAAAGCAAAATCACATGTACTCATCTTACACATTACCTAAATAAGATTTTTTAAGAAAATCTCGCTTCAAAAAACTTTCAAAGTAAAAGCCCAAATACATACGGCCTATACATATAAATGACTAACAATTATCTGGATTTTTTAGTCTGAATGTTTGAAGTTCAGCAAGCTCTACTGTATATGTATTATTTAGTGTGATGAAGATGCTGATACATGTTGCTAAAGATTTTCTCTAGCAGGAAGTCATGACCATTTCAGATCACTTTTATTTTCAGCATAATTAACAGAATATGCAAATAACAAACAAAAATGAAATAATACAAATCCAAAGACTAGCACAACCATCATTCAGCAATTTTGAGCATGTGTTTAACATCCTTATTGTATGAGAGAAGGTTTTGGAAAAAAAAGATATTACTGGAATAGATTAAAAAAAAAAGTGAAGTTGCTGAATTTCATTATTAAAATAAAATTAATCATTAAAATCAAATTACTATTTCCTTATTAAAACATTTCGCATAAGTACTCTCAAATATTTCATTTTCACTTTTGTGTCCCACCATATACAGTGTTGTTTATTATACTTATAGATAACATTGCTAAGATTATTACACATGTTTTGTATTATAGTAAACTCTTGAGAAATGTTGAATGCCAGATAGATGAAAATTTTGTATAACTGAGCACATAAAAAATTTAATTCATGGCAAAAAAGCCAAATAAATGGAAGAAATTTCCAGTCTAAAATTATAAGCACAGTTATCTTACTTTAATAAAGTTGAATGTACAGAGCCTACATATAAAATTATACAAGACATTTTTGGGAGGAAATGCATTTCAAACATAAAAGTCAACATCATCAGCCTTAAACATATGAAACTAAAACATTTTACCCAAGATATCCCACTGAACATGAAAATTTGAGGTAATGTTGTCAAATGTATACTAATCACGACGTAAGAAGCTTAAAAGAGCGGATAATTTTTTTTAGCTAAATAATCAAGAGATACAAGTTACACATATCACATATAAAACATAAATTGTTGCCAGTTTCTTACCATTGCTTTTATTTAAATTTTTCAACAACTGCATAGAAAAATCCAAAGGGGGAGGAAAAGATAAATAGCAGTTAACTTATGTCCTGATTTACTAAACTGGCTTATAAAAAATTAAGTTTACATAAAATCAAAGCGAAGATCTTACAACTGATTTGTGCTGCCAGTTTTATCGTTTACTGACACTAAATCACAGTGCTTATAGACAGTGTTATACAACGACTTTACAAATCTCTCATTTGCTCAATTTTTTAGATGAAAAAATCCTATAGCTGAATGCAGGATAAGCAGATTTTTCACTGTGATCTATCTCATTACTGCATTACAAATGTGGTTAACATAATAGGATATTTGACTACTGAAAGGAAACGGCTTATCTCGCATAGTCAAGCTTTATCACACGAAAAGCTTTAAATATTTGTTGGAATAATCTGCTCAATTCAAAAACTTCTAAAGTAACAAGCAAAAGAAGCTTTTAATTGCTCAGAACTTTCTAGGAAGCTTTAATCTTCATAGTTAAAAACTTTCTTCAGACTTTAAATTCAAATGAAATAGCTCTGTGAAAAAGAATTACCATATTCAGTTTTTAAGCAGATGGTAAAGGATAAAATAATTTCCTATATATATATATATATATATATAAATGAATATATAAATTTGAATAAAAAATAAATAAATTTGATTTTTGAATCTTTTTCTGTGATTTATGAGATAGGATTTATATGCCCTATCCCTATGAAAAGTAATATTTTTATGAAAATGCTACAGAATAATATTAATTAAACTAAAGGAGAAAAATGTATTACTTGGAGATTATAGCAATAAATTGAAAAAATTTCACCATTGAAGTTAAAATGAAACCAGTGACTATTTTCAGACATAGGAGTTAAGTTGTTTTTGTATGCAAATTGTATCTGAAAGAAAATTTTGAAGAAATTAATTTATGAAAGTAAAATTTTTCTTGTATCCTCAGACATTGTTTGGATGATTTCATATTGGGGGGAGGAATAAAACAGATACATTTATGGATTCCACCCAGTTTTTTCAATCATATAAATTCAATAATTGAAAATAATATATGCATATATGTATGTATATGAAATAATTTGGATGTTGGCAGTGTAGCTACGCAGTTGTTAATGATGCCAGCCAATGCATAAAGAAGAAGCTAATAGTCACAAACACCTTTAACATTTCTTTGTTCTTTATACATATAGACACACATAACTGGTGTAGTAAGCATGCCTGTTTCTGAAGAACTTCACATTTTTACGATGCTGAGGTAAGGAAAGCCAGTGAAAGAAGCACTGAGCATGTGTGATGTCTAAGAAGATGAAAGCTTGGTTTCGGGTGATTTACTTTCTGTGGCTGTGAAACGTTTCGATTCCCAAATTGAAATCGTTATTGGCTGAAACATTATGCATTATTATTAGCTTTATGCAAGACTCATATTGCGTGGATTAATTTTGAAATGATACAGTTGAGAGAGATTTATTAGAAACAGCTACTATTTTTAGGACACAAAAAGAAGTACCAAATTTAAAACAGAGAGTTATGGATTTATTGCAAATTAAAGAATTTTGACTTACATATTCTTTTTATTTTGTGTATACATACATATTATAAAAACATTATTGGTAACAGCAATTAAGAATTGAAAATTTAAATAATACGAATGTCAAACTGCAAAATTTACTCAGCACTGAGCACTTTTACATAAAAATATACATTCCAGTGAGAAAGAATTAAATATATAAAGGAGCTCAGAACAGCATATAACATAGTATCCAGGGCTCTGAGTACCACTTCAAACCAATGCAGTTTAAACCAAACTCAGATGAGGATGTTGACAGGAAATATAATATATATATATATCAATGTTTTAATTCCATCAAGAGCTTCATATTATGCTCCAACAGTTTAATATCCATAACATTTGGATAAGTCAGCAATAGAAAAATGCATTTTACACAGAAGAGTCAGTTCAGTCTTTTCTGAGATAATAACTAAATCAGGGTTTGTTTTAGATAAAAGTGGTACTACATATCATTATGAGCATGTGGAGAAAATGGAGAAAAAATGCTGCCCGAGTTCTGGTGAGAAAAGATATGATGCATGGATACATTGAGCTAAATGAACCAGAAAACTGAATTAGCCCTTAAATGATATAACAGTCTTGATATCGTGCTCAGCTCTTCTGTGCTACCAGAAGATACAGAATTTCCTTTTATGAACAAGAACATATCACACCATACAGGAACTGTTAAGCACATTACACTTCATGGTTTTGTTTTTACCGTCAGGTTTACAGGAATTTAACCCTCTAACCATCATAAGGTTTGCTCTAAAAAACCCGAAAACCCTCAAAATGCTATGAAAAAGTACTTTCTTGGTCACAATTGAAAAGTACTGCTATTGTTTACACCTGGGGTGTTTCCCTTTTAATAAACAGCCTTAATCATCTAGACACATTTTTAAGGTGCAGCATGTGCACATAATTAATTATATACAGATTTGCCAGTCAGGAAGTTAAACACAGAACTTGAATATATACACACACACACATATATATGTAGAATATACATACATATATATACATAAACACACATATATATATATATATATACATAAACACACATAATATACATGCATACAGATTCACCAGCTGGAAAGTTAAACATAGACCTCTGTGTTTAAATTTCCTTAAAAATGTAATGCTTGTTTCCCACATTTATCCTGCCTGTAAAAAAATTACTAAAGACAAAAGAAAATGCACTTAAATTGATTTAATAGCAAGATAGACTATGACCTGGACCTTATTACATGATTATTAATTGACAGTTTTGTTATTTAACTATTAATTTATATCCTTGTTATTTTAACAGAGATTAGAATATGATAAGAGCCACGGTGGGCATCCATTCAAAATGTTTAAGCCATTGTTATAAATTATTCCAAGCAAAAAACAAAAGCTGCTTATATATTGTTTCATTGTAAGTTGCAATAATTATTCAAACTATTTTAAGTTTGAAAATCCAAGTTCAATAAATCTAGGGTGGTTACTCAAAATCTGTGTTTACATAGATTGCATAATTAATCCATAATGGTAACAGAAAGTGAAAGGGGTTTAAGACAGTAAAACAGCAAAACTTAATGATCGTATTAGCTCATTAATACCATAAAAATGATATTCTGAATAAAAATTCTCCCAAATTTTAACACCTGAATGAAAACTGATGCTCATCAATACAGTCAAACAATACTAGGAAAATGCACAAATTTTATGCATATTGTATAGAAGATGCTTAATACATAATCATACAAGACCTGTCAATATAGTATAGGTAGAAAAATCTTTAGAACTGAATACATGTTTACTCTGAAATCAGATTAACTGATACATTTGCAAATTGTTTAAATGTGATACAGTCAGAAGAACACTGTTTCATCCCTCAACACAATATGAAAGAATAACTAAAAGTCAAATTCAGCTTTCAATTTTTCACCCTGGTTTCCTTTTTATTCAAACGGATTCATCTAAAATGATTACAAATTCCCGTTTTTAAAAAGTGCTTTAGAAGACAATCACATACTTGTAAATCTTCAAAAAGACAAAATATTTATGAAAATGTGACCCTTTTTTGCTCTTTCTTCAGCATCTATGTCCAGAAATGAAAGTTATGTATACAGGAAGTATTACCACAAAATGAATTATTGGTGTTTAGCAATAAATACTAAAATATCATTGCTGTTTAGCACAAAATGAATTATTGCTGTTGGTATTTCATGTTTAACACATTTTTCAGTTTATTAGACGAGAATTGTTATTATTCGTACTTACGACGTATCTGCATCACCACCTTAGTAGATATCACCAAATTTTCAGAATGCATCAAGTTCTGGAATCTGAGCACAAAGAAATTTAATTTTAACAAGCAATGTTATTATTTTCTTGTCCATTCTTTTTGCTGTATTCTACGCTCCAATAGTTTTTATACACAAATTATGAATTTTTGTTTTAAACTGAATTTTAAAATATATGCTTGTGGGATTTCTCTGCAATGCAAAAAACTGAGGTAAAATTACCTGAAGGAATAAATATTTTGGCCCAAAATTCATATATAAAACAAATGCTTTGAATATATTTTTAAAGTGACTGCCATAAAATTTTTACGGGAGGGGGAAAAATACAAACTTCTCCCCCCAGAACAAACTTCAGGACTGATTTTCCAGGACAAATGCCTAATTCAAACACAAAATAGGTATACATGTAATAAATAATTTTTTGCACTCATAAATCACCTTTCTTTTTCTTGTGTACAAGTCAATAAACTCCATCAAAGTGGTTGTGCTAATAAGCATTTTTTTTTAAACCATAATCTAGATCAAGCTGAAACTTCAATCTGAAAAATTTAAATATTTGTAATTGCATGTGCTACAATGCAGATGATTTAAATCAATTATTTTAAGCATATTTAGTATTACGGAAGTATAGGCATTTAGCAAAATTTATTCATATTTATCCACGTTTAATGTTGTAATTTCAAATTTCAGTACCTTTGTGAATAATTAGATTATAATTAAGTCATTTACTTAAAACATACAAGTACACCAAAAAGTTCAAAATTATTCCTTTCTGAAGATAAATGTAAAAAATCTTTATACATTTAAAAAGCTGTAAAACACTTTTTTTCCTTATTACAGAGTTGTGTAAAAATGGTGGATTTGTTTCAATTTCATCAAGAACAAAACATTTTTCAATTAAAGTGGTTACAAAAACTAAAATTTTTCAACACAAAAATAATTACCTTCATTAATGTTGTCATTATTAATCATGTTTTTTAATCAGAATTTAGAAGCTGTATTTTCAATATCTTTTAAAATAAATGATATGTTAAAAACCAGAATACATGGAAAACATTCTAATGTCAAAAACGGGGTTGTCAAACTTTTTTACATAAAATGTGACTTCAAAATTTTCCAGCAAATCATGGACCATCGGTTTCATAAAATATTAAAGGAAAAACAATAGAAATGCATTGTTGAATTAGGCAGAATAAATCTGCGTACTTATTCTAATGAAATCAATAATCTTTCTTCTCCCTTTAAATAAGCTATTTTTCAATGTCTAGTATAAATATGACCACTTGACCATGCACAAGCACCCTGGAGCCCACAGTCTAGAAAGCAGATATCAGGGAACTGCAGGCCATGGCTCTCTAAGGGCTGTTTGTGCTGCCGAGTTTAGTTTGTTTAGTACAAATGTGAGTTACTATAATATGTTACAATGCTTTTGTTTGCAGTACAATCACTGATCTTTTGTAGAATTCAGTACACACACACAAAAAAGGGGGGGGGAATGAATTGAAAAATATAATCTGAGACATGGGAAAATAAACTGAGGAAGAAGATGGGCACTTACATATTAACTCAACCACCTTGGTGAATTGGGAGACTTTTCACATATGAAACAGTTACTTATCGGATGCAACTTGGTGATTTTGCGACATTTTTAAGAAATTTCCAAACTATTTTTATTGATTATAAATCAGCAACCATTATCAAGGTATTAAAAAACACAAATTTTAGTTATCAAATAAAGATTATACGATACACAAAAAAAAAATAAATGAAACATTTACAAGTCTTGTGGAATCGTTGTGTCCTCTCCATTTACACAGCGATCTGTTTTCTCTTAAAAAAAATCACAGAATTGCACAAACTCGGCATCGTACACAACTTCAGCACTGCTAACAGGCTATTAATCAACTGCACCTCATCACTGTTCCCTTTAGTAATTTTGCAGCAAAATACTGAATTCCTGCAGATTTTAATGCAGTTTCTTAAACTGGTAACAAATTCCAAATGCGAATATTGTAAAATTGAGTTTAATGCAAAAAGTATGATTTGTATATAAAAACCACTGCAAAGTTGAATATAACAAAAAGAGAGCATGCCAAAATGGCAACATTGTTTCACTAAAAGATTGTTAAAAATATGGTTGCCTGAAGAATGTTTATGTGAATGATTGACAAAATTTGACACATTCTGATAATCTGGCAACTTCTAGTAACATGGTTGCAATACATAAGAACCAAAAAATGTTAAAAAAATCACCCTCCATGAAAGGTCCCTTTGTGTCAGATTCATTTTGGATTTCCTGCTATACTATGTGCCACATACCAAGAATATCAGACACCCGTTCCAAATGTATTTGGAAACCATTCCATTTTATATAGTTCCATCCTGAAATAATCTTTCGCTAAACTCATTTCCAAAATTTTTAATCAGCCTTAAGTATTTTCATTTATAACTTATCTCAAAAAGGTAGGGTAGTGAAAGAAGCAAACTATTCAAAATCAATTAAACAAGTTTCACTTCTTTACAATAACTTTGAAATGATAGCTAACTTCATAAATAGGCTGATTTCCTCCAGCTTGAACTTTATATTCAATTCCTCAAGATGCTTATCTTCTAAGAGTGTCCTGTCTTCTGATGTGATAAGTCCAGTCTTCTGAGTGAATGAGTCATTCAGTTTTCATTTTTGAAAGCCTGTATCAGCAGTTTTCCTAAGCCAGCAAATCCAGCTACATAAATTACACTTTCAATGAATGATTTTTGTTCTGCAAAAAAAGCTTTGACCTCTCTCACTAAGTCCACTGGACATCACTAAATACTATATAAAAATAAAACTTTCCCATTATGTTTAGCACATCTAACTTCTTATGACACTGTTGCTCTTGGTGAACAATAGGAATTTCGTGCATTAATCAGGGTAAATTTCCAAAATTTAAACTCTCATGTGGTATAATGCTTAAATTTAGACACATGGGAATCTTTATTACAGCTAAACAATACTAGCTAAAACTTTTAATGTTTTTTGTATGTGCGGTGCAACCTGTTGTACTATCTCTCCCTGTGATAAGAAAAAAGACTGCTAATACTGCTCCCATGACTCATTCTCATTCCTTAAAATTTTGCATTTCTGCTAGTCTTTAGATTTTAAAAGTCAGAATTATGTCAAGTTCCTAATAGAAGCAAGAAACTAGATTAAGATTTTACAGGTAAAATACATTTACAATATGTTGGACAAGACTGTGAGAGAACAGGTTTGCACATTTTGACTGCTAATTTGTTTAATTATATTAATTTCGTATAACTCTTTGCCAGCATATTTTTATAAATACACACATCAATTTTATAAATTTATACACATAGTAAATTTTTACTTAAGCCTAATAAAAAAAGTAAAAAAATATTTGAAAAATACAAAAGTAAGTTATGAAATTAAGAGAGAAAAATTTTTAGATCCAAAAGCATCAAACTTCACCTAAGTTTATTAGAATATTATATTTGAATAATTATTATGAGAATAGTATAATAACCTTTGAGTATTTACATTACATAATTAATAGCAAATATACATACCCAATAAACTAATTTAAAGCATACTAGTTTATGTCTAACATATCTGATAACTCTTACTATTAAGCTTAACTGAACATGAGAATAAAAGACAAACTTTTACCTTCCCACCTCTAACATGTACTTGATTTAAAACTCATCTATGGATTAAATAGATGTGTTAAAAAGAAAGTTATGACTTTCATTAAGACACCTTTTTTCAAGATAAGTGAAAAGGAATAAAATGTGTATGCATTTGAATTAATTAAGACAAACACAATCAAAAGAATGAGGCACTTTATTTTCAATATATAATGTAACACCTCTACAATACAACTCAGAACAAGAATAATTTTATGAAAGTACAATTCAAAACTCAGAACAAGAATAGTATGAAAGAATCAATTCTGCACTGAATGTTTTATTTGGACTAATTATATGGCTTTCAAAATCATATATTTTGAAACAAACAATAGTTTCTGTCATAGGACTTCAATACAGAAAACAGAATTGTGAAGAAATGTTAATTCATCACATTTATTAAAATTATTCAATATTTAATGACAATGAACAAACAAAACATCCAAAAAATATATCTAAAGCTTTCTTTCACAAACTGACATTCTACATGGTATTATAGAAAGTGCAATATTTTTAAATTACTATCCAAATGGTAGCATTAAATACGTCTCATTCAGTTTACAAACAAAATATTAAAATAATTTAACAATTTATGTGTAATTTAGTTCTCAATTACAAAACTATCTACAGCAATTTACAGTAAATTTTAAAAACTTAAACTAAACCTTATCAACGAGATATGCATATTAAAAAAAATGCACATAAATGCATCGAAGTCTTGACTTATCAAGAACAACAAAAAAAAGTGTATTCATTGTTTCATAAGAAATTTTTAAGTTATGGCTAATTAACTTTTATTTAAACATTTAGTTAAAGCATTTTAAACATATATAGGCATGAGAAAATCTGCAACTGCTACCAAATTACTGACGACTAATTTTAATTACCTATACTTTGTAATACATATATGTATCATACTGACTTTTGCAAATATGAAATTGGGCAATTATTCAGTATGCTCTAGAAATGAATGCACAAATAACGCAGAGATTTAGTTTAAAAATATATATATATAATGCATAACTAACAATCTCTCAAGAACTCAAATTTATTTTAAACTGATAATTAAAAATGATTATAACAAAAAAAATTAAAACAATAGCAATAAACAGTGTAACTCATAAACCCTGTTATAAATAGTTAATTACACACGGAAGCTTATTTTAAAACATTTCAGTCATTTCTTAGCTTTTGAACACTTAATATAAATATTTAAGCTTATTTTCAGTTTAAATGAAGATTACTAGTTTTATCATTTTCTTCTTGAATAAAACATTTTTAAATAAGGCAGAAAGCATTTTAAATTTGTTACACATTTAATACAAGCTAATAAAAGTAAAAAATCATGAAGAGCCAAAGGGTGATACAATCTGGAATTTCAAGTGTAGGAAAAATCCATGAAAGCTATAGAATTTTTTAAAAAAGATGCAGAAAGCAATGAAAAATTCATTACTTAGCACACATTATTTACAAATTAATTAAAACATTGGGTAATTTATGATGGAAAAGCTCTTCAGAACTGTTTACAATGGGATACCTTGATAAAGGGCTTTTAGGGTAACTTGTTCATGTTTATACATCATAAAACTATTGATGCGGTTATTGGTTCTATCACAAAGAATCAAACGAATACTGTATTTATTTTAATGCAAAGCCATAAAGTATGAAGAATGTAAAGCCCTTACAGTAAGCCCCCAAAACAGGCCATATTTTGCAACACGTGGCATTGGCATTACTTATGATATTGGTTTCCTTTGTCTCATATAAGAAATAATACATTCAATTCATTTGAATTTCAACAGTAAAAGAGTCGAGCAAAATTGCCTCTAACTTAGATGCTACCCATTACTGTGTTTTATATCTCTGAAATAAAAGCCCAGAAATGAAGAATATGAGCAGATCTACAATTTAAAAAGTAAATAATTTAACTATACAGCCTTACAATTCTAAAAAAAATATACAAAATATTGAAAAAACCCGATGCTCTAAAGAAATTTTTGTTACTTATAAAAGAAAGCAAACTGATAAATTCATCAAATGTTAGAGATAAAATTTTTATCATTTCACATTTCACTTATTAACTTCCAAACTCAGAAAATTTATCAGGATAAATATGTGATTTTGATTTGCATGCAAATACCAAATTTTCTGCAATTTTCAATGTAAAGGGGAAAAAAAATTCCAATTTTTCTCTTCATTTTGCATTATAATTGCTGGATTGTTTTTCACATTTGCATAATTTTAATATCTATACTGATAAATGTAGAACAGAAATTACTCAAATATTCCCCTCTTAACCTTTTGAGCACGTGATTCAGAAATTTTTTATTTATGGTAGCCAAGTAACAAGTATGACCAGATAGGACAGAACAGTGTGTAAGGGGGAGAATGACATTAATGGCTGTAACAAACTTTTTTGAAATGCAGAATACCATAATGTTAGCACTTTTGTTTTTATGCATTTTTTAAAGCACTGTGCTCTTCTTTTAACTTTTCAGTTAAAAAATGTTATAATATATAACTTCCTACTTTAGCCTTTCACGATGAAAAACTAGTTAAAAAAAGGGGAGGGATATGTGGATAAATACAGCAATAGTTCATTAGCATTTATATCAAAAAATTTATTGTTAAATATTCCAATTCCAGAATCCAAACTAGAACTTGAATCACAGAACATTAGTTTGAATACGCACCACTTTTAATATGTTTAGCTGAAGTCTGTATAAACTAGTTTGCTTGTGTGTACTTGTAATATTATTTACATAATTTTAAATTAGGTCTTCTCACACTAGGTTAAAAAAGAAAAAAGGATTACAGTTTAAAAATCAAATTGCAGCTCTGGCCATCTTTAAAGCATGAAACTTTTTTTTTATCTTATTTGCTTGTTTTTAGCAGCATTTCTATGCTCAAAGAAGAGGACAAACCAGTAAATGAATTTCATTTATGTAAGTGTCAAACAATTTCACATTAAGGAAAGTTTTCTAAGCTTCCAAAATCGTAAAACAGTCATCTCTTTAACCTACTGTGATAACAGTTCCTGCAAACAGTACCAAGTCAACAAAAATTTTAAAATTTTTTTTTAAATTTAAAATTATATTACAACTGCACGTTAAAACAGAAAATACGTATACAAAATGCTGTCCAGCTAAATTGAGATTTTGCTATCATGTAACAAGACTAATGGTATTGCTCAAATTTTAGTGGCTTACAAATAATTTTAGACATGCACAATACACTGCTTATTAATTACATTTATTTTATTACTAATCAGTAAATCATAGACATGCTTTAAAATGTTAAGGTAATTCTTCAGGCATAAAACTTTTGTAAAACTACTAGAATAAATCCTTGGGCATATTTTTCATGAAAACAATACTATAAATCCAAAGTTAAGGAAGTTTTAAGAATTTTAACAATTTACTATTGCGACCTTGTGAATTTTGCCCCCCTTTTTTTCCTTAAAGTAAAATTACTACTCTAATCTTTGTATTTATCTGTTAAAGCCTTACCACTCGGCATTTTAAAAAAATATTTTAGCATATTTCCTCAGCACAGAGTATTGCCATTTTGGTCTGACTTCTTTCCTGATGATAACTGTCCTCGTAACATTGCTTGTGCAACTAAGTTTCACCTTTCTCATACTTTTTTTTAATCCATACTCTAATGGATTTCATGATTTGTGTTTTGCAAAGAGATGAATGCTTATCCTTTTTCTTCAAGAAAGATATTGTCTTTAAAAAAAGAGAGAGAGAGAGATTGGCTCCAAATAATCACATCACAAAACAAAATGCAATTCTAAGACAAAATAGCTGTGCAGAATTTGTCCATGCCGGAAAGAGAAACGTACCTGAACACAAATGTGATCTGTCAGATTACACATTCCTTTTGTTCCTACCATACGATTCCCTTACTTAGACGTTACGACCTATTGAGTTTCGCAAAAGCTTTAAATGAATTAACACAAAAACTGACCGAAAAAAATACATCAAAGACGTGTGGCAATTCCTTATTAACTCATCCTAATGTTAAAATTGATGGATGCTACAAAGTTAAAGAACTTACGGTTTACACAGAAAAAGAAAATACACTCATGAAGAGAAAAATACTTTGATTAGCTGCACTCCCAGTTTCAATATACAGTTTAAGTACCATATTTTTATAGTCAACTTACACAGGGCCTACAACACACATATCTGAGTGCATGCAGATTTATAGGCTTTAATGTTATTTCGTTCAATGCTTTTCACTGGATGATTGTCAATACATATTTTCCCTGCTTTTCATAAAATTTCTTCTTTTTAAGAAACTGCTTCTTTTTATTACTATCTATGAGTAGCACAGAACCAATAAGCTATAAAGATAGCCAGATAAATGTTTTGCGCTGATTCACAAAATCACCAATGAGTTTGGAACTTATGAGTGTGCCGATAATCAAAAAGTGTCAAAGAAAAAAAATAATATTGGCCGTATTCTTCCACCACTATAGGATCTGCGAAGATTTAGAGGAGAAATTAGAGAATGTGTCCTAGTTGCGATTCCCAGTTACTCTGTTTCATCTAGTTTCATGTATATGTTTTGTTAGGAAATGTTATAAATTTCCTAAATGTCTCTATTTTCCTTCATACACAAGCAGAAGTTGAAACACAGAAAGCAAAAATTTATCCTGGTTATTTCCTTGAAAAAGATAAGGACATTATTAGAAATTTACTAAGTATGATTAATTTTTAGTACCTACTTATATCTTATCACTTAGGTTTATATTTGTGACAGCGACTTCTCAGAAAATTCTCAAACTCATACCAAGAAGCTTTTCGCCAAACAAACAAAAAAGTGGATTTATTATCATGCTACATAAATTTAAGTCCTTAGTCAAACCCTGCATAAACTTTATTATATCCTTACTGAAATGTTGCGCAAACAGTAATGCTAAGCAGAAATTTTTCTTTTCAGCCACTACAACAAAATACTCAATCTGACGGCATACCAAGCTATGCGTCAGATATTTTTGTTGTTTAGGTTTTCAATGTAACACATGTTTCCTAGCAGGGTTTGTGCAAGTACACATCCTTTTACAAACAGATGCAAAGTATGTTTTACTATAACTATTTAAAATTTACCATACAGAATGCAGAACTGATAGAGCAGTGGTTCTCAACCGCCGTTCCGCGGAACACTGGTGTTCCGCGAAGCTGTCCCAGGTGTTCCGCGAAAATTTTGAATATAATATGATAAGAAACAGTAAATTTTTTTATTACTATAAAATAAATACTACATAGTTTTGTTAATTATTTGAAATTTAGCAAAAATATTCAATATTATTCTAAATTTTCGCGGAACAGTCAATAATATTAACAGTGTAATTATCGAACGACGCAGTTACGTCGTTTGGAGTTACTCCGGGGAATACCACTAAATTTCTAGTGTACTCGATAACGCAGGGAGCGCTACGTAGTGTTGATTTCGTGCTGTTTCTCTTTCTTCGTACGTAAATAACAAAAGCGCAATTTCGATCTGCGGTTCAGCCATAATTTAATATAAATATCTAGTTTTCGTGAGTGTGTTTTTTATTGTATATATATATTTTATATTGTTGGAAATTGGTAAGATGAAATGCAAGTTGTGTAGTTTTAACAGTATTCTAATCTTTTTTAGTTGCTTATTTATACAAGACTTTTAAATCTGAAATATGGACAAATTTTTGAAAAGAAAGACTGAAAGTGAGGTTAATGTTGGGGCGAGTACAAGCAGGTCTTCTTCAATTGAAGGAGATATGCAAGGCAACAAAAATGCCGAAAATAAACGTAAAAAGATATCCGAATCAGTTCGGCATTATTCGGAAGAATATCTGAAGTTTGGTTTTACATGGAGCGGTAGTCAAGATGTTCCTATTCCGAGATGTATTGTATGTGGTGAAAAATTGGCTAACAGTGCAATGGTCCCAGCTAAGTTACAGCGACACCTTTCAACAAAACATTCTTGTCTAACTTCGAAAGGTAAAGATTATTTCGAAAGATTGCTGAAAAATCAAGAAGTGCAAGCAACATGCTTTCGAAAGAGCGTTACAATTTCGGATAAAGCGCAAATCGCTTCTTATAAAGTGGCAGAACTAATTGCATTGAAGCAAAAGCCGCATGATATCGCAGAATCGCTAATTTTGCCCGCATGTTTAGAAATTGTTAAGATTATGTTTGGCAATGAAGCGCAGCGAGACGTCCTAAAAATTCCCGTTTCGGACGATACGATAAAAAGAAGAATTATAGATATGTCAGGTTTTATAGAGAACGCAGTGACGGCGAAATTAGGTACAAAAAATTTTGCGCTGCAAATTGACGAATCCACTGACATAAGTGGCAAAGCCCAATTAATCGGATTTATTCGCTTTGTTGACGACACTGAAATAATAAATCAGTTTTTATTCTGCAAGGAACTTATTGGTCACGCAACTGGAGAAGACATATTTAATTCAGTATCATCTTATTTGGAAGAATGGAAATTATCCTGGGAAAATTGCGCAGGATTCTGTACTGATGGAGCTCCAGCCATGCGTGGCAGTATTAAGGGATTTTGTAGTCGAGTTAAAGCAATAAATTCAAATATAGTCTCTACTCACTGCTTTCTGCACAGGGAATCTTTGATTTCGAAGAGTCTACCAGCAAACTTAAAGTCTGTTTTGGAACAAGTCGTACATATGGTGAATTATATTAAATCGAGACCATTAAAAACCCGTATGTTCAAACAACTTTGTAACACCATGGAATCCAAATATGAATGTTTGCTTTTGCACTCTGAAGTGAGGTGGCTCTCAAGAGGAAAAGTGCTAACCCGAGTTCATGAGTTGAAACAGGAATTGCTAGTTTTTTTTAGACAAGAGGGTAATGATGTATACGTAAAATATTTGGAAAATGATGCATGGTGTACTAAGCTAGCATATTTAGCCGATATCTTCAGCTACTTAAATTCAGTCAATACATCTCTTCAAGGAAAAAATGAAAATATTCTGACATCCACAGACAAATTGCTAGCTTTCCAGAAAAAGCTTTTGCTTTGGAAAAATCGTATTGCTCAAAATCGCAAATTTGATATGTTTCCGTTATTAGCAACGGAAAATATTGTTAACATTAACGAAATGATTTCAAATGTGGCAGAGCATTTGTCAATATTGCAAGACAAAATAACTCATTACTTTCCATCTCTTAATATTGAAGACTTTGATTGGGCGCGAAATCCATTTGGTGAATTTGATATAATGAACCAAGATTTTTCTATTCAGGAAGCAGATGAGTTTATTAATATATCAACGGATCGAACGTTACAACTAAAATTCAAAGAAGAAGGAGTGGAAAGGTTTTGGATTTCCATCGAGAATGAACATCCATTTATTGCAAAACGAGCGTTGAATATCTTGTTGCTCTTTTCGACGTCCTATATGTGCGAACTTGGATTTTCAACTCTAACAAATATTAAAAGCAAAAAAAGAGAAAGACTTACCAATTTAGAAGAAGAAATGAGAGTAGCGCTCTCTTACATAAGACCCAACCTTGAGGAAATTTGTAAAGGTCGTCAAGCGCAAATTTCTCATTAAAATAAGTTACCATGTAATATATATCTTTATTTCAATTAAATATTAATCTTCCAATTATTTTGTATGATTTACATTAGATTTACAAATTTTATGATAATGGTGTTCCGCCAAAATCGAGACCACTTAAAAGTGTTCCGTGATCCCAAAAAGGCTGAGAGCCACTGTGATAGAGTATAAAAACAGATATTTTTAATGCAAAGAAACCAGTACCAAATTTCATTATAAAAAGGTTATAAACACTGCTGTTCATAAGACTGCTTCCCCCATACACAGAGTTAATCATAAGATATGCAGTTCCATTCATTTTTTGCAAAAAGTGACCTCCATTTTGACAATGACACTCCCATAATCTTTGATGGAAGTCTTCCATATTGCATTCCAACATCTAACGTATTTTCTGATTTCAGTATGGATTCTATATTTCACTTCTGCAATGGTTTGTAAATGCCTTGGATATATTATATGTTTAAGATATAAGTAATTATAGTAACATAATACTAGAATTGTAGAAATAACACAAGGCCTTACATTATACAGATGATCTGGAGTAACAAAGGTGACTGGGAGAAATTTTCACCAGACTTCAGAGTATTTTGAGACCGAGAGAAAACAAATTTTGCTGATTATCTGATTAAAATGTTTCCATGTACTTATACAATGCTAAACCCTTCAGTGGTTGCAAGATTGAGTAATTCTTTCTTCCCCTGCAATGTGAGCTGTGTTTGTGTCCACAGCGGTGTGTAACTAGAATGCAAGCTGAGCACATTGAAAACCAATAAAAGGTAAAGCTCAATAAACAATGTTATTCGTTTGCTCCAAAATGATGTACAGTGCCTTCTGCAGATTTAATTAACATTAATTGCAATATTAAACTATGTTGACTCATCTTTTAATCGGACTTTTATTCCTAGGATCATAGCTACTTTTCCTAAAAGCACTACACAAGAAATATTTTTATTCTTAGCTTATTTAAGTATTTCAAAGTAACTAGTATCTGACAAAATCTCTTGCCACAGAAAAAAAAAAGGGACGGATGTATGAAAAATAAAAAATAATGCAATCACATTACAATGCACCACGCATGTACTCTCATAATGACCATTTTATTAAGATTACCACCTCTGAAAGTGATCAGTCTTAAATACAGAACATAAATGAAACATGAGCATTGAACACGACTTCTCTAAGATAACCACCTCTGTAGAACAGAAATCATCAGGAAATGTGAGTGGTAATCTTAGAATCAGTTCACTGCATTCTGCTTGTTTCTTCAATTCAAACGACGAATCACAGTAAACATATATTTTATGATCCTAATAGTAAAATGAAAAAAGTACGAAGATATGTCTCGTATAATATAACAAAAATGTTCTTGAAAGTTATGTAATGAAAAATGATAACGCAATAAATAAGAAAAATACAAAAAATTAGACAAATGTATAAAAAAAGGGGGGGAGGAAAAAAGTCTAAACTTTACGAAGTTTAAATTTTTTTTTTGGGGGGGGGGTTCTTGGCAGTTGGAAATATTACTGTTTTTTGTTTTCACCATGAGAGGAAACACAGAGCTCATGTCCTTGTATAAAACAGCAACTGACACCAACATATGCATCATATTATCTATAATAAGGAATTTTATTACTGACCAACTATCTACTTCTATCTAATGTTGGACAGCTTATGTGAAATAATAGCTATAACTGATACATGTACCCACAACATTGCACTTATCTTCGTGTAAACATTGAACTTATCTATGTGTCTGTAAATTTTGATTCACTTAGATCATAAATGCTTCATTATTTCATAAACAACTATTTCATATTTCTCATTTTATACTTCCTACATGCCATCTTACTTGATTTAAACTCATGATCTAAAATCGACGAAATCCAGATGATTCCAGATCTTGGACTTTGTAATGTATATATACACTCAGGTTTACGCCTGTTCCAAAAGGTTGAACTGAACAATGAAATGAAGAAACTCTTGAGCACACTATGCTTGTCTATGCATATAATACTCAAAAGCATTATCATTGTTTAACAATTAACATTCAAAGGTCTGACACTATAAATCATCCAAAATATATACAAACTAAAGTTATAACCATTAAATCAAATTCTTTCATAAAACTGAAAAGTAAGGTAGAAATTTTATTGCAGCACAAATTATTTCAATTATTTTTGAAAATTTTAGGACATTTCTAGGGATCCCAAGTATAAATTCACAGATTACAGTCCTCTCGCAATTTTCCAATTTCTAGTAAACTTTTTAGATTTTCTAAGTTTAAATTCATAGTTCTAGTTCATAATGTAAATAAGAATTCTACAAATGTCCCATTAAGAAATAAAATTATCATTATCTATTTAAATAAGACTTTTAAATTCACTTTTTTATACGAGAAAGCTTAATTATTAACTTATCCAAGAAGTGAATTCATAAATCATGAACCGTAAATAAGAATATAAAGGGGAAGGGAGCAGACAAATACTTTTTTTCCTCTCATTTGTCACCTGAAACTGCATTTAAAAAATCCACAACTTCCTTTTTCTTATCAATTACAAATCTCATATGTCACCCTTTCATCTGGTCTCATATGATTTTCAAAATTAGTCAAGACGAACCCAAAACTCAAATTTTTACATTAAAAAACACTTGCCACAGCAGCCAGCATATTTCACAATCAAAAAACAACCACTGATAATATGTGATGAGTCCCATTTATGACCAATTTACTCTCATTACTCAGCAATTAGTTCTCTCAGTGGCAACTCTCCCGGTATCACCAACAATGATTCTGGACTTAAAATTCAAATTAAAAATTAGATGTATGACATAATTCCCATGCTGAAAATTATAATACAACTCAAATAAGTCTTCTCCTTGAAACATTATTCAGAATTAGAAGGCCATAGATAGGCTTCTAACATCAGAAACAAAACATTAAAATATTATATTTTCATTGCTCTTCCAAAAATTAAGAAAGTCATTTTCATTTTGTCACATTTTTCTGGAATCCTCTAGAATCGTGATTTAAAAATCTTGCCTTAAATCCTTCTAAACTTTCCAAGTTGCAATATTTAAAATCATAAAGAAAAATTACCCCTACCAATTCTGTAACAGCAAAAAAGCCAGAAATATTTTGGGGAAAAAAAATCAGAGGGAAATATTGTAAAATTAATTTTATAAAGAAAACTGATGCATATTCTGAGAATTCTGAATATTCTGAGACAATCTACATGGGAAAACCTCTTAAATTAAAAAGAAGACATTTTTAATTAATTACCTAGCTATTTTGCCTTTGCTAAGAATTGTTTCTTAAATTGTGCTTTATAGCATTTATTACCATCTGTATTGTTTAGATTTAAAATATTGTTTAATAAGTCACCAAAATAGAGAGTAATGTCATTTTATGAGTGAAAATAAAAATGCTTCATTTTAATGTTATTTTCAATATATTATCATTATTTTAATGAAATTTATCAATGCTGTTTTTTAAAAAAATACTCCAAAAATTCCCAGATCTCTGAATTAAAAATTTTCCATAGAAACTGATCTTATAATTGCCAAAATGTTGATAAGACCCCAAATTTAGAACCTTTTAAGAAAAGAATTCACATCACCAAAAGCGAAAAGTTGTTAAGAGCTCTTCATTAGGAAAAATTATATAATTGAGAAATGCTTATGTTTTACTTTTTGCCCAGAAACTCTAATATCTGACTGTTTATATTAGAAATGGGAATAAGTTATAACACACAAACCCATTCAAAAGATAACTATATCTCTCAGTGAATAGCCAAAAATATTCACCCTTAAACTGGCAGTGATAGAAACACACAGAAATTTCAGATGATTAAAATTAAGGATCTCCTGCCGATTTTGGCCGAAATTAAGGACTTTCAAGGACCAAAAATCAATTCTAAAAAACTTACAGACTGTACAAACACTGCAGACCTAGACCACTTTTTATAGCTCATATTGGACTGCTATGAAATTATATTGCAAAATTTCCATAATACTAGAAATGCTTTATTGAATTACTTAAGACTTCTGTAGTAAAATGCACAGGATCAAATTTTATCATGAAGTTTTATCTACAAAGTTTATGAACAAATTTTATTATCTTGCCCTTTTTTCTAACATATTTTAATTCAACTGAGTTTTTCTTACTATGAGTAAATTTATAGAATGTAATACATATTTTATTCTGGAATTTGAATCGATTATGCACAGTTTGTCCATTAGTTTTGCATTTTTAGCCAGTTTCTTTACAGACTCTGATATTTATTGATCTGCGTATCAATCAAGAAGTTGATGCAAAGCATGTAATATAAATGTGATGCTGAAGTTTTGACTTTCTATAACTCAAAACCAGAATCTTACATTAAAAGAAGGATGATTATTTAAATAATGTTTTCACCACTTTACATATTAAAATTACTTGAATTTCTCATATAATTTTATGTTTTTAAATGACAAATATATCTATATATGACTTGTATCTAGTTTATAGCTCATAACTTTAGCATACTAAATTCTCCTGCAAAACAGAAATGTTGTCCTTTAAGACCCT
Organism: Stegodyphus mimosarum; assembly: GCA_000611955.2. Taxonomy (NCBI): domain Eukaryota; kingdom Metazoa; phylum Arthropoda; class Arachnida; order Araneae; family Eresidae; genus Stegodyphus; species Stegodyphus mimosarum. Next base: position 49,645 of record KK122129.1, on the reverse strand, counting down.
TTAAAAACAGATATCCAGTCAACAAATTGTACAAATTGTCACTGCTATTTTACTCATTTTGATAAGATAGTTAAAAAAAAAAACCTGATCATACAAAACAGAATGTACAGTTTTTCATTCCTGTTGAAAGGGTGACATATGTAACTATCACCACACATTAAGTGCAGTATGGAAGTTACGGCAAGAAACATTGAATAAATGTTATTCTTTTCTGCTGAAGTTCTCTTACATACCCATGTAAACACATTTTGATATGTTCTGATAACAACATCACCATGAAATGCCATCAACTCAATGATGAATTAGTGAATTCACAGAAAATGTCTCTTTGACCATTTTTAGAGCTACTGATTAAAAATGGCTATATATAAAGCATGTAAATCTGTGCACACTCTTAACACATGTGGTATACACATGTGTTAATTGGCTAATGCCCCAGATATTCTCAAAAATGTGACAAAAATGCAATTCAACAGAAACCGGTTTATTTGAATGTAATTATTTATGTTTGATATGATGTTATTCATTAAGTGTTTCATTTTATATAGCTGATATCTGCTGTTACAAATTCAGTAACTAATCGAAAGAAGCAAGAAGCCCCCTTATAATAATATTACAATTGGCCAGTAATTTACTATAAATTTAGATACCACTGTGAAACACTGTCTTTCTGGAAATAAAATCTCATCTTGAAGGTCTGCATTTTAAAAGTAATCCTGAGAACTATAAGACCAATAAGGATTCCAACAATTGACTTTAATAATGCAAACTAGGGCCCTTATAAATGTGCTGGATACATAGCATCAGAAGGAAGACTAAACAGTGAAAAAATTGTTTTAATATATCTCAATATTTTATGAATTCTAAGCCTTTTTAAATGCACTGTGCATTTGAGTACTCTGGGCTGCATTTAACCATAAGCTCAGTAGGGAATCTCCTACATCTCCAAGTTCTACTTTTAAATGGAAAAGTCTGAGATTTGACTGGAACTCAAAAGTGAAGATATTCTCCTCCAATATACTACGAAAGATATTACTAAGAGTCTGGGTTTATTTCAACTCTGAAGTAACAATTGGCTTTACTGAATAACAAGTATTTAAGCTATTAAATCCAACTTTCTCACTGGCATACAAAAATACTTGGTGTAATTCTGAAGAAATACTGGTTGCATAGATCTGACATTTCAGAAAATGATTTACTACAAGCTTGAGATTCACACTATCTTTTTTTTTTTAAAACCTATGCCTGCCATCGGTATTTCTGTCATTAGTCAACGAACAGACCAATAAAATGATGACAGTGTAAAAATAAGCCTCGGTAGAGTTGTCTGCAATAAACTTTAAAATTAAGGCAGTTCTTGAAGTGGTCGCTATCCATATAACCCTGCAGTCACAAATGACACAGACAGCAACAAGATGAATCTTAAAACTCCAATCCGATTTAACTGTCGCTGTAAATAACCATGGCCAGCTGTGAAATGAAAGCAAGTAACTCCAACAGTCCGAGGTAAGGAACTGAGGATTTTATTTCTCTTGCTGAACAGGATTTTCCCCTTCTTATCCACTGCTGCATCAACATAAAAGAACATTCTGTTATTTTTCATTTTATTATATATAATTTCCTTAATATTACACAATAGCAAAGGGCAATCAGGTTGAGCCATAAGGAATCCAGCTTTGAAAAGTCCGTCTGCCTGCTCATTTTCATAACTTACAATGGCTCAGAATCCACTGAAAGGCAATGCTTTTTATGTTTTCTCTTAGCTTAAGAAGTTTCATTTTACAAGAATGAATCTGCGCATTTTTATTATAGTTAGGATTGGTAAGTGACAAAATAGCAACCTATGAATCAATGAAAAACACAATACAGGCTGTTTATAAAGTCCTGGACCCATTTTGATGTTTAATAACTCATAAAATAATAAAGATAGATTAAAATTAATAACATAAATGGTTAGATAGACTCAAAAAGTTTCATGACCCTTGTCAATGAACTTCCACGTGTGCCCCCTTCGTCGCACGGAGAATATCAAGTCGATATTCAATTTCATGCCAGGTACCAGCAAGCATGTCGGCATCCACAGAGGCTATTGCGGTTGTAATTCTGGCTTTTAGGTCATCAATGTTTGACACTCTCCTCCTGTAAACGTTATTCTTTACAAATCCCGAAAGGAAAAAGTCCAGCGGCGTGATATCAGGTGATCTGGGTGGCCAAGGAATTGGACCTCCTCGCCCAATCCATCTTCCTGTAAAATGGTCATTCAAAGAACTACGAACAATAGTACCCCAATGAGGTGGTGCACCATCTTGTTGCAAAAAGACATGTGGCTGAAGCTCTTCTAGTTGTGGAAATACGAAGTTTTCCAACATGTCTAAGTATATGACTGAAGAGACCGTCTTTTCTGTAAAATAGAAAGGCCCAATGACTCAGTCGCGCATTAGTCCACACCACACATTAACCTTTGCCATAACCATAACACCATTAACCATAACATTGCAATAGTTGCCAAAAACAAAAGAGAGAAAAATGCAATTAATAAGCAGACGATATTTAGACTTTAAAATGAAATTATCTGAAATTAACCACAGGTGCAGACGATATTTACATAAGTAAAGATATTCAAACCTGAAAAGGAAAATATATAAGTTATTCCATCAATAAATGTCATAAGTTTGTTTATATCTACATTATTTTATGAGTTATTAAACATCAAAATGAATCCGGGACTTTATAAACACCCTGTATTTTGATTTAGGCTAATTTTTATCAATTGCATATGTTATAGCTGCTATATCTCCATCAAAATTGTCACAGACTTCCTAAAAGGAGAGCTATTACTAAAATTACTCAAACAGGCTTTTAAGCCTGTTTGAGTAAAGCCCTGGCACTTTTATCACAGTCTCTGCTCAGAACCATGTGTAAATATGGAACCACTTGTCTGGAAGGTACACCTTGCATAAAAAAAGGGAGAGTTCTACGCCTCCCATTCTACTGGACTGATTGTCGAAATTTAACTTGCGTTTTCCATATCTCCAAAGATCGGATATATATTAGACTTATATATAGCATTGTCCTAACATAGGTATTTGACAAAGAATCAGACTTAATCTGAACATAGCAACTTTTTTCCCCACATTTCGATTCTACGACTCAAATTACGCCAAAGCGCCAAGTTTTGTAAAAATCTCATAAGTAGTTTTTGAAAAATTAGCTATCAAAATTTTAGTTCTTCCCTGTTAACTGAATTTGGTATATATTTATTATTATCTTCTTTTATTAAACTTATTTGATTCTTCCTTTCACATTTCAAAAATTTAGGTTCATTCCAAACAAAATTTGCCCATTTCTTATGATTACTTTTTAAATTTGTATTTTTAAATAATTTTTATAAATTTTTCGAAAAAATTTTGAATTATAGCCTATAAAATTTTTACAAGCATCTTAAAGTAGATGCATTTCTAAGCACACCTGCAAACAAATTACGAGTTTTTTATTCAAAATTTCCTAAGATATACGTGAATTTACATATTGGCGATTTTTGAAATTTGGCATATTTGTTATTAGCGATATTGCCAAACGTGGTTTATGCACTTTGTTAAAATTATTTGAAAGTATGAGAAACTACCTTTTTTTTATGCTCATGTACAATGAAAAAAAAAAGAAAGGAAAATATGTTGTTACAAATTAAGAAGTTCACCAAGTGAATTATTCTTGGTACAAACTGAAAAAAATGCACCAAGATAAATTTAAAAATTTCTCCATAAATTTCACACCAAAAATTGCAAAACATAATATCTATGCATAATTTGAGTCATAGAACAGAAATATAGAAAAAAAAATTGGTATGTTATTTCAGAAAAAGTCTGATTTTGTATCAAAACACTTGTGTTAGAACAATGTTATATATAAATCTAATATATATCCTAAGTTGGGCCTTCCAAACATGGAAAACGCAAATTAAATTTTGACAATCGGTCCAGTAGAATGGGAGATACAGAGCCGTCTATTTTTTGTGCAAGGTGTACCTTGTAATGTATGCCAGAGTAACATTTTTAAACTCATTGGAAGTGGAAAGGTGTTTGCTGACATTCCAAATAATATTCAGGTGTTTTGCAATCTATCTAAATTTAAAATGCCATCACTCCTGTGAGAAAACCTGATGATTGGTTGTAGGCAGAGCAGCATCTTAAGTAGCACAAAGATCACATTCAGTCGAAAGGAAGGATCTACGAGTCTTAAATCTTTCACTTACTAGTCTACAATATTTTAAAAAATTTCCTTTTCTTCTTAAGATTTTTTTAACAAGATTAATAGTATTCCTTTGGCACCTTTCACTTAAAGGCTCCAAATCGCTCTGTAATTCCACAGCAACAATAGGATTCGATTTTGCACCACCAGTGGTCAATCATACGTTGTTCTGAAAAATAACAAGCTTCTTTCTAACAGAATCTGAGGCAGTAATAAAAACCTCATTACTATATTCAACAACAGGACAAACATAACTTTTATAGGCTGCACACACAACACTTTGGGTCAAGCCCCCTCCCCAAAAAATACCAGCCAGACATTTCAGTAGTTTAAATCTCAAATGTCCTCGATAAATGGCTGCATTTTTTTTCCAAGATCATTTTGGGTCTAAATGACTAAATGAATGCCCAAGTAAACAAGTAATGAAGTTCCCAAGTAATCAAGTAAGCTCCCAAATTCCCAAGCAATGAAGATGAATGCCATGGTATTTAGTACTAATAAGGTGACCAGATTTCGAATTTCAGGACACTATAGATATAATTTTTTTTATTTTTCTTTTTACAAATAAATTATTTTATTGTTATTCTGGTGGAGGTGGTATGTAGGTCAAAACACATATTTTTTTAAAATAAAGAATAAATCAAAAAGAAGCATTCATTTTTAAGCAAAATAATAAATTTGTAATACTTCTAAATTATTTTGATGAAGTGGCTTTATATTTGTCTAAAGCATGAATATTTCTTGGAACATCTTTTTCCTCTTTGATCTTAAAGAAGTCCGTACAATTCTCATCAAAATTTATTTAGTGATTAACATACCCTTCAAAGTGTCCACTTTAAACTGCATTTTATCACTAGTTCAAAAACTGTTTAGAATGTTAAATACTCACTCAGTTGCAGCATTAGTGACAGAAGATAAAAGAAAAACTCTGACAATTTTAAAACATCTGAACAAGGAATTTGGTTCTTATTAAAATATGCAGTTATTTCCATCCATCTCTGAACTGAGCACATCTTGTTTTTTGACCATTCCAATATTTTTTCTTCAATGATATATTGTTTAAGGTAAACATATTCCATAGATATATATATCAATTTCCAATAATTTTGTGTCATTTTATTAGTTAACAAAAAGGTTGTTTCAACTTGACCACAAGAACAGATTTCATTTAATATGGCGCAACTGTAAGTTTCCATCTCTCAGAATGCTTTTTTTTTTGTTCATTTCTCCAAATAAGTAACAGCAGTCGATAAAATGAAACAAGATTCTCAAAATTCAATAACTTCATATTGTGATATGACTGTATTCTCTTTAAGTGTTTCTAGAGCTTCTTTAATATTTACTGGAATAAAATTATTCTCTATCTTACCCAATATTGAAACAATTAAACCAAATACAAATGCAGTTTGATTTTCAATCACTGTAATAACTTTGTGAAATGATTGACGCCTGTGTGTTAATAAAATGTAGCCAAGCATCTGCCACGAGATTTTCAAAGAATTTCAAAATAAACATGGAACACGTTTCTTGAGATCGAAAATAAGCCTTCAGTGGTATAAACATTTGGAGTACCCTTTCAATGATGGGAAGGAATGTTAACTGCCTTTTTTGTGAATACTCTAGTATCATTGAAAAATCAGTTGCTACAAAGTTACAAAAAATGTTCAATGTTTCTACTCAAACAGTATAATATTTAAAGCATACCTTAGAAAATCTTTTCTATATCAACTGGCAAAACATCAGCTGATGTTCTTACAGTGTTACAGATAATATATGCTGCACATATGACTCCAGTTAAACTTTGGTTTAGATTTTATTTGAGTTTATTAAAATTTATTTTCTGCACATCTGTCAGCTCCTCCAAAGTTAGAATTTGTATTATCAGCACAAAGACCATAGCTTTTTCTTTTATTTTCTTCAAGACAGGTATTTAAAGAGTTGCTGAGAATGTCAAATGTTTCACTAGGTAAACATTTACATTCTAAAATTTTTACTCTAACTCCATAACTCCTATCTAGATATCTAACAAGTATTGCAAAAAGTTTTATTTTGTTGCGACTGGATACATTAATTAAGACTGAAACAAATGAACATTTTCCCAAATCATTGTATATCACCAAATCACTCTTAAAGTGTAAGGCTAAACATTTAGTATTATTGCTTCGGCCCTAGATTACACACTTGTAAATTTAGGCTCAAATGTCACTTGAAGCAGCCTGGACGGACAATTCATAGACCTAAAGCTGTGGCTGTGGCAAATAGTGCAATATACAAAAATACCATCTATTGTAGCTAATTTTTCTTCCTTACCACTCATTTTCTCCCATTTGAAGAAATTCCTTAATGACAAGCTATATGCAGCAGGACAGTTTGACATTTTATATTTATTATTATCTGTACATCCACCATGGCTTACAGAAAATTTTGAAGAACATGTATTGCACTGTACATCGGAATAGTTTAGTTTTTTTTCAATAAACGGGTACTCCTTCTGTAGGTCTTCGTTAAATGTACACTTTCTTTCTTTTTAACTGCTAAAAAATTCAATGGTAAAAATAAATAATAAATTAAACTGCAGTCAAATATACCCTTAGCACTTATGTACGGCACTGCTCATAAATAAAAAATATATGTCACTGCCAAATGGGAAACGTTATTACATGTCATCATTTCAGTATATTTTGTTTTCTAAAGTTTTTTAACACACATGCAAAATCAAAATGAAGATGGAATAAAAATTTTAAGTTCAAAATGTGACAAAATAAAAATGATTTTAGATGGATATATTTACAATGAAATTCCAGCAAATGATAAAAGAATTATTTTTAGATGTCGTGTAATAATCTGTAAGGGATACATACTAACATATTCGTAATGCACCATTGATAATTAAAAAACATATGTATGTAATATAAATTAAATCATAATCAAATTAACATATCAATTAAAAATTAGAGTGTTGTCTGTAAGTGAAAGTCTGAACTGCAACTGTGAGCAAAAATTCCGTGTTTGTTGAGGGGCTGGGGAGAGAAATACAGGAATGAAAAATAAAACTCCTCCACTACAATTTTTCTAAGGTAAACTCTAGATGGGGAATCTCTTGCTTATGCAGCCAGTATGGCACGCGTCTCTTAATTTAAGTTTGCAAAATACACTACTTAAATAAATATAGGCATTTGGTTAGGTTAGGTTAGGTTATTCAATTATGGCAAAGCACACGAGGGTTATCTGCCTAAGGGGAGAGATGCCTTCGTGGAGGACTTTCTAAAGGAAACTGGCTCGTATACACGTTACACATGGGGAAAACCACGAAAACGCCCATGCAGCCAGCCCGCTCGCAGGATTCGAACCTCGGACCGAACTACCAGTGTCCAGCGTCTTTACCGCTCGGCCGCTGGTGGGCCTAAATATAGGCATTTAAACTTTTATGTTCTCACATTACTGTTTTTCACAACAATTGCTATAAATTTGGAACCAAAAAAAGAGTTATAAAAAATCGGGACAGGGACTGAAAATTCGGGACTGTCCCAGGAAATTCAGGACATATGGTCACCTTTGTCTAAGGGAGAAGAATCGGAAGGTTTTTCTCCCCTCTCCCCAGTATTTACTACCACATTATATTTATGAGTCCGGATGTTAAGAACATTTAGGGATTGTTGTAAAATACCCTACATGCCTACAAAGACAGATACTGTATCACTTATCACCATGTCATTAGCAAATAACATGATATTAATGCCTGGGGTGGATCCAGAAATAACATCAATTAAATCATTTATCATAATATTAAAAAGAATATGACTCAGTACTGCTTCTTGAGATTAACCCTGTTTTATTTTCAGATAACCAGACACATAATGACCATATCTAACACTTATAAATTGTTGGTTAGAAAACTTTTAGAAATGTCACAGGAAATCAGCCTTTTAAGAAATACAGTTCTTCAGATTTTATTAGAAGCATTTTTTAAATGTACAAATATTGCAAAGGTACCTTTCTTTCTCTGAAAGCCATCCTTTATCCCTTGAGATAAGCACACTATTTGTTCAGGTGTACACCTGTTTAAGTCTGAAAATATGCCCACCTTTCAGAAATCACACCAGCACACAAACAACAATCTGTTAGCAACTTATTTGTCACTTAATTTACATATAATGTTTGTAAGAGAGATTGGGGGATACTTGTGAAAATTCTCTACTGATCTATTCAAAACAACTAGTGTTGTTAACTGTTTTGTTATTACCATTAGTTATTGTTACTCTCATTGCGGTACCTCACTGCAAATCTAGGGCAGGCTGTTAAAAATTTATTTTTAAAGTCACTCTTCTTCTATGCTTTTGTCTGAAACAATTTAGTGTATGATATAAATACAAAATTAATATCAAAGAAAAATGGAGAAGGGACTTTTTTTTATTACATAGTGTCATGAAATATACACCACAATTTGTAAAATTTGTATGAAAAAAATCATTCTCAATGTATATTTGCATGACAGCAAACAAAATTTAAGACGTAAGCTGTCCCTCTGTTAGTAACACATTTTATCAATAAGTAATGCTGCAGTAGTATACCTTCACATCACCAACATTGTTTACCTGATCTATTTTGCTGCAAAACATCCAAGAAATTTTGTTTGCAATGTAAGCATAACTGCTGAAAAAATGAAATATTGCATTCCTGTTAAAAAAATAAGCAAAAAAAGCAAAACACAGAATAAAACCAAAACTACTTCATGGATATCCATGAAATTCATCCAAGAGGTTGGTGTAGCCTTCATAGACCACACTGCAAACAATAAAGCAGACATATAAAAACACCTGTATTAGGACCATCACATCACAAAAGACGTAATGGGTCGAAAGAATGTGCAATGGAAACATCACGCTAATAGGAGGTGTGATATCCTCTAGCTGAAATGCATGATTGACAATTGCAAGACAAGCTGGCAATAGTGTTGTTGATCGCTTATTGTGGCAATAGCACCCATTCCTGTAGTGATGGCAGAGTATGGGGTGGGTAAATAGCAGCCCACTGCAACCTGTCATTCCAACACACTCTATGGGATTTAAGTCCAGTGATCTAGCAGGCCATAGCAGATATGGAATAGTTTTGCTCTCCAGATAACTTTGTACAACTCGAGCTCTATGCAGGCAGGCATTATCTTTCATTAATATCACGTCAGTACCCACTGGAGTGATAAAAGGATGCACAAGAGGGTGTAGAATTTCACTGCAATATCGGATGGTTCCAATGGAAACACCAGGAAACATGTACAGGTCAGTGCGACTATTCGCTGCTATCCCAGCCCATACAAGTAAGTCTCCTTCTCTGTAATAGTCTAATTTGATGATGTTTGGTGCCCAATAGCATGTACCTGGTTCCTGCCATATCACTGTCCTTCGGGAATCGTTCTGGATGTTAAATTGAGACTCATCCGTAAAGAGTATATGGACCCACTGCTCTAGTGTCCAACTGCAATATTCACCAACTCAATTCAGCCGTTCTCTAACATGCGATGAAGCCAAAGAATGCAAACCACAGGTCATCAGGCATACAGTCCAGAACTGATGAGCGTAAGAGGAAAGACAAAATTAAAAACATTGAATCTGCAGATCTTGAAAAGAAGAAAGAGCTTTAATCAAATTAAATATGCTTATTGAGTCTATAATGCAAGAGTGTATTAAGATGCTCTTAAGTCAACAAAATGAAGAATCACTTGAATGTCTTTGACAGCTTTTGAAAACCATAGGCAAAGAATGAAGGACAGCTGAAGGAAATTATAAAGAGCTCAGTATGATCCTGTATGACTGGGAGCCAGTAAAAAATTCTGAACCGTCCTACACACACAAAAAAATCTGAACTGCTGACCTACACACAACATGATCCAAATGAGCTGGTACCAGCGGCTCCCGGAAAGATTATTCATGGAGGCAGAAACAACAGCCAAACTCTAGACCTTGACAGTGTAAAACAATCTTCCTTGATAAAACGCAAAAAGTCTGTGCAGAAGTTACGTGAAAATCTCAGGCAAAGATTTAGAAATAAGTATCTTCTCTTTTAGCCTACAAGGGAGTAAGAAGAAATGATGTTTTAAAACATTGGTGGTGTTCTAAATGGGCATAATCATGTGTGATGCACCAACTGGCCTCTTGGAATAATTTTAGAGGTCTGCTTGTTCTAAATTTGAATTGCAAAGTTCAATTTGCAAATTTCACTTTGCAAGGCAAGACTACGTTAAAGATTGCAAAATAACTAATATCATTACTTAAACCTAATTACTACTTCACCTTTCCCTGTTGTGGAATGACACCACTTGTTGAATTAAAAAATGTTAATAGAATATTTTGCTACACTTACTTCATGTTTCTTTGTTAACAATGCTAATTTTAAGATACATTTAACTGAATAAATAATTGGTAATTTTTAAAATTATCATATTCATTCATCTGGAAAAATTGTCGTTCATTTGAGTGATTTAAATGTCATCCATAACTTTTATTTTGCTGCTGCTATTTACAATATGTGTGCTTGATAAATCTTTATCTGCAAAGACCAAACTCAGTTTAAGATAAAGAGAACACTGAACAAATTTTCATGCAGCATACAATTATCTCACTTTTTCACGTTAAGTTAAAAAAACTATACCACTTTATAGTCATCAGACGCCTTGGATGATTCACAGCAGAAGTGATTGATGCAAAATGGTGGAAGACCTTGTAAGACTGCCATGACATTTGATTTCCTCAAAAAGTAATTCCAATAACCATGTTAATCCTTTCCATTAATTCCACTCAATAAACTGGTAGATTTGAATTCGCAATTTCTTTCTGTAAGACTACTAAAAGGGTAACACATATAGCAAAAATCCAAAAGCACCAAAGGAACTGAAACCATTAATGATATATGTATGTTTGACCAGTCATTCTGCTGGCACACTAGGAAAAATGGCAACTAGTTTCTCTCTTAGAATGCAACAAGAATGATGCTGGTAGTGAACATTTCGAAAACTCAAGTGATTTAAATTTCATTATAGTGAACATAACAAGTTCAGCATCTGCAGTGTCATATATCAATAAAACGTTTTACTCGCACAGAAGCACTTTTTATTATCCATTATCACACAATATAGAGCAACATATGCACTAAGATTTTTTTCCTTACTACTCACTTTTAGAGCTATTTCTTTTAACACTTTAACATTTCAGGGCATCATGCAGTTTAATCATGAATGATTCAAAAAATGATTTCAAATGAGAGTAATCTCTAACTCTGCTTAAATACTCATCAGCAGTCACTCAAAATTAAAGATTATGGTAAAAGTTTAATTTGATTTTGATCTGTTGTACTCACTACTGAGGATGATGTGGACACATGAACACAAACCAGAACATAAATTTGATACCATTATGCATACCCATGACTCAAATCATTATTCATGACATTCCAAAGAAAACAGGCATAACTTAAATCCAAGATACGATGATCCACATTATATCACTAGATTTAGTGTCAGATGACTTTTAAAATGTTTTTGTATTTTATGACAAGTATTCCATTTCGTTAAGGATTTATTTCATAATACAAGAAGGTTAAGAGTAGTGAATTTATGCATGAACAACCTAATCAAAATAAACTAAAATAAATACATTGTGTTTTAGCACAGTACGTAAAGCGGTGCTCAAGAAATGCATTTAACAAAGGCTCAACATATGAAGTTATTCAATTTCACTATAACCTTTCCACCTGTTCTTACTTCAAGTTTGTGCCATAAATGTAACTACAAAACTTATTTTTAAGTCACATAATACTTATATCTATTATTTAGATATTCATTTGGTAAATAATATGAAAGAGAACTTATACTTGAGAGATTGTTGTTCATTACACCTCCTACTGTATAATAAAACTTTATTCCTCAGAATTCAACTATATGTTTAAAAAACAGTTTCAAAAACATAACTCTATATAAATGTGAAATACATTATGAAAAAAATAATAAAAGCCTAAGGGCAAATCAAACCTTTTCAAATACAGATGAAAAAAGACTAATCAAATGTTGGCTAAATAATTTCAGATACTGCCCTCCAATATTTTTTATGATAGAATCCACAAGATAAAGACCTGGTAACTTCAATTCCGGCTTCACCTGAAAATTTAAGAAGTTACATTGAAATATTAAACTGTTAATGTTACATTAACAATTACTGAATGATATGTTAAAATATTGAATGTTACATTAAAGGACATATTTTTCAAAATATTTAAAATAATTTATCAATAATAATAACATTTACATGACAAAATTAAATTTTAATACAACTTTGTTCTAAGTACAATAGATACTATTTAATACATATTATTTCATCCTGTTGCAACATCACTTTAATACAAAAAGAGACTATTAAAAAAAGTGGAAGGATTGAAAAATTAATGTAAAACAAATTGAAGTATCAAAATTATAAGGATAGTTTTACTTTAAACTGCTAGCTGTTTCCCAACAACATAAATACTTGCAGCTAAATGAAGCATGAAGGAACAGTTACAAGTAAATATCTTGGCTTCAATGAAAGTTTCATGGTTATTGTAAGGAGGTACATATTATTTAACATCATTTTGAATACAGGCAGATTGGAGAGGCCAAACAATAGAGCATTTTTATTTTCAAGACAGCAAATGTTGGCTATTAGTGGCCAAAATCAGTAAGAATGAAATAGAATCATCCGAGTTTCTGAAGCATCAGAGAGGTGAAAAGAATTATCATCACAAATAGAAGAAGACCAGGTTTGTCTGCATCTGAAAGATGATACTCAGTCAAAGAAAGGAGACACTGCATGGTGCCACTCCAGCCACCAATCAATGCATCAAACAGTGTACGCTGCATTCCAAGTGTTTGAGCACTCATTAACCAATAAAGCAGCATACACTGCATGACAGGGGTTTGAACAGTTATCAATCACCACAGATACCACTGCTCTCATCCCACCAACACATACAGTACCGTACTTCAGGCAGAAAATACTGTGATGTGTATGACTTGCACCATAAGTGATTGACTGAATATGTGGCCTGGCTGGACAAATAAAATTTTCATTTTGAGCAGATGAATATGCTCATGAGTGGAGAAGTTCACATAAGTTTAAAGATCTGTTCTACTAGCAAGGCAGTGTAAAAATTGGCAAAGACACAGACTATGTTCCATTTACAAAGATTATGTTCTGTTTTCAAGAACACTAGTACCACTACTACAGGTGATTTATAGAAGTATCACTACAGCTCTTTTTAACCAAAAACACTTTTATAAATCTGACTGCAGATCATTTGTCTCCCATTAGACTGAACTACTTATTTTAGGTGAAGCACACAAAGGTAACCCGCCTAACGCACACTGCAATTCAGACCATATACACCTCCAATCAGACTAAATCCAAGAGTCTCATAACCATCTTCTCTTATCATGACGCTCTAAACCACATTTACAGATTCATATATTTTTAAACCTCATTTGGGAGAAAAAAAGGCTTTATAAAGCCTCCCAAATGAAAGTATTATGGAAAAGGAATGCTGATCCTTCAGAAAGCAATATGAAATGTGCATATAATTTTAATAAACATGACCAAAGGTCAGCTTTGAAACAAAGCTATAATGACTTTTTTCCCACAGACAAAAGTGATGTTTTACAGGATTAAAAAAAAAAAAAAAAAAAATGGGTAGGCGAAAGCGTCTATAAAATTATGAAAAACTAAATGCTATACAGTTTTAAAAACAGAAGAAAATTAAAAAGCCACAGATAAGTTTTCATTAAATAACTTATACCAGAACATATATTATATTGCATATTATAAGTAATACTGAAAGTTAAAAAAATATTTACAGTAAAATTAACAAATCAACAAGACTTATATTTAAAATTAGCTTCATGAATACATTTACACAGACACAAGACCTAAGTACTGCCAAAATCAAAACAATTTTTAATACTTATATATCCAGGCTATCCATATATATATAACAAAATACGATGGCAGCACTAAGAAATGATTGGCAGCCTCAAAATTAACTGTTCTAGATTTTGTGTTCTACCCCTAATTCATCTGTTCTCCCAAATTCGAGATCTTTCCCCGTTACACAACGCTGCCTGAAAAATGAAACTAAAACCTAAAATTAGCCAATCATAGCTTAGCTGCACTAATGCATCTACTTAATATAAATACTGCTTCGCAAACAACTACATCACTCTTTCTTTTAACCCTTCTACCTGGCCAACATATGTGTGCTGCTTATGCTTTCCTGTCTAAAATGCTTACATCGCACTTTTAAAAAGTGTGTAGATAAAAATTATCATATTTAACTATGATTAAATAAATGTCTACCAAAATAATATGATATGTGTGAAAATAAAGGTTGGTGATTCATCAAAATCCAGTTTTTGTTACTTTTGTCTGTATGCCTTTACCATCGGCCATGACGACTATCGAAAGTTAAAAGCACTGGTGTCCACAATTAAAATAATATATATATATATGAAATAATACAAACTCAGAAGTAATGACCAGTAGGAATTTTGATAGTTTAGAAGTATTGATCCATAATGAATAGGAGATTGGAGGTGAAGGCAGATTAAATCTTCATTTTTTACTTCAGCTTGTTGTGGCCACAATCAAGTTGGCACATTAAATGTGCCTTTTACAAAAGGCTTATATCTTAGAAAAGTTTTCAGTAAGATAGAAAGAACAGACAGACAGCGGTTTAGTTAGGCCAGAGCGTTGAAAGCAAGTGCGTTATGTTCAGGGTGAAATTTTAATTCAGACCGAGTCAGTTTTGGATCTCAATGCATTTTGATTGGATAGTTAATACTGCTAATAAAATTACTATTGGCTGTTTGAGTTTTAGTTCCATTTACATCATCAGAATTATGTAAGAGTCATACGACATGGATTAATCTAGAAATGATGCAGTGCAGAGACAGGTTACTATTTTTAGAATTGAGAAGGGAAATCTACATTGCTAATTTTATCTTTTACATATTCTTTATTTTTCTTATCTATATATATATATATTATATTGCCTAGAATATTTTTGCAATGTCTTTAATAAGATACATTTAGAAGTATTTAGAAAGTTTTCGAAACTCCTACATGAAGATGAAAGATAAACAGGTAGAAAAATCACCACCCAGTGATGCTAAATTTTATAATCGAATTTGGGAAATTAAAATGAAAAGAGAATTTTTCAAGGATCTGTAAGAACCATGATCCCCTACCCACTTCTTATTTTCATGAACTTTGCAAAATTATTTTAAAAACACATTTGGAATAGAAAAGGTAAAAATATAAAAAATACTAGTCTTGACCATAGTTAATTCCTTCCAGAAAAATTTGTTCTGGTTAGAACGTTGAGGTCTCACTCGATATGTCGGAATGAAACTTGTTTTTGATTGTCCAGTTAATTGACTTTAATTAAAGCTGCAGAACACTTTTTCCTTGACAAGTTCTGTTTGGAGCTTTTAATGAAAGGAATTAACTATGGTTTAGACTTTAGTAGTTTTTATATTTTTACCTTTTCTATTCCAAATGCTTTTTAAAAATAATTTTGCAAAGTTCATGAAAATAAGAAGTGGGTAGGGGATCATGGTTCTTATAGATCCTTGAAAAATTCTCCTTTCATTTTAATTTCCCAAA
>KK122129.1:1212-33659 GCA_000611955.2 Stegodyphus mimosarum | reverse complement strand
TTATATCTTATATATATATATATATACATATATATATTTCAAGATGAATGTATATAGATATACATCCATCTTGAAATATGTCCAAGAAATTAAGGGAATGTCTTAAAAGTACATAAATCCAAGTATCAGGCACCACGGGCATTTTGGTATTAAAATCAAGAACACCCCTTTCTCTAGGCAGTTTTAGGAAACTTGGGCTTGCTTAGCAAAACCCTGAACCAGTCAGAGGATTAAATAACATTAAACACCAAAAGCTATAAAAAAAAGTACATAAAACAAGATAATTATTTTCACAAGAAAGGAGAATGAAAAAAATTCGGCAAAAGTAAAATTTATTTTATATCGCTGCTAGGTTAAAACAGTTGAGGCTGGCGTGTGAGAATGCTTCATAATAATGAACTGTCATAAAGGTGATGGCAGCTGCAGATTAGCTACTGCTTACAAAACAGAAACCTTCAAAACTATGTACTTAACCCGTTTATGACCGTCAGTCAAAAATCCTTCATGTAGATGCTACCTTCTTTACTTTATGTCAACGCACTGCTATGGAAGCTGGATTTTCATTTGTTTCATCATTTAATTAATTAAGTAAGGTATGAAATAAAACCTAGGCTGCTTTATGCAAAATTACTTGACTTGCATAAAAATGCTGGCACATTTTATGCATAAGCCTGTACCTTCGTAATAGTGTCTACTATGTAGGTTCAAATGAACTTCTATAATATTGCAGGCTGTGCTTCTTTAAATAAGACTCATGCATGATAATGAAATTAAATTTAAATGTGGTTTGCTTTTTTAAATATATACTGAAAAAAAGCATGCTTTATAATTTCTGCAGTTTTCAGATCTAGAATAAATACAGAAGATAAGTTTTAGCTTTCAATTCAATATCCTGTTTTGTTTATATTTAGAAAGTATTTTCTGCATTGTAATTAACCCTCTAAGCAGCTAAACTCTATATATACAAACATACTCAAAAATAGAAGTCATGATATTTTTCAGTACACACATGCACCGTGAAATCTGTCCAGACAGTTAAAAGTATACACTCGTTGGAAGAAAAGAGTCAATGTAAAAACTAAAAGGATCGTTTTAGAATTGTAATCAACAAAATATCACCTACTGGTGGTCTTTTGGGAACTTTAAGAGGTTCTGTGGCTGCTTGGAGGGTTCAATTATAAAAGCTGGCAGAGACCCACCAAAGCTGTGCGAATTGTTCCAGCAAAATTCTGAAAGAATTGACACCTCTTTATTTTATAAACAATCAGCATTCAACCAGCTTTGATTGTAGTTTTCAAAAGTTTGTAAAAAGGCTTTCATACATTTTCCTGTTTTGTTAAGCCCTGATTTTACCAGAAGCTCTGTTTACAGCTCTAAGGGTACAAATTTCGCAAAGGTTATTGTTCGAATCTATTACTTTTTAGCTGGTCATATCCGGCTGTTTTTTTCCCCTTTTAATGGTTATTGTACGTTTATTCTCTCAAACAACTGTAAATAAACTGAACTATAGTCACAAATGTTGCATTGCCATCGTTCATCCATTTTAAAAAAAAAAGTATCATAGTATCTTCACTAATACACATTTTTTTTGTATGGTACGATCCCATAACTTTGAAAACAATGCACTGTTTGTTATTCTGTAGAAGGCAAGTTTCAAATTTTAATAATTTTTGTTTCCCCAAAAGTAAGAAAAAATACAATATAGCAGTTATACTTATTCATAAAAACAAAAGGTTTACTAAGAATCAATCAAGGTTACATCAAACGAAAATGCACGAATAAGTGTTCTCATACTTATCCATAATTGGTGCTAAATCACCCTTCTTAGCTGCAGTTTAATGGTGAATAGGATAATAAGCATGTACTTTCAGTTGCCCAATTATTCTATTTTCTCTGAACTGTTTAATCTTCATCCTAATTTCCAACATAAGAATGCATTTCCAACTGTTGGCACTGGAAAATTTAGATCACCTTTGTTTCCAGTCATTAATTTATTTCTCTTACATTTCTTGTTGTTGCTCTTGCTCTTAACAATCTTTTTTTTTTTTTTTTTTTTTTTTTGTGTGTGTGTGTGTGTGTCATGTTTCATGTAAACATATGAACATGTTTATATGTGTCATGTTTTTTCACTATTGTTTAAATACATGTTTAAGTACATAGCATTTTTATTGCCATACAGTTTGTAACATTAAGAAACCGATATTTTTAATGCCTTTCTTGATCTCTGCTCACCTGTTAAGGAGATGTTTTAATAAGCTTATCCATATTAAAGTGAAAGAAAATGATTTCAGTATCATTTAACAAAAGCTCATGTTATCATATAAAATTTTAAATATTTCTGGCTTAAAAAAAAAGTTGACTATGTTAATTTTCAATAGTTGTTGAGAAATAATTTGATTTACTGAACAATTTTCAACCATTAAAATTCTACTGTATATGCATCATTTGTTAAGTTTACATAGAATTTACTCTGGTTAAGAAATTCTTAATTATAACTTCTTCCATAAAGAATTTTTAATAAGCTATATTCAGTATTCCACACATACAATCTTGTTTCATGGATAAAAAACAATATTATTATTTAAGAAATTTGATTACAAAATATTATAATTCTTCATTCAAGAGCAAATTAATAATAGATAATAATTATTAATATAGAAAACATGTAGCTATTACTTTAAAATAACTAAATCCACTAGTAACACTAGTCCCCAATGTGCCATATATGGTAGCCTGTTTATCTTGGAGGATGAATAGCAGTGTGATGTTTAAAAACTGCACAATGCTGAATTTGTGCAATTTTCTGATATTTTCACTAAACAAAATCAGAGAATTGAAAAAAAAAATTAAGCATTACACATATTAAACATATCATATGATACATCACATTTTTTTTATGAAGCTTTATGTATTGTTATGGCTGCTACCATCTAGTTAGATTTCACACCATTTATGGTTACTGTTAAGTGGCACCCCATTACACTCAAGATTTTAATACTATAGTTAAATTAGTAAAGCTCTGTATTCTGAAGTTAGCAGCAAAATTTATAACAGTTCTTTTTAGTTATTGCAGCACCAGTCATAATTATGCACCAAAGGATAAAATGTGGTAACCAGTTTATTGCTCACGAGAAGTTATCCAAGAACATCAATAGGACTTGGCAGGAAAAACGAACACTGAGAATGCAGTAATTTAGCCTTTGACATTTGCAACAGCTTTTTTACTGAACTGTGTTTTTTTAAAAAAAAGAATAAGTATGGATTATGTGATTTGGTTACTGACAAGTAATGAAATCACAATTAAATTTTTTTAAGACAAGGGTATCAACTTTCCTGAAAGACTGTTTGGAAAACCATAAAATGCAATTGTATTTTACTGCTTGTGCTGCACCGAAATAACACTGTAATAAAAGATTATATCATGAATAGTCAAGCAGGTACAGGGTTATAATTTCACGCAACTCATGTAAACACAGTTCACAAAGCAATTTCCTATACAGATCACAGAGTAAAAGTAATTTTCTAATAGTAAAAAGTCTAAGTTTCAAGATTTGTAAGTAGAGTAAATCTCTATATTGGAAAAAGAAGTCAACAAATGTTCCAATGACAGTAAACAGAATGGTGAGAATGTCAGCACTGCGATAAGCATAGAATAGTAATATGATGAACAGATGATAATGCAAGAGCCTGTCCAAATAGCTAGACTGAAAAAGGAGAAATGGATGAAATTTCACATTCCTTTTCCGAGAGTTATTTGCATTACTTACTTCAGGCCCTGTTCATAGAATTTGGCCAACTGCAATTAAAATAAATCAATATACAACTATCAACTGAAGTAATTTCATGCATCCACACAATTTGATGGACATTTGATGGTCAGAAATATATCAACACAATTTATTTCATATTTAGCATACATACTTTACTAGATTATAATATATTTACCAGAAGACAACCTTCTGACAAAGTCTACAGCAATGTGCTGCCATAGAAAGGGGTCTTAACCTGATTTTCGTAACAGTGTCTTAAACAAATACGTTTAAATTCGCTATATTCGTAAGGCAACCAAATTTTGAACCTTGAAATTCGGGACGCTATATATGTATTTTTTAAATAATTGCGTTTTTTAAAAATAAATTATATTATTATTATCATTACAGTGCTGGAGGTGATATGTAGGTTAATACATAAATACACTCTTCGACAAAAAAAAAAACAATGCACCACAACGCACCGAGAAGATATAAAGCAAATTGGACACAAATTGATGTGCATACAGGTTTCGACAGAAAATGCAAAATTTTACATTTTGGCTCCCAATGAATGAACGGTTGTCGCTACAGTGCATCTGATCTGCACAATTGGCAGGATATTTAAGAGGAGAAATGACGATTCCAGGCCATAAATTCTTCACGAATTTCATTCCGTGTACTCTGGTAGACAGTAACTATGCCTCACATACAGGTGTGCAAACAATTTGTGAACATGTCAGAATTTGAGAGAGGTCGTGTAGTTGGGCTCAAAGAAGACGGTTGGTCTTATCAGCGAATAGCTCGACATTTGAGCAGGAGCGATGCCACTATTAGACGATGTTGGCAGGAATTGGTGAACCATGGCCGCACACAGCGTCAAGAAGGAAGCGGTAGGCCTAGACAAATGACAGAACGTGAAGACTGAGAGCAATCGTCAGAGTGGCACTCACAGCCCCAGATGCATCATTATCATCGATTGTATATGCAACTAGTGCTTCAGTGACTGCAAGGACCATTCATAGATTGCTCACACAAAGGGGGCTGAGGTCTCGCCGCCCCTTGCACCGACTACCGTTCACGTCTGTACAACGTCAAGCCCCTTTGCAGTGGTGTCGGGCTCATTCACACAGGAATGTTACCGACTGGAGTAGAATAGTCTTCAGTGATGAGTCCCGCTTTGAACTGAGCCCCAATGACCAGTGAAGGCGAGTCTGGAGACGCCCCGGACAGCAGTGTGATACTAACCTGACTGTCTTCTGGCAAACAGCTCGGGATGTTGACAATCTAACACGCCAGTTGGACAGAATTTGGCACGATATCCCTCAGGAGGACATCCGCAACCTCTATCAATCAAAGCCAAGCCGAATAACTGCTTGCATAAGGGCCAGAGGTGGACAAACGCGTTACTGACTTTTCACTTTGTGAAGCTCAATCTCTTCAATAAATCATCCAATTTTTCTCAAACTGTAATCATTTGTTTTTTTTTTTTTTTTTTTTTTTTTTTTTTGTCTAAGAGTGTATATACATACCAAAATAAATCATTTTTATTTTATTTTTTAATAGTGATACATAATACTTTTTATTTTTTTAATAAATAAAGAATAATTCAAAATGCAGTACCAATTTTTAAGCAAAATAATAAATTTCCCTTCTAAATTATTTTGATGAAATAGCCTTATATTTCTCTGAAACATGAATATTTCTTAGAACATCTTTTTTCTTTTCTGATCTTTTTATAAAAGTCCGTTCAATTTTCATCAAAATTTATTTTGGGGATTAACATACCCTTCAAAGTGTTCACTTTAAACTGTCTTATCACTAGTCCAAAAACTGTTCATAATGCTAAATATTCACTCAGTTGAGCATTAGTGGCAGGAACACAAAAGAAAAACTCTGACAATTTTAAAACATCCGAAGAAGGAATCTGGTTAAAATATGCAGTTATTTCCATCCACCTTTGAAATGGGCATATCTTATTTTCTGACCATTCCAATATTCTTTATTCCGTGATATACAGTTTTAAGGTTAACATATTTCTCATATAGTATATTAATTTCAAATAATTTATGATTTGGTATCATTTCACTAATTTACAAAAAAAAATTGTTTCAACTTGTCTCCAAGAAGGGATTTCATTAATATGATCCAGCTGTACGTTTCTATCTAGTGAAATACTTTTTTTACCCATTTCTCCAAATATATACCAGCAGCTATTATTTCATTGTCGCCATTTTCTTCAAGAGCTTTTTTAAGATTTATTGGAATAAAGTTATCCTCTGTCTTACTCAGTATTGAAACTTTCAGAGCAACTTTGAAGTAATTACTTAAAATACAGATGCAGTTTGATTTTCAGTTGTTATAGCTCTTATGCAAAATCAAAAGTAAAGTGATGGTATGTACTATCATATGTAATGCACCATTGATAATTAAAATATATATGTACTATTATAAATTCACATCTCAATCGAATTAGCATAGCAATTAAAAATTGTAGTGCTGTCTGCAAGTGAAATTCTGAGTTGCAACTGTGAGATGTGTGCAAAAATTCCATGCATATTGGGGGGTTCGGGAGGGAAATACAGGAAGGAGAAATAGAGCCCTCCCACTAGTTTTTTTAAAGTAAACGCTAGATAGGAAATCTCCCGTCTTATGAATCCGGTATGGTGCACGTCCCTTAACTTACACTTGTATTCTTAGGTTGCAATCTACACTAATTAAATAAATATAGGCATTTAAACTTTTATGTTCTCACACTAATGTTTTTTGGGACAGTTGGGGGCAAATGTTATAAATTTGGGACCAAAAAATTAGTTGTAAAAAAAAAGGGGACAAGGACTGAAAATTATAGCCAAGTTCAGGAATGGCTGTAGAAATATCTTTAGAGGTATTAACTGAAAGTCCAAGTGATTAATAGTTAATGGGTTTTATTTGTGGCTATGGTTTATTACAGTGTTTGATACCTTTGATACTAAGTTCACTATGATCATTTTCTGTAGAAAGGAGAATTTCTGGATGTTTGCCGTTAACGTGAAGGAATTTTGCCTTGGAGACCATTTTGTGAAGATCTACCTGTAATCCATTGAAAGTTTAACTATAATTGGTGGAACAGAGACTTGTAAAGGAGTATATGACTGCTGTGGTAAAGCACTATCATCAGATGACTGATCAACTACGCTATCGTTAACAGCATTCAATGGGCTTAAATCATGAGCTAAATCTATTTTAAGCAGAAATTTGTTGAGAAGCAACTTGCAGTAAATAATACTTAGCAGCCAGTTTTTTTTTTAAACTGATCAAGGGTTTGGCGGAATTATTCTGACTTTTTAAAATATTTTTCATTTAATAACAGTGTTAGTGGGACCTTCATTTGAAGAAGGGTTGCTAGCCTTACAAATGAACTCATACTTAGCTTTTCAGAAGCATATCTCCTTCTCGAGGCATCCAATGATACACTCTACTAGAGTATAGACTGAAACATCTGTAGAAACATGACAAAGTATCTTTTACCCACTGAGCCGGTAAAGATTGTTAATTTCCCTTTCATTCTCCTTGGTATTAGGTAAGCTAGATACTGTTTTTTAGTTAGAAGAATCGAAACAGTCCATCAGGACATCTAGTGATGCTGCTTAAACCTGGCAGCAGAGCTAGTGGCAGTCACTCAAAATTAACTTTTAAAGCTATGAATTTCAATATTTTTAATATTGTTTTAGTTCTCTCTCCTTTACACAAAAAAAATTAAATGAACTTGATTTCAAACCCTTATTTCTCAGAATTAAATAATTGTTAATTCAAATAAACTTTCTATTACCCCCCATAAGTTTGTTTGTATTTTATCGTAAATTAGTTAACAGAAAAAAATTTTTATAAGCTTGTTAATATTTTTATAAGTAACTCTACTATGCATATCTCTCTTAGGAATACTATCATAAGAAGTTTATTTAAAAAAATATCATTATTATTCAAATTTTTCTTAAATAAATACAAAAAGATTGAAAACTTCTCTTCAAAACATACTAAATATCATAAAATGGCTCTTATTTTATTAACTTCTGAATTTTTGGATCAAAATCTTAACTGCAATTTTTGTCAATGACATTCTCAAACATCTTAGTTTCACTCAACTTCTGTCAAGGTTTGAAAAGTTAAATCTCTATCTGCTATATTTTATAGGAAAACTATATTCCAGAAGCCTGTAATTGTTATTAAATTTTAAACTGATTTCACAAAACTTCAATAGTCTGAAAATAAATTTTTAGCAGACTTATTACTTAAAATACAGCAGAAGACTGAAAATCTGCCAAACTAAGATATACGCAGCCTCTTAGATATTAGCAGGAAACTGCATTTTTTTTTTAATGAGATAAAATAATCTAGGTTGGTACACTGGAGTTGGAATGGATCAAATGATCCATTTTAGCTTGATAGAGCAAATGAGTTGTCTGCAAAAGCTTATACTTTTACTTATGTTTAAACACAGTTTCAATGTGTCCACCTGAAATTATCTAATTTTTTATTTAATTTTAATCATAAGTGCCAGTTAATTCAAAATGTCAATGGCTTTTGTGGTATTTGGACAAAACTGATAACAAGTTTCTTTATTCAGAACTAAAACAAGATTATTTTATTATCACTTTTATAACTGTAGCCAAATAGCCAAAATCATTAAACTTGCACCTACAATGAAGATTAACCATAAGCTGTTTTAATCAAGCAAGATTAAAGGTGAAATTTTGGTTTTCGTTAGTCATCAAAGATTATGGCTCATAAGTTTTGATCCAAATATGTTTTCTCTACAAGATTTTTATAAAGGAACTTAAATGGATTTTAGAATCTGTCATTTAATTCTTTCAGGAGAACGGGAATTATCCATAATAAGTCTTTATGCAAATAATCACAAGATAAAGTTATATTTTATGCTAATGCAGCTCTGAAACTAACAAAACACATAAGAAAAAAGGACTATAAATACAAAATTTGTTAACAGAACTTCCACTTTACAAAATTGCAAATTCCCCCCCCCCCAAATATTCATGAACAATTATACTTTATAGCAGCAATGCACCTCGAATGTAGAGTTGCCCTTAATATTCAAGACATACATATATTTTCATATCAGATTTATGTTTGGCAATGAATGCTGCACTGTTAACAGAAAAGTTATCGGAATTCTTAGTTTTGTGACTAGAGCTAAAAATGGTACTTTTATGTCATATCAGACTCTAAATGAACTCATGATTGTCTAACAAGAAAAGTGAAAAAACAAATTTGGAACAACAAAATACTGTAAATGATCAAGAAATATAGACTACGTATAATTAAATTAATAAGATTTTCCATATTTACTCAACTTTGCCCCAAATTATGTCATGCCTTAACCAGTCGTATTGAAACTCATATAGACTGTACACATTTGATCACCAAAATAAATTGACTCTTTCAGGAGCAGAGGGTGAAAATGCGGTTTAGCGCACTGCTTGGCGATTTTTGGCGATTTTTTGAAAATCGCCAATTCGGCGCGTTTCTGCGAAACGTCTTTGCAATTCATTGCAACCTTCCCGACACGCTCCGCGAAAACCTATTGTAAACAAAACATACAATTCTAAACCATAAATTAGTATGGAAACTATTGCCACAAAAATATAATAAAATAATATGCAAAACGAACATTACGATCATTAAAATATTCGTCAGTTACCTTTAAATTAATTATTTACATTTTATGTTGTAATACTTACACATTTTATGCGTTACATAACCTTCCCAACACGCTCCGCGAAAACGTAACCAAAATGGCATCCCAGAAAGAAGGAATTTTTTTTAAAAGGGCATTAAAATTACAAACGATACCATGTACACACCGTTCGGTTTTAACTTAAAAAAAAATCTGAGAATTGCACAATGTAGGCAACGTACACAAATAAACAAAATAAGTTAGAATAACGAAAATAAATTACAAGAAAATGACATGTGCACAGCGTTCCTTTTAAACTTAAAAAAAAACTTCAGCGAATTGCACAATGTACGCAACGTGCACAAATGAACAAAATAAGCTAAAATAACGAAAATAAATTACAAGAAAATGCCATGTGCACAGCGTTCCTTTTAAACTTAAAAAAACTTCAGCGAATTGCATAATGTAGGCAACGTACACAAATCAACAAAATAAGCTAAAAAAAACGAAAATAAATTACAAGAAAATGCCATGTGCACAGCGTTCCGTTTTAACTTAAAAAAAAACATCAGCGAATTGCACAATGTAGGCAGAGTGACTGACTGACTGATAATTGTTTTGCCAGAATACAGCAATAAGCTGTGTGTCTGGCTCAATCAAGGTTACCATGATGGCACTTCACAGTTAGTCGATCCTCAGGTTGTAAATTCAATCAGTGGTAGGAAAAGGGGGCCCACATAAAGGCAGTAAAACCAGGTTCGATCATGGACAGAGAGTGGTGTGAAAAATACAAGCAGGTTAATACATAAATATTACATGAAAATACATAATTTAATGAGTACATACATACAAACAATTTGAATGAACTAAGTACAATAAATGCAATACATAAAATAAAGTAATAAATACAATAAATTTGCGGATAAATATAAATGCGAAGATATATTCACAATGCGCATAGATATTCTGAGTCGGAGCCAATCGTTGAATTTAGGTGGGAAAGTTCGTGTCCCGGGTGAGGTAAGCCGCAAAGGGTCTAAGCTCATCATCTCCTGAGAGTATAGCATAGTTGAAGACATTTAGCGAAATTAAATGCTCGCATTGCAGGGCCTTATCATAAAAATTTTGATTTAATTTATGTAGAAATTCTTCCAGAGTGGGGAGTTGCAAGTCGTGGTGGAGGGTCCTGTTGCTCACATATCTGTGTGCGTTGGTCATAGCTCTCATTACTTTGTTCTGAACTATTTGTAATTTATTTAAATCCTTCTCTTTTATTGTTGTCCAGGCTGGTGAGGCGTAAGAAAGGATCGGTCTTATGGTAGTCTGATAGAGAAGTCTTTTCTTCCTTAAGTCTAATGTAGAGTGATTTCCAAGAAGCGGTTTTAAGCTATTGAATACTGCATGAGCCTTACTTCGCACAGTAGTGACGTGGTCAGACCATGTTAGTTGATCATTTAGTGTAATACCGAGGTAAGTGGCCTTCTTTACCTGCGGTACAACTTCGCCGAAAATTTTTATTTGTCTTTTCACAGGGGTATGCCTATGCTTTCTTCTTATAATTAAAAGATTCGATTTTTTGGTGTTGATAGATATCCTCCAGTCTTGACACCATTTTTCTATGGCAGGGATTTGTTCTTGGATTTTTCTGACTGCATGGTTAGCATTTGCAGACTTTACCGCCAGGGCCGTATCGTCCGCATAGCATCCCAGGAAATAATTTAGATTGATTTGATCTTTTGGGAAGTCAGAAACGAATATTAAATACAATATTGGGCCTAGGATGGACCCCTGGGGGACCCCGGCATTAATTCTTCTGACTGTTGAATATTCTTTTCCAACGGAGACTGTAAATGTTCGGTTTGAAATGAATGAGACTATAAGTAGTATGAGTTCTCTGTCAATTTTGAAATTTATTAATTTATAGATGAGCCCCTCATGCCAGACGCGGTCGAAAGCTTTCGCCACGTCTAGCATGAGGAGGGCAACATTTTGTCGTTTGTGTAGAGCGTCTCCGCAAAATTCTGTTAGTCGAACTAATTGTTTGGTTGTAGAAAGGTGTCGTCGGAACCCAAATTGCTCCGGCGGTAACATGCTTAAATAAGGACGAAGTCTGTTGAAAATGATTCGCTCAAATACTTTCCCAAAGCCTGCAAGCAAGCTAATGGGTCTGTACCCGTCAGGTTTTGTCAAATTCTTTCCCGGCTTTGGTAGTAGTATCACTTTTGCATGCCTCCATGCGATGGGAAAATAGCTTAAATTTAGACAGGCATTAATTAAGCTGGTATATTTAAAGATGCAGTTGTCGGGTAGATTTTTTATTGCAGCATTGCTGACTGTATCGTAACCAGGAGCCTTTCTGATATGCAGTCTTTTGATAAAGTACTTGATTTCCAATGGTGTAGCAAAATTGGGTGACTTCCTGACCGTGGGGGCGTTAAGCCAATCTTTGACAGAATAACTAATGTCATAAGTGAGATTGATGTTTCTTGGCTCTTTATTAGGTTTAAACTGCTCTTCTAGATGATTGGCCAGAACCTGTGCTTTGTCTATGTCAGAGATTGCAGCGAAATCTTCAGTATAAATGGGTCTGCTATTGCAGGGTTTTCTTTTTAATGATTTGACAAGCCGCCAGATGGAGCCATCTGTTGGGTTTAAATTTAATAATTTTTCCTCCCAGACGGAGTTGCGATATTCTGTGATTTTCTTTTTTATTTTTCTATTTAATTTATTCCATTCACGTTTGATATTAGGGCTCCAAGTAATGTGCCATCTTTTGCGTAACTGATTTCTTTCTTTGATTAGATCCCTTATTTCCTTGGGTAGAAAATGTTCAAACTTTTCTTTGTCGATTAATTTTGATGCGCTGTCTATAGCCAGGGTAATTCTTTTTGTGAAGCATTCGACAGCTTCGTCTATGTCTGTGGTCGTTTTTAATGAATTTAAATTGGGCGGGTTTATTTGGAGGCTATCTCTGTAAAGATTCCAATCTGTTAATTTTATCTTGTCAGTGTTGCTTTCTCTAGCTACCCCGAGGGTGACTAGAACTGGTAAGTGGTCGGAAGTAAGCTCATGCATAACTTCTATGGTCATGGGAAACGATGTGTTGGTTAGAAGTAAATCCAGTATTTCTGCCCTTCGTGGGTCTGATGGCCTATAAGTATATTCTCCTGGGATTTCGATAGCAACTGGATAGTTATTGATGAAGTCATACAGGGTATTTCCGTTTTTGTTGGTCTGTCTGCATCCCCACTCTTTATTCTTGGCATTCAGGTCGCCTGCCACGATGAATTGATGACTATTATTACACATATCTTTCAAAATTTCATCAGTGAGCTGTGCACA
Source organism: Stegodyphus mimosarum (assembly GCA_000611955.2). Classification (NCBI taxonomy): domain Eukaryota; kingdom Metazoa; phylum Arthropoda; class Arachnida; order Araneae; family Eresidae; genus Stegodyphus; species Stegodyphus mimosarum. The sequence continues at coordinate 20,894 of KK122129.1, read as the reverse complement.
GGGTGCATTATAAACAGCGGTAAAGTAAATTGTTCCTAGGAACGGTAGAATTATCGATGCTGTAACACTTTCATGAGAACTTAACCTTTTTTCCGAAATCTTGCATGACTGAAGGGAGTTATGCACGTAAATTGCGGCTCCCCCACCCTTGTGACTGAGTCGGTCGCACCTGTAAACGCGATAATTACTGATGCGTATATTTTTACATGGTGTTGCACATGTTTCGGTGACGATTGCAATATCCACCTCATGCGAGGTAAGAAAATTCTGGAATTCCGTGGTTTTTTGGAGAATGCTATGTGCATTCCAGATTACTACTCTTGTATATTTTTTGAATTGATTATTTCTGGCCATTGTGGTCGCCGGATTTCGTTACTGCCTCAGTTGTGTTTTTGTTCTGTTGGATTTGTGCGGAAAGCAAAAAGCCGGAGCTTTTAATTACGTTGACTAGCTCTGCCAAATCAGCAAAAACTTTCTTTGCTTCTGTAATTTGTTCTGTATAAAGGCCAGTCGAGAGGGCCTGAGCAAAACTCTTATTTTGTACGACCCTGCTTGGGAATGTCTTTATGGTTTCTATCTTTTTCTTAGGGAACTTACTACAACCCCTGAAGTTCGAAGTATGCTCCCCAAGGCAGTTTACACACTTTGGAGGTATTTCCTTGTTTTTGTTTGGGCATTCATAGGAGAGATGATCACCTGCGCAACGAACGCACTTTGGTGAATAAAAACATCCAGTCTGGGTATGATGGAACCCCTGACAACGATAACATTGCAGAGGCCCCACCCTACCCTTGTAATCCTCAACTTTAACACTTAAACCTCCTAAGTGTGTGATGTTATGAATATTTTTTGATTTTTCATTTCGTGGGAGGGATACTAAGAAAAGTGGTAGATTTATAAGTTCTCCGTTGCGTCTCCTAGTCATTTGTTTGACTGAGTTTACCGTTATGTTTTGTGCTGCCAGATCCTCAGTGATTTCCTTAGTTTCTGTGTCGCTCATTAGGCCACGGATTACCACTTTGATTTCTCTATCCTGTGGCAGAAGGAAGGAGAAATGTTCCACATTTGCAGCTCGGAGAAGCCGAACGCAAACTCTATAGTCCTCTGCATTTTTGGGAAAAATTTTGATTCCCTTATTGGTGTTTTTCGCTTGCACATCTATGTTTCTTTGTGTAAATGTTTGTCTGATATTACACCAAGTTTGCCAACTTACTTTTACTGTGATAGGTGGTAATCTTTGCTTTGAAACGAATTCCGCTTCAGTAGCCTGGTTTTCGTTTGTCTTATCAGTATTGTCTATGGCTGGTGTGGTATCCATGTCATCGTTATTATTACTAGTACTAGGATTTGCGTTTACTTTCATTGTGGTGGTATCCTGTTCACTAGTGTTTTCGCGTTGTGTAGTTTCCTCAATGTATTGTTTAGAAGTGTTTTCCTTAACTGTATTTTTCTTTTTTGGGCTTAATTTCTCATCATTTATTTGCTTATTTCGTGACGGCAAGGGAGGAAATTTTTCAGTACTTATTTTATCCTTGTCCTGCTTTAATTTTTTATGGGGTGGCTTAGCTACTCTCGTTCGGGTAGTTTGATCCCCCCGTCGTTTGGCAAAGAATTCATCATCTGAACTGGTTTCGTGGTCCAGTGGGATCTCTTTTTCTGTAGCACTATCTGTGTCCTCTAAATTTAGGGGACTCCTAGATCGTTCAGTATCGCTAATTTTTGTGTTTAATTCCTTATCCAAAGTTTTATCCCGTTTCGAATCCTGAGTCTTATTTTCTGCATTACTTGCGCTCGCAAAATGTGCGTTAAAGAAAGTAAGCATTTTCACGTAGAAATTGTATTCGCTCTCTTTTTGAGCAGACAGCGCGCCATTATCACACCTTTCAATTTCTAGTTCCTCAATTAACTGTTCGCAAAAAAGCCTAAATCTGTCCATGATCGTAATCCAAGAAACGCAGCGCCCGAAATACGCAGCTTGCGCCCCGCAACCAAGCCCACACGATGGTGTCTTGGCAGGCAGATGGGCAAGTGGAGGTCTATAAGGCTCCTGTCAATCCCCTAACAGGGAAAGCTTGGGAGTAACTATATAGACCGACAATCCAGCGCAAAAATATAATAAATTAGTAACTAATAATCGTATGCAAACCAGCAATCAGGCGTGTTGGCAATCCGCGTGAGTACTAATTACAATAATTTCGATGAATTTCCGCTAAAATTTCTAATTTATAAATAAATATAATAAACTGTAGCTATACAGTTATAAATACCATCCCTGTAGCATTAACAAATGCTCTGATAGCAATTGGCATGCAAGAGACAGTACGTAGAAACGTGGCGTCGATGAAAATGGCGCAGCACGTGGCTTGCACACTTAGGCGTAGATACGGACCGGTGGCTCGCTCACCCTTCACCTATTTGTGCACAAATCAACAAAATAAAATAAATTGCAAACGATACCAGCGTTCTGTTCTTCAGCTGAGCCAAATTATTTCAATAAAAGGCAACAAAATATAAAAATTAAGCAACTTGCACTTCCAATAAAGTAATAAATGTACATGTACATTCACTCACCTCTCTCAGCATCACAGCTAAATCCATACCGACTCGGTATTTAGCGAAATATAAGGTACGAAAATAGCAAACACTCAACACAAAAACACCGCATTCAAAGAATACAACGACAACTGAAATAACTACTTAAATTAACACGTAAGAATTTCGAATAAACCGCTACGTCATCTCACATTACCCATAAAACCGTTCTTTATAAAATAGGAAATACGCATGCGCGAAAACTACATGTTTCCGTAGCTTCAAAATACCCAGTCAGCCATGTTCGCGGATATACGGAGTTACCCATGTTGGCGCGTTTATTGCTCATTCAAAAACAATCGCCGCCAAGCAGTGCGCTAAAGCGCATTTGGGCCGAGCAGAGCACCCAAGACACTCTCATTCAAACGACTAATGCCTCCCTGAATGGCCAAGATCGCATGCTGTTTCTACTCTCCCCCTAATATACACAACAGCCTAAGGTGCAGTTTCTCCAAATGCTTGTATCAGTTAAACTTCATTGTAGAGTTCTGTCCTAAAAGGTTTCTTTTGTGTATACACTCAGCAGCTAATGCAGCTCTTTATTAGGAACTACAAACTATATCATTTGAAACTTTCACAACTCTCTGTTCGTTAATGAATGGGAGAGAGTAAAAAATCGCTGTAAATTTGAAATGGACTGAGATTTGAGGCATACTGCCATTTGAATGAAATGGTTTGAAGTATTTTGGCATTTTAAGCAAACAGGAGAGTGATGGCTTTGGTCTTCAAAAGATTCAAAGATAACATTTGGAATAGTCATTTCAAAGCTTTAATGAGAGCATTCTAATAGTGTCTTTTTTTAATCTTATCTTGCTATGTATGTGACATTATTTATGAAATACATATCCCTGTTAATGATTTGCTTTGCTCCCTTCAAATAATATTTGAAATCTTTTTAGAAAGATGAACATAATGAAGACAACGAAATAACATATCTACAAAGGATAACCATAGACTAATCAATATTCGTTTCAACAACTTTACATTCGATTTTAAACCTCAGTTTTTGCATATCCTAAAAACTTCAGGTGAAACATCATTTTACTTCTATCAATCCAGGTATTTGGGGGGGAACACCAAATTACAAACAGATTGATACATTTTGTTACTTGATTTTTCTTAAAATTTTATGGGTTACAGTACATTTCAGGGTGGCCTTTGGATTATCGCTAAGTTGTTGTTTCATTTATGGTAACCTGAGTAGTTGAATGTTATGAAAACCCTATTATGACATAATTGGTTGCGTGATTGTGATGAATTTGAATGATGGAAAAACATTTGTAAGGGCTTGTGTGCTGGATGTTGGTTAGGAAGTACACTGGTGATTTTGTGGTTTACATGGTAAAATGCTGAATGTGGTAAGATTAATTTGAATTTCTGTACGATTAGGAACAAACGGGAAAAAAGCATTAATTGACTAGTGCATAAACGAAGGTTTACTTAGTAGCCTATATAAGTGTCCTGTTTGTAGGAAGGAAATGCGTATGGTTGAACAATGGAGTATATTTTTGTGAATTTATGATGCAACACCAGTATACACATTGTAATTCAGATAATTTTATGAAGTTTTTAGATGCCGTTACGGAATTTTGTTTGACTGAACACACAGAAATTTCTAAATATTTCCTTTGTGTAGTGCTTAGATGAATTTCCTTTTTATGTTATTTCATTGTTTGATTTAAAATGCAGTTTATTGGGGTTATACATTTTTTGTTTGACTCTAGTGTAGAACTGGCTGCTCCTTTGACTCTTTACGTGAAAACAGATCAATGTGTACATGAACAAAGTCAAGGGAATGCGCAAGGCCAAGTTTGTGCAATCCACTGATTTTTTTTTAAGTGAAAATAGGTCGATGTGTGCATGGGATACCAAGTTTGTGCAATTCTTACCCTTGTTATTTTGTGACCACAAAGCCAAAATAACAAGTCAAAGAATTGCACAAACTCGGTGTCCACGTACAGCCATAAATCGCCAAGAGGCACCCTTAAATATATTTTTACCATTTTATGTTTCTTTGGCAGAATGCAGTACAGTTACATTCCATTTTTCTGTAGCTCACGAGGTGTGTTAAAAAAGAAGCTGAACTTTTGCTATAATATCTTTATTGCTTATTGTAACCTAGTAGTTAACATGTACAACATTTTAGGCACTGTCCCCCCTCAAACTAGTCCCCTTTACTTTCAATACAATGCTCGAATTGTTTCTTCCATTTTTTAAAAGTCTCCTAGAATGAACTCTCTGTAAGGGTGTACAAGTCTCTTGTCGCATTGCCTGAATCTCCTCTACTGGTTTGAAAACAACATACTTTCAATATGGTTTTTCAGTTTGGGAAACATGAAGTCTGCTGGGGTTAGGTCCAGACCATACAGTGGATAGAGCACAACTAAAGTGTGATGTTTTATTTGATAGCTGCAGACCAAAAGTGATGTGTGAGCCAGAGCATTATCACGATGCAGCATACCAGTCTGGTTTTTTGCCATTCGGACCTCTTCCTGGCCACAGAAAACCTTTAACATGCTGGAATTTCCTGATACACTTCCTAAACCCAAGTCTCATCACTTATTTATAGCAAAATTTCACATGCAAACATTGTTCAAGCTCTTTCATTGTCACTTTTATTGCCACTAATGCGACACACACTTTGCGCATCTGCTCACTTCAGCGGTTGTAGATTGTCAACTAATTATCAGAGTGAAATTTGACAAATGGCAGTTGGTGTTTAAACCTCAAGCTATGTGTATTCAGTAGGGGAAGCATGTTCTCTCTGTCAGTTGGAGTGTTATTCAAAAAGTTCAGTTTCCTTTGAACACACCTTGTATACACTTAAACCACATAATAAACTCAGAGTTACTGTTTGTATAAACTAAATACATGATCAATAACAGTTTAATTCATGATAGCTTTCTACTGACTTGCAAGCCTGTACTTAACTTCACAATATCAAGACATTTCACTCCAATGATAGTAGTTGAACCCTACACAAAAACATGGAATTTTTTTTTAAATTTGACACCGCAATTAAAGACTGTAACTTATCCCAAAGTATCTGGGTTCGTATTACAGGTTAAAAATCAACATCATATGCGACAGAACTCGATACTTCTTTACTCCTTCTTGAATTTTAATAAACAAAAGCATAAAAAGCTCAAAATCTTAAAACAATTAATATAAACTGAATAATGACTATGAATTAAAACAGATATAAGATAAAATGAAATATTTATTATACATATCATTGGTATATTATCAAGAATTCCTTCATATAACTTCACATTGTTTCAAAAGCCAATTTAATAGTTAGTAATATATGAAATATGAAGCCTACACATAAGAAATAATAAAACAAAAATAAATACATAAAATTCCTTGACTTATATGGAATATAATTCAAAATTCCTCAAGATGTAATGTATTAAAAATCTTGACAATTAAACACATACTTGTGCTCCAAACTACACAATTCAACTGTATAAAACTAATACAGATTTAAATTACATATACACAGAATAAACAACAATTACACTTAAATATAAACTTTTTCTTGCAAAGCAAAAATTTATTCATTTAACGTAAATGTACGAAATACGCGATACTGTCATACTTCTCAACAGCAAGTTACCCATATTACACATATTAATAAACTTCAGAAACAAAACTACTTTAAAAAGATATATCATCCTTTATATGGCATTTAGGTATGCAGTAAGAAGAAAACATTTCGACTAAACAGCACCATCGTATGCTTCAGTACAGCTCATAAACTAAATTCTACACGGAATGGATATGCCACGAATTACTGATAATGCATTGACTAACAGAAAGTGTTCTTTCCTTTAACATCTAATGCATTAACACAAATTATAACACACGGAACTAGTTAATAAATACGTACATTTGGTCAACTTTCACTGCAGTTTAACAACTTACCGTATTTATATGATGTACAATAGTATCTGCAATTACTGAAGCGTGCCGAATATTTTCTTCAGCTAACATCGTCAACATATTTATGTGAGGTTTGCTATTAAAGTTTAGATCATTTAAAGATGATTTGTACTCTTCAGCAACAGTCTGTGCCATGCTGGCACGATGGCTTAATATCAAATATTAAAAAATGCTAACATTATATTTTTAAATAAATTAATAAGGAACAGGAAATGGACACTGATCATCATCGTCGGACATGCACAGGAAAACATTTATATATTTCAGCAATTACAACGAACAGACGTTGTAATCGCAGAGTCATGTTAAAAGTGAAAACACTGAATGGATATGAAATAATCGTAAAGTACTGTTGCCAAATTCAAACACTAAATAAGTTTAAAAAAAAACTACTTCTGAATAAAAAAAAAGCTGCTTTGAAAGCGATAAACGGCACCCCAAAAGTATACAGCTTGGTTACTATGTCAAGCTGTTCAATGCTTATTTAGCTCAAGGTACGCATTTCATTTCCTTCGTTTCATTGCAGCCGACCTCAAATTTTCCCAAATTTGAAAAAATTTTATTTATGGAAACAACCCCCAAAAATACATTTTTAATAGTACTTTTATAATAGTATATTGAACGGTTGCGTTAGTTGGCCTCACTCCTGTATTTTAACGAAGCCCCATAGCGTAAAAATAAAATTTATTCTTCATACAGAAAATAATTTATGCCTGGATCACTGAAGCGGCCTATCTTCTACGGACCCACCAGACGAGACTCTGAGGTTTACTTGTCTTGTGATCTTCAATCTTCGGCTAACATCGACTTCAAAAGAGTCTTGATTAGTAAATAAAACTAGTGCCATTGGTCTTTAGCCGTATTTTTTAAAGAAATGATGCCCTTTGCCATCAACACCCGGGGGCGATAAGAGAGATAAGCATAAATTTTTCCTTCATAATTGAAAGCAATTAAATCATGGCAATTCTACTGAAAAAGGCATTATATCTTTTGAAGCATGGCATAATTTCTTGGCAATAAGAAGCAAATAAGCAGGAAATCGTACATTTAGTGCAAGCCATAAGTTCGTTCATCTAATTATCATGGTGTGATATTCTCGGCATGGCATGATTAAATTCGTAAAACCTATCTAATTTAAATGGCAAATCTAAAAGACAAGTCTAGAGTAAAAGCAATAAGGCAGGATGTGCATTTATTCTATTTCATGGCCGTGGCATGCGAAGTACTGATTATTTGCCCGTGCAGCAGCGCTGTCGCGAGCCTACGCAGTTGAGATCGTCGCTCAGAATGAGCAGCTAGGTGAAAATCAGGAGATGATGACATGACTTGCGAGAGCCAATCCCGTACTTTTCGGGGGAAGTTGCACTATTAGCTGACGATGGTCACATGGAAGTTTAGAGATTGTGATCGATACTTGCAAAGGATTAATACAGTAATAAATACGAGAATTTGAATTAAACAATTAAATAAGAAACTTGATTATAGATGAGTAAATAAAAATTATACAAAGTCCATAAGCTTTGTCAGAGAAATATAGTAAAGTCCGTAATCTTTATCAGGAATAACACAAAAATATATACAATATTTACAATTTATTACCATAACACATTGTGGTGTATCGATCTTGGTCTTTTTACTATAATTTCCACAGTCGAATCATAGTCAGTTATTCCTCTTATTGCGACATACGGCGAATTTTTCATTGATTCGAAAACGTTTTGGGCTGTAATTAATATCTGGCTATGTATTGGTTCAATTCCTAGGTCAGAATGTAGTATATGCGAGTTTCGAACGAACCATGGGGCGTTCACAATTGATCGTAGTATTTTATTCTGAAGAACATCTATTTTTAATCTTTCAGTCTTGTTAGCTACAGCCCAGGCAGGGACAGCGTAAAGTAATATTGGGCGAATCAGGGAAATGTAGAGCATTTTCTTGACTTCTATATTGAGCTTTGACTTTTTGCCTATGAGTGCATATATTGGCATATAAGCTGCATTGGCCTTATTGAGAATATAGTTAAGATGTTCTTTGAAATTTAAGTTTTTATCGACGTAGACGCCTAGATACTAGTATGAATTGGCTACCGGAATGATGATATTGTCTATTTTAATATCTGTGTTTACCCGCATTCTAATTTTATATCTTCTATAAAGAACCGCACAGCATTTGGCAGTGTTTAAATTAATCTTCCAGATCTTGCACCATTTAGAGATGATAAGTGGAGTTGTAAATTATTTAAGGCAATCTGCGGATTTCTTGATTCAGTAAGGATGACAGTATCATCCGCATACTTAAGTGCTTTAGAATTTAAGGGATGAGGTAAGTCATTGATGTAAATATTAAAGTATTTTGGTCCTAAAACGCTTCCTTGGAGAACCCTACTGAAGATAATTTTTCTAGCAGATAAAATGTCGCCGTAGCGAACTTGAAATGTGCGTCTTTTGAGGTATATTAGTTGTAAAAAGCTTGATACTAGCAGGAAATTAGAGGGCTTGTGAATGAGGCCTGCATGCCACACTCGATCCAAAGCGATACTTTCAACCAGGTTCAGAATCTGATGCGCAGGGCTATGTCCTAGAGCTACTAGAGCCCTTTATAGTAGCCTTACTATGTCCCTGCTAAAACCGAATTGTAGGCTATCAATTAAACACAATCTCTCTAAGTAATCAGTTAGTCTTGCGGACAAAATTCTTTCGAAGACTTTGCCCATTACGGGCAGAAGGCCTATTGGCCGATAACTGAATGCGAGTTTTTCCCAGGCTTGAGCAATGTAGTGATAATTGAGTGCTTCCACTGTTGTGGAAAGTAGCACAATTTTATACATGCATTATAGATTTTTGTAAGAATTAACACACATTTTTTGGGCAGAGCTTTAAGAGCTTTGTTGGTAATAAGATAAAATCCTTTTGCTTTTCTGACTTTAAGCTTCTTGATTATACTTCTTACTTCGCTAATAGCAGAGCTTTTAATATTATTTTTAGAGATTCTATTGTTGATGCTATTAATAAGATGTTGTATATTAGCTTCATGCTCATTATTTTTTGGATCATTTTTACGGAAAACTTTTTCTAATTCCTCTGCCATAAGATTCGCTATTTCCTGTTCCGATTACAAGACTCGTCCCGCGTGATTAATAGAGTGAATTTGACTATTTCAATCGTTTCTAACAGAATTTGCCACTTTCCACACAGTATTCGGCTGTAATTCTCTATTATTGAGAAGGGGATCACATTTTTGTGATCTAAATTCCATGATATCTTGTTTAATTTTTCTATTAAGATAATTTACATGACTTTTAACCCCTGGGTTTCATGTGAGTTGCCATATTTTACAGGTACGATTTCTAAGCTTAATTGTATCAAGAATACTATTTGGTAGGGTAAGGTAATTTTTAACTTTGAAGGGATATGAGACTTTCTTGATCGCATTTTGAATACGATAAGTCAGAACAAACGTCTTCTTTAATGTCTCCACAGTGACTATATTCATTCCGGTTTCTGAATTCTGTTTCTCTAAGAATGCCTGTGAAGTTTTTCAAGTTTACTTTTGTAGCGTATTTAGGCAAGGGAGGGTAAAATCCGTAAAAGTCAAAGTTTATGGGGAAATGGACGGTCAAAGTTTATGGGGAAAAGGTCTTCGACGACTTCAAGTAAAAGGGTTTGAGGAATATTTTTAGTAGCGCTATATCCAGCATTTCTCCATTTCCATTAGAATGCAATTTGGTAGGGGGGCAGGAGCCGTAATTTTCAAATCATTTTAAATTAAATAATTATTTAGAGTGATTACATTACTATTAGTTCATCTACAATTCCAGGCTGGGTTTTAGCATTGACAGACAGACAAAGAAGACAGATGTCTTGTTTTGCACCCGCTAGGTCTTTCTGCACCGATGGGCGAAAAATCAAGCTAGGGTGCGAAGGAAAGGTATATAGAAAATGGGCGATTTCGTATTTCAGAGGAGATTAAAAAGGAACTTCGTATATTTTATACGAGTTCTAAAGGCCAGGAAAAAAATATGGGACAAAATAAAATGAAAAATAAATGGCCCAAAAGTAATGGAGAGGGAAAAAAAGAAAAGGGCCTATAGAAAGAAAAGGAAAGGAAGTAAGAAAATGACCTAAATACGATTGTGTCCAAACAAAAGTATGTATTAAGAAAGGTAACATTTAGTATTGCGGTTTCCAAACATATTCATACTTTTTTTTGCAAACAACATCAGACAAGATCATAAAACCATATACAGTGCCAGAGCATATCAGCAAAAATAAATAAATAAATATCAGAACTTTTTTATGTTAATTATTTTTTTAAACATTATATTTATTTATTAATATAACCCTCATAGTTTACTATATATTTGTACTAGTCTAACAAGTTGAGGCACACTTTATTAGTAAATGCTCATAATTCTAAGAAATATATTCAAGGAAATATAAATTAATCTTATTGTTTCCTTTATTTGCGAACTGAAAGAAAAAATTGCAATCGAAAACAGTAAAACTGCAACCTTTTACATCCATCGATCCCCAAGATCCCCTTTCCCCGTCTCAAGAAATTCCTCAAAGAGGCCCAGGTGGGGAGTGCTAATAGACTGCTGATAAGGATAGCGTCACTACCGAAGTTTACAGGAAAAACAAGCATATGATACAAAGCAATTTCTAACTATTATTTAGTGTCAGAGGCCTACAACCATAATAAATAAATGTATTTAAAGGCAATTAAGTGATACATATTTGATTTAATTTAGAGAAAATAAGGCTACTTATCTGAGAGCTGCTGTTTTCCTTCGGATTGCAGAAGAACCAACAACAAGGAAGATGAGACCTTTTTTGCACAGAAAAACTGTTACATTTGAGGGCGAAACACTTCGGAGAACATTTAAAAAATTTTTTTTTAATTAATCAAGGCGTTTTTCTAGAAAACACACATAAAAATATTGGAGCTGGCCAAGGTGCTGACTCCATCGTTCGTGATCACAACACCCTCCTCCGTTTTTAGCATTGACATCTCCTGCAATAATAGTCGGGTATCCGGTTGAGGTTGTAAGGTTTTAGTTAAACTAACAAAGTTTTACTTTAAGTTTACTTTGTCAGGACTGGGTGTTCTGTGCATGTGCTTGGCAAACATTTTGAAGTAACTCCTTAAAGTCCTAAAGTCCTGATCTGGAACAGGGAGCTGAAATCAGCTACGTTCTGGTGTAGATACTGTGCTGAAGAATAACTGTACTTGAAAGGGATTTAAAATCCTCTTTTATTAAAGCAATATTATTTACACACTTCCCAACTCGGGAGGGATACAGAAAGTAAAAGACCACACTTGGGCCTAACTTAACAATCAGATAAATTTGATACTAAAACCAAAGAGAAATTTAATTAAACTTTGCTCACAGAGCAAGCAAATCGCGGAGTTGGCCTCTAACTAAATGGTGCATAGCAAGAAATACTAATACTAGCGCACTTCAATTTATTTAAATAAGCAATCACGTAGTAAGCACTATGGCTTAGAAATTATCTGCTAGCTGGTCAGGCGAACGTCGAACAGAATGCGTGATCTGATTCACACTGAGAGGTTTCTACCTCTGGTTTAAATAGTACTTGGCTCTACTTCAAATTAGCATAAGCTGAAAACGCGCGCTTCTTCTGACGGGAAGTTGAAACTGAGAAGAGATAGAAAGATTTAAATTAAAATAAAACTTTGTTAGTTTAACTAAAACCTTACAACGTTTTCTATCTCTTCTCATTTCAACTTCCCGTTAGAATAAGCGCGCGTTTCAGCTTTTTGCTAATTTGAAGTGGAGCCAAGTTCTACTTAAGCAAGAGGTAGAAACCTTTCAGTGTGAAAGAGCTTTTACTCTAAGACCACGGTTACTCTATTCAACGTTCGCCTGGCCAGCTAGTATTTAAATTTTTTTAGCATTGATATCTCCTGCAAGAATAGTCGGGTATCTGGTTGAGGTTAGTAAATGCAAATCGCTTTCCGTGATGAGACTGGAAGGTGGATTATAGATTGAAACGAAGAGGCAGGCTTCATTCAATGCACTATAGATGACGAGGTAAATTCCACATTACTGCTGTGTGGGAAATCAAAACTTGCATATTTAAGGTTTCTTTTAATTATAAGAGCAGTGCCGCCTCCTCTATTGTGGATTCGATCATTTCTTAGGATACTATATCCCTGCAGCTTAAAACGGTCTCCTCTTCTCAAGTAAGTTTCGTTCATAAGCATTATATCGATCTTATGTTTTTCTAAATATTGAGCATCTTCTTGAATTTGTTTCCTTACGCCAGTGGCGTTGAAATAAGAATACTCATAAATAGCTGTTGGTAGCCGAAATAATACTGGTATTTTGAGTATGAAGCTTAGAATATATAATCAATATTCGAAAAGTATTCTAATGCCGTCATACCGACCTAAATCTTTCTTACAATATTCTTAGCTTTTTTGAATTGAAGATAGAATTCTTTGACTTTTGTAAATTGTAGCCACCACCAATCAAAAAATGTCGGCTGTTCTTTTTGTTTCTTCTCTGCTATTTTTCTCCATCTAATTTTGCGGTAGGAGGGACTTCAGTTTTTGAACTGTGAATTTGAGGGAAATCTTCAGAATTTAATTTAAACTTAGGATTATTTTCATTTTGTGGTTTATCCGATTTTTCTTCTTCTTTTTCTGCATTCTGTTTATCTTTCCTGAAATTTTTCGGGAATTTACTGCAACTGCGATACGAGGAAAGTGATTCCCGTCACAAAGGGGGCAAACTAGTGGTTTCTCTCCTTTTTTGGCCGTACAATGGAAGCTTTTATGTGGGCCAGCACATTTCTGGCAGCGAGGTTTATAATTACACAGGTCTTGTATGTGTCCGTACCTCTGGCACTTATGACACTGCACGGGACCTGGTTTAGATCTGTATTTAGCTACGAAAACGTCCAATCCACGGAGCGATTTTATATCATAAATGTTTTGACCCGCAGGGTTTCTTTTCGTTTCTACCAGAAAAAGTAGTAGGTTAATTACAGTACCGTCTTCAAAACGAGTCATTTGCCTCACTTTTAGCACAGAGATAACTAGATCCGTGAGTTCTTGTTTTATAATTTTAATTTTTGAATTTCGGGGAAGCTTCTTGATGAGCGCTTTGATTGGTTTTTCGGAATTGACCTTATACGTGTGAAAAGGTATACCTCGATCAGTAAACATTTTATTGACTATGCGATAGTCATTGATTTCAAATACTTTAATGTTAAGAGTATCTCCTTTTAGGTTTCCTCGTACTTTCTGGACGCCTAGCTTTTCTATCTCTTCCTTCAGCTTATCCCAATCGCCTGTGAAATTCGCCAGAACAATTGGAGGTATGTGATTAGCGGTTTCCTTTGGAAGAACGAAATTATCTGTTTCTTCATTGCTTTGATCCATGTGATCTTTTTAGGGAAGCTCCTGAAATTTACTTTTATGCACTGGGGAAACTATTTCAGTTTGCGATACCGTGCGCTTATGCGTTTTTGTTGGAGTTTTAAAGCCTGTAGTAATTTTCTTTTTACTGGATTTAATACTATTATTTTTCTTCAGGGAAGCATTTTCTTGTTTTCTCTTTTTATGCGTAATATTTTACATGCTATTTTAATTATTGGTTGCCATTACGGCGTATTGGCTTTGAGACGCGTTCATTCTACGTTTTTCTCGACCAATTACAATCGAAATTGCATTTATTACATTTTCAGCCTCAACAATTTCTTGGGAGATATCTGGGGTAGATTCCTGCGTTATTGGTTGGTTATGACGTTCAATACATCTTAGTTTTAATTTCTCTAACTCTGAGAATTGATCATTCTCGTTAGTGATATTAAAATCTTCTAAGCATCTGTTAACTAAGTCGTAGAATTGCTCAATCGTGGTTCGAAACTGCCTTTCCTCATCCATGTCTATTACTTATCGTAATGCCATGCCGAAAATAAAGAAATTTCTTACCGTACTCCAGTAGCAAGTCACCACAGCAGCCAAAGTCCAACTCCAAAGAAAAGCAAAATCTGTGAAGTCCGGAATGGATGAAAAATGGGAAAAATTTTCCAGCCTGTGTCTACGAGCTCGGTGGTTGAAGAGAGAACTCCTGAGCTTTACAGATAATTGAGACCCGGAGATCATCATTCGTTAAGTGGTGTTCGACCCGAAGGCCTTTACCGCTACATGTTTATCATTCCCCTGACGACCTGTAAAACTTCGTTAAATTCCATAAAAATGGAAAAATCCTGTCCACTTATAATAAAAGTTCAAAGTCTTCAGAAGTTGATCAGGAGAGAGGCCATCTATCGGCCACGGAGGAAGTCTTCGTTGGATAAGCAATAATAGCAATTAGATATTGTCAGGCGTTTCTTTTCGCAATGGCATATCTTTTACACATTATCGTAGATTTGACACAGTAACGGACAGTAAAAATAGAAAATAATATATACAAGTCCCAGAAATTTTTGTGCTTTCGTCTGAGGCGAACGTATCTATATCTTAATGCTCATAGGGAAGTAGACTGTCACGTGATATACGAATTTAATGATGATAAGTCAGTAGCCTTGGTACCGGGCAAAGTCCATAATGAGATGAAAATGATGAGCAAGATGACAAACAAACAAAAAAAGTCTAAATTAAATAGTTGAAAATAATAAAATAAATACAAGGACTACCATCTAACATTATGATGTATAGTTCTGGGCCGTTTATGTGGCTATTCGATTACATAGTCGTACTCCCCTATGTTTTTAATAACTTCGCGAGTGGAAGAATCACATGTTTCGTAGAATTTGAACGTAATCTTTAGTAATTCGGCATCTAATGGTAAAATCTTTAGAGAATTATGGATGACAGTGTTCCTAACGAACCACAGAATTTTTAGTGCAAGGGACAAGGATGTCATGGCGGCCCAAGGGGAGAAGTGTAGCTGTTTAGGCAAAGTACCGTTGTTCGTGCGTATCAACAACGAGCAGATAAAAATCTTATTTTATATTGTGCGAAACCTGCAAACATGTATTATTCTAGGTGTGGACTTTTTTAGTTTGGCAGAAGCAAAAATTGATTTCAAAGGGGGAGAGTTGACGTTAAATATGAAACCAATAGAAACCAAGAAGGATAAGCCCCCACAGCTGGATTTGCAACATTTACCGGCAGAAGAAAAGGAAAAAATCCAGGCCCTGGTAAGTGAATTTTCTAATTTATTTAGCGATTTACCGGGTTTCACACAGGTCGTTAACCACAATATTCGAACGGGGGATGCTCAGCCAGTTAGGCAAAAGCCCTACCGCTACGACAAAGTTAAAAAAAATTGAATATCATATTAAAGATATGTTAAAGAATCAAATCATCATGCCAATTTCTAGCAGTTATGCTAGCCTCGTGGTCCTGTGTAGGAAAAATAATGATTATCCGATTACGCACCCGAAGCGGTGGCGTTTTGCTATAGATTATCGCAAGTTAAATTCCGTTACAAAATATCCTGTATATCCGTTGCCGATAATCGAAGAAATAATTCGAAATAATTCGTCTACAAAATACATGACTACGTTAGATCTTACGAGTGGCTATTTTCAGATTGGGGTAAAACCCGAAGACGTACACAAAACCGCGTTCATAACTAAGTCTGGCACGTACGCATTTCTTAGAATGCCTTTTGGTTTATCCGGCGCGCCAGCAACGTTCCAAAGGTTTATGGTCATCGTCTTAAGACCGGTCTTTGGTAAAAGCACGTTCATATATTTAGACGATATTATAATTACAAGTAGTAATCTAGAACAACACTTACAAGATTTAAGAAAATTGTTTTCATTGTTAAATGAAGCTGGTTTAAAGATAAATGCGTCCAAATGTAAATTTGCCGCAAAAGAGTTACGTTATTTAGGATTTAAAATTTCCCAAAAGGGAATCGAAACTGATCAATCAAAAATAATAGCTATTAAAAATTATCCTGTTCCTAAAACAGCGAAGAAATTATCGTCGTTTCTTGGGATGTGTTCATACTATCGGTCCTTCATTAAAGACTTTGCAAAAATAGCTGAGCCGCTGCTAAAGTTGAAAAGAAAGAAAGCTAGGTTTTCGTGGTCAGCAGAAGCCAACTTGGCGTTTCAAAAACTGAAAGACGCATTGACTCAAGCTCCCGTCTTAAAATTTCCAGAAGGGGATAAAGGATTAGAGATTTCAGCGGACGCTTCAGATTTCGCGATTGGCGCAGTGCTTTCCCAAAATGGTCAACCCGTCGCCTTTTTCAGTCGAACATTAAATGAAACCCAGAGAAACTATTCCGCAACGGAAAGAGAAACTCTCGCAGTGTTATCAGCAGTACAGAAATTTCGTGTGTTCTTTGGAAGTTCTCCAGTAACTGTATATACCGACCACGCGGCGGTCATTAGACTCTATTCTGAAAAAAAAATATCACCCAGATTAATAAGGTGGGCTCTCAAATTACAGGAATATAACCTAATAATTAAACATACGCCGGGAAAAGAAAATGTTGTGGCAGATGCTTTAAGCAGAATTAACTTAGATGAAAATGGAAGTATAATTCAGATAGCCATGCTGACATCCAAAGTATTAGATTCTCGTGAAACAGTAATAACCGAACTCAAAAAAGATCCGGAGTTCAAAAATATATATAATTATTTGGCCGACCCTGAGAATTTCAGTCATCCGGATATTGTGCCGATAAGAAATAGGGCCGCAAATTACGAAATAGTTGACGGACTGTTATTCTATACGAAAACGACTAATGAGAACCATCAATATAGACCGGTTATCCCAGCTAGCATTAGATTGAATGTATTAGAGGAGTTGAACGATTGTGCCATTTCGGCTCATTTAGGTATAAGAAAAACTGTCCAAAGAGTTCGCGAGGCAGTTTTCTTTCCAGAACTGCAAAAGTTTACTGGGGCGTATGCCCAGTCGTGCCCAACATGTCAATTAAATAATTATGTTAATTTCCGCCTGGCCGGGTTCCTCAATAGTATTAAATCAGAATTCCAAAATCAAATAATAGGCATCGATTTATTGGGATCTTATCCTAGAAGTAAAGTTAACAAAAGCCGATATCTTTTAGTTATAGTGGATCATTTTAGCAAATAGTTAGAGATGATTCCGTTAAAACGCGCGTATGCAAAAATTGTAGCAGATTCAATTCTAAATAAGTATATTTTAAAATACGGGGCGCCCCTAAAAGTTATTTCCGATAATGGTCCCCAGTTTGTTAGTAATATTTTTGAGGAAATGTGTGCAAAACTGGGCATACGTCATCTAAAGATGGTCCCGTATCGTCCGCAGTCAAACATAGCGGAACGGGTTAATAGAAATGTAGTGAAAATAATTGAAAATTATGTGAAAAACTATCACTCTACCTGGGATAGCCATATAAATGAATTTGCATTTGCCCTTAGGACCGCCAAACACGATACTATACAAAAAACATCCGCTGAACTGTTTCTTGGCAGAAAATTTTTAACACCCTTAGATAAACTTTTCTTTGTCCAGGAAAGGGCAGAAGAATTTAAAATAAGTGATATACAAAAGTTGATACGCGAAGCGACGGGAAATATAGAAATGGCCCAGAGAAAACAAAAATTATATTATGACGAAAAGAGAAGAGGGGTCAAGTACAATGTGGGAGGTGAAGTTCTGAAAATAAAATATAACTTGTCAAATGCCCCAGAAGAAAAGGTGGGGAAATTTTTTCCGCGTTTTGAAGGCCCTTTCATAATTGAGAAAGTTACACAGGCAGTGATTATATTAAAAAGAAATGATGGACAAACAATTACGGCGAATGTGGATCAAATCAAGCCGTATTATAACCCAAATAAAATGTTAGTATTTAAAGATTTTTTTCAGGATCCGAGCTAACGTATTCGCAAGGAAGATTTACCTCAGCGAAAACAGCAGGAACCAGCTACAATGGTATCGGAAAGTCAGAAAAAGAAAGCTACCCCTCAACAAAGTAGAAGTAAGAACCAAAAATGTGGATTTAAAAGAAAGACTGACAATGCAGGTGAGCAGACCTACGAACGGACCTACGAGCAGACCAAGAGACGAAAGCAGAATGGGCAAGGAAAGCCCAAAATACTCAAGGGAATTGCGGAAACATCGGACAGGTGCCTGAGAATCAAGCAGCCTCGGTTGCAGCCTGAGAATCAACGTCCCGAATACGGCAGGAACCAGAAGCAGCAACGAACAAGGGCCCAGTCCACCAAACGCCCAGCAGAGCAACCTCCTCCCCAGCGCAAGTACCCCAGGATACAACGACGGAATTGTAAAAGAAAAACAGATGAACAAGCTGGCAGTTACCAACAACCAAAGTCAAGAAGACTGGCCCAAACAACAACTCGTCCAACTTTCAAGGATTGGGCCAAGAAAAGGATGGATGACCACAACAAGATAAGTAGCATTTCTTATTCAAAAGTTTAGTTAATTTTCGAGTGTACTGCAAGTTGCATGGTCGATTTTACCTCAAGCGAGGTTGAGTTTTACGCCAAGTGGGCAATAAGTACTCATCTTGAAAGAAAAATGTTTTTGTTTAAAAAAAAATTGTAATTCTGCAAAAACTTAAAATTACTTAATGTTTGTAAAGTAGATTCTGAAGCATTGTAAATAGATTAATTTTGTAAAAGCAATGAATTGCTGAAAAGAGAAACGTTAACTAAGTGATTTTGTATGACGCTTTGTCGAAAGACTTGTAAAATATCTAGAATGAAAAATACGAAAATTGAAGAACACGATTTAGTCTATGAACTATTATTTCAGTGTAATGTGATATTTCAGGAAAGTACTTTGAGAAAGGAATAGGAAGCACTTGCTGTAAGCTTAGAAATTTAACCTACATTTGTATTTCATGACTGCTATGAAATTGTTAAAGTGTTATAAAATGTAACAAATAATATTATGCTAGCAATGCACGTTGAGTGCAATAGCAGTGTGAATGAGGCATTATATGTGCAAACTGCGAATTGTATGCATGAAAAGTTAAAGTTTGAGTAATTTTAGAATGCAAGTGTTAAATAGGCTCTCCACCAAATACACTTAAAGTGTTAGACATAAAGCTAGTGAGAACCTCAGGTTTAGCTGGTTATAGGGCGTCTTTTGAGGTCTCGTATGTCAAGTTCTAACTAATGTTAGTCGATCGTAGGTGG
>KL822963.1:0-16953 GCA_000611955.2 Stegodyphus mimosarum | reverse complement strand
TGCACGTGAAAGGGATTTAAAATCCTCTTTTATTAAATCAATATTATTTACACACTTCCCAACTTTTGGGTGGGATACAGAAAGTAAAAGACCACACTTGGGCCTAACTTAACAATCAGATAAATTTAAACTAAGCTAAATATAAATTTAATTAAATCCTTGCTCGCAGAGCTAAATCGCGGAATTGGCCTCTAACTAAATGGTGCGTAGCAAGAAATACTAATACTAGCGCACTTCAATTTATTTCAATATGCAATCACGTAGTAAGCTAAGCACAATGGCTTATAATTTTAGGTGCTAGCTGGTCAGGCGAACATCGAACAGAATGACCGTGATCTGAGACTAAAAGCTCTCTCTCACTACGAGGTTTCTACCTCTGGTTTAAATAGTACTTGGCTCTATTTCAAATTAGCATAAGCTGAAAACGCGCGCTTCTTCTGACGGGAAGTTGAAACAGAGAAGAGATAGAAAGATTTAAATTAAAATAAAACTTTGTTAGTTTAACTAAAACCTTACACAATATCAAACAGAAAAAACAGACGAAAGCTTAATTTTACTGTACTTGGTATGAAGCGGAGAGGACGAAATAAGTGGAAAATGATGAAGAAAACATAATTGTTCGAAGGCGAAATTTCTTTTACAAAAACATAAAGCAACTAATTACCTTTAGGAGCACTTTATGTTACCTTTTCTTTATCTATAAGTGCCACCCGACTTCTCGTTGTGATTCATTCACTGGGCTTCTGTTTCACTCAAAATGTTTCGTGATTTGTTGTGACCCAAGTTTTAAAATGCTTCTAAAATGAGATATGGCATTGCCGTTCAAAATGCTTATGCTGTAACTTGCTACTACAATATCAGGATGATATCATTTCGTGAAAATTATGTATTCTACCCCATTATACACAAATTTTGTGAATAAGAAGAATTAGAATATTTTTTTTCTTCTTGTCCTGAAGACATTTCTACCACAATCGTCTTATGTTGCTGCTTTTTTCTATTGTACTTATTTTTTTGTCTTTTAGTAACTTCTCCATTTCTTCATTATTAACTTTCTAACCCATGGTTTTGCCTAGAGACAAAATATCTCGGATAACAAAGAAGGATTTAAATGTTAAAAGTCTAAAAGCTCACAGTTTTCTGTAGGGCCGCCAACGGCATTGTTTACATTCGTTTGTTTTTACATTGATGTTTTGGTATTGATGTAATAGTCTCTAATCTATTTACAAAAACTCCAAATTAAATAATTAATAAAAATTTATTGTGGTAATTATTTGTTTTTAGTCTTTGCTTCGCAGAATTCTAGGAACATGCATGTTAAGATATACTATCAAACATGGCACTTAGAGCATAGCGAATGATTGCTACACTGAGTTACCTGTATTAGCAAAAAACAAGTTCAGATTAAAAAAAAACTGTACATAATTTAAATTTTTACAAATTATAATTCTACACAATCTAGATAATACAAAGAGTGAATAATTCACAACCATTTTTTTCGTGGCATTTTTGAATCTGAATCAAATAAATTTTTATATAATGACTTAATCATTTAAGAATGAATTATAGGAGCCAGCAAGATCGAGACGTGACAAATATTCAGTTATTTCATTTCTAGCTAGTTCATTTGCGATACTGCGAATCGCCTTTCAAAACATCCCACCGGTAAATTTGCTGAAATTTAGTAGTTCGACCTGGATTTAATTCCAGGCAAACGGGCTACCTATATCGGCCGTATATAAATCATAATATATATATATGTATACATATATTATGATTTGTCATATATTATGATGATATATATATATACATATATTATGTCTAACGAGCCAGTTTCTCTTACAAACGAGCTATATATGTATACGAGCCAATTTCTCTTAGAAAATCCTTTATGAAGACATCCTTTCCCTTAGGCAAGTAGTCGTCGCGGGCTTTACCATAATCAAATAAAAAAAAATAAATCACGATCTACGATTGAATACAGAGTGTTAGAATGAAAATGGATGACACAGGTTCTATGTACAACGGCAAATGACTTAAAACTTTTCATATACGACGAGATTTTGTGACTTACTGGCTTCACTGATCTACAGGATGTTTCTCAGGGTACAGCGAAAAGTTTAGTCGAATAACTCTTCAACGGGTGGAGCTAGTGACGTGAAATCATGTGCGCACGCGCAGAGACATAAAAGAAACTTATTTACGGACTCGGGTTAGTTTCAAAAAATATTTTGTTTTCGCTAAAATGCATCGATATTCAGTCGAAGAGCGTGTTTTTTCAGCAAAATGTTTTGTCTGTGTGACCAGTGACTTGCCGAAACATTTCAAGAAGTGTTCTAGTGCCTTTACAAATAGCCAAAGCCATTTTCAAGCATGTTAAGAGCATTAACTGCCAAGTTTGAATGAACAGGTTCAGTGGCTGATGACAAAATGGGCATGAAGACAAAATAAAAGTCAACACGGTTGCCAGGATACGTAACCGCTGCCAAAACGATAATAGAGAAAGAACCATTGACATCAACTCAACACTTTGATGTCTTATCGACTTAACACTTGGCACTTAGTTCAACAATTTGACGTCAGTGAAGCAGCACTATGGAGAATAGCCTACAAAGATCTTGACATTTTCCTTTACAGAATTCAGTTAGGAAAACCTCTCGGTTCATGTGCTGCTGAAAAAGACTAGAAATCGCCAACATCATATGAGATGTGATCGACAATAGTTTCGACTGTTTCGGTACCGTTTTTTTTTCCGATGAAGCACACTTTTGACAGGATGGCGATGTCATTTGTCAAAATTATTGGATTTGGGGCAGCAAGAAGCCGAAATTTGCCGCTGTCAAGTTTCTTCGTCCACAAAAGGTCACTGTCTGGTGTGGTTTGTGTGCTGATAGCATTTTGGATCCCTATTTTTTTGTCCAAACAGTGAATTTTGAACACTGTCTTGACTTCTTGAGAATGAGGTTAATTTTTGATGCGCACAAAAAAAAAAAAAAACACTGGATCCAAGACACAGGGTTTTAGCAGCATGGAACTCCTTCATATTCAACAGGAGACGTCCTTGACTTGCTCAGAAGTCAGTATAACAATCGTTCTATCTCAAGAGGCTTCCTTAATCGCTTTGGCGATGGACTTTTTTGTTTCCCTATAGCTCTGACTTATCGCCACTAAACGTCTTTTTCATGCGGCTATATTAAAGTCTACAGAGATTGACGAAAAGCCATAGAAGAACTGAAAACAGCCATAACAAGTGTGATCAGGTAGGTTCCGACAGACCAACTCAAGCAGGTTATTGCGAATTTCGAGCAAAGACTTCGTTCCATTGTCTCCTCAGATGCTAAACATTTTTCAAAAATCATCTTTTAATGTCCTTTATTCTCATGCGTAAATTTTGAAAATTTGAAATGAAAATCTTCCGTTCAAAAGTTATCCAATGTTTTCTTGTCTATACACTTTGAAACATCCTGTATATGCCAGTCTCACTGTGCCACCTTGACGTTCTCTCGATGAAGAAAGAAGTTCTTAAATGAGTAAGTTCATTTTAAGAACGCTGCTATTATATTTAAAATCAGTGGGTTCTATAATGTTTAATAATGAATGAGATTTAATCTGAAAATTCTTTATTGCTACAGATTTGAAAGCAGCATAAAGATTATTGGAGATGAATACTGCTAGTACAAGCTGTAATATCAATCAGTGGCGTTATAAATCTGCAGATTTTTTTCAGCAATAGTGGTTTTCGAAACCTGCATATTCTCTTTGAATAATCTGAGAAATAATCAAGCATTTCTCAGTAAGACTAGCTAAGTGCTATTATGAGATTCTGCAATTTTATATTCATCCATTTATCTTTATCATAGGTTCTGACAGCTTGCGCATGAAGTATATTCTTTTATATGAAGTCCACTTGATAGACTAGATAATTCATAACTGGATCCAAGCTTCACGCATGACTTGACTATTGGGATTACTTTATCCGAATCTGATAGATATTTATAAAACATTCTCTAAAGATAAATTATCAGCTAGCATAATTTGTGCGTTATGTAAGCAAATTAAACCTTTATTCACTGGAAGATCTTTTTTACAATGCGCCTAATAATGGTATTGCTTATTGCCCGATTTTCTGCGTGTTAGAAGACCTTAGCATAGACATGGATTTAGCTAATAAATTTTGTTATACTTTGACTTTTACGAATTATTTTCACATGACCCAAAATTTAATTACCGAATATCAAAGCCACTTTCACCACAAACTAAAAAAGATTGTTTTGTTTAAAAAAGACATTCAGTACTTGGGGAAACGGTCTTGGGGATATGGAACACGGTCTCACAACATTTATGACAGTATACTGCAGCACGTCACTCTTGTTATTATTTTCAAATTTTAACTAAAATATTTTTGGTAATTTCAGAAAATGCAGTGTTTTCTAAACTGCTTATAGTTAAGAACTGAAACTAGTAAAGATTCCTCGGAATTGCTCGAAATCATCGTTTAATGTTTGATTAGCTGATGTTTCGACTGACTTTAGTTATCACCAGACCTGCGCCGAACTTTTTGAGGCCGCATTAGGAAGCAGAATTTAGAGCTCCGAAATTTTTAGAATTTAGATGGCCAGAAGGCATCAGAATTCAGTCGTTTTAGAGACTGCACAGGGAAGACGAAAGGCCTAGCGCAGACTCTGATTTAAAGTAAGGCAATTAGTTTACTGCGGAGAAAAAAGGCAGAATTCGTAGGGCGGTAGAGGAGCAAGTAGTGAAAATCAGCGAAAATACTACGGATTACTTTACTATTTAAATCAACTGATCCTTGGCACTTTAGTGAATCGTGGTGAAATTATGACCATTTCGGTGAAGGGATGTCTACAAGAAATGAAGTAAATAGCAAGTAACTAAATAAACATTACGCCCACCAGCAGCCGAGCTGTAAAATCGCTGAAACCTGGTAGTTTCATCCAAAGTTCGAATCCCGGAATGGCTGCATAGGCGTTTTCGTGGTTTTCTCCATGTCTAATATGTATAAAATCCAGTTTCCCATAGAAAGTCCTTCACGAAGGTATCTCTCTCCTTAGTCAGTTAACCCTTGAGTGCTTTGCCATCATCGAATAAAACTAAACCTAAACAAACATTATGTTATACATGTTTTCAATTGAAATTTGCCTTTAGATACTATTCAGTTTCTGGAAATGTATTCAGCAAGTTATTTTAAATAAAGTGTATCATTTAATAGCGTACACCGAGCGGTAATACTCCTGAACACTGGTAGCTTGACTCGCGTTCAGATTCCGGCGAACTGTTGTATGGAGGTTTTATTGGTTTTCTCCAATATAATTATTTTATGAAATTTGATTTTATGTGACGTCATTTTGTCCTAACCTATTCGAAAACAACTGCTCCTTACTCCCTTTATATTCTTTGTTTCTCCCATTTCTGTATATAATTTATGTCAGCGTTGGAAAGAGCCTAACCTTGTTCGTCTACTGACCTTGTTTTTTCTTCATCTTTAAGGTGAATACGAGCGAATTTCCATAAAAGTACTCCATTAAAGACATCTCCCCTTTAGGTAAATAGTCTTGTTAAGCTTTGCCACAGTCTATTCAAGTGGACGATATTTTTTTGCATTTTATTGTAAATATAAGTAACTTTCAAATTTTCCTTCTTTTTTTTTCTCTTTCTTATTTATTCTTTCGGCAGTGAAATTGTTTATTAGAATTGATAGGTAATGGCGATAACTTTATATATAACTATCAAAACTTAAAATTCTCGTGTCAAATAATCCAGCAAAATTAGCAAGATGGTTAAATGTGCTCCCTCGCCAATGCACATTAACTATAACCATTAAATATATATTATTATTTCTGTACACATTAACTATATAATTTCTGTATTCAGTATAACTATTTTAAATCATAATACCGCTATTCTTACAGTAATTTTTTATTACTGATTTTTATATACAGAAAAATAACGCAAAAAAAATTATAGTCTTTAAGACTATAAATTAACAAAGTTTAATGACTATAAATTAGCAAAGCTTAAAGCAGTTAATTTGCCTTTAAGACAAAAACATTTTTCTTAAATTTTATCTTTAAAAGGTAAAAGTTAAGAAAAATGTTTTTTAGACATCAATTAAAAGAACAAATAACTTTAATAACTTTGAAAATTAGAAGTAATAATGTACAAATATAAAATTTATTGCATTAACTTTCAAGTATTTATTTCTTAAATAAATTTTTATTGCTTTTAACAAAGCAAAATCATCAGCCATTTTTACAAAATTTGCTCGACTATTTTACTTATGTTCTGCAGAAAATGTACTCGTTTTTAACATTTTCTCTGACGAGTCTTATTAGTTTTTCATTATTTTAAGTCTGTTGAAACTTCTGTCATCATTAATGACGGTAATTGGTAACAAGTTCGGATGAGTCTGAACTAAATTGTACACGTGAATTATCTTTAAAGGTCTAAGTTTGCTTTTTGATGTACTGCTAATGCATGATTTTTAAAACTACACTGTTCTCCCGATTAAGTGGGGCAATACTTGGGATGACGACATCCACAGTTAATCCAAAATCACCGTTAAAAAACAGCAATTAAAAAAAATCCGAAAGGTTTCAGATTTTAAATTCCGTCCAAAGGGACTTTTTTTAACATTTTGTGTGTTACCTTTATTTATTAAATATCATGTTCTTCGCACTTAAACCATAAAATTCAGTTCAACAGCAGTATCGCAAAATAATTTTAAAATGAGCATATCTTTAGAACTTCCGATACACAGTCTCACGTGCTGAAGATAAAAGTGTTTTTTCTGTACAACGTTGCCATTGCTCGCTTTGAAATCCTTGAGTTTGTTCATCAAAAATTCGTTAAAGTTTTACAAAATATGAAATCGATAATAAAACAAATTCTAAATTTGGGCTTCCAGATGCCCATATTCGGGTAGAAACGTTCAATATTCAAAATTTGATGGCTCTACGTACCGTTGTTTTATCACAATGCGAGAAACATACATACATTTATACAGATTCTTCATTATTTAATTTCTTTAAATATAATACAGGGCGATAATATTTGGTGGCAACAATTTGAAAAGTGAAACAACGCTTTTAGTGAATCGATTCGAAATGCCAAAACGAAATTAATAGTCCTTCTGAACTGCCCCTTTGGACTGAAAATGACGTAAGAAAGAGGAGTAACCTATATTATAATCAACAGAAAATTATATTAACAATTTACCTGCATATTTAAGCAGTTTCATTTGGAGATTAAGTTCATTTCGTTATGTAAATTAAGTCAGCATTCAAAACAAAAATAGCATCTTTAAGACACAAAAAGAATATTTTTGCTCATATTATTCTTACGTTTCGTTAAGAGTGAATGGCAAGATTAATAGCTGTATAATTAATTCATCTTTGCGATTTAACAGTTTGTTTTTAATAGATGATTTGACAATGCTTATATATTTTAGATTATATGCAGTTAAATTATGTTCTATTGTAGATAAAAATAGTTTCTGAATATTACTTCATCTGCTATCAGTGCTGTTATCCCACGTATTTTCTACGCCTTTTTGTATTTCCTATAGAAACTTTGCTTTATTCTAATGGCTTGTAACAGTAATTTTTCCGGGTGTGAGGGAAAAATGTCACCCGGAAAAAAGGGAAACGGAAAGAAAGCCCCCGGAAAATAAGGAATGGAAAAAATGTCACCCGGAAAATAAGGAACGGAAAAAAAGGAACTCTAAAATCTCGCCAAATAATGTCGCCAATCGGACTTGGGGAAACGTGCCGAATTCTAATTTAACCGGCAGGGTTATAGCGGGCTCTCTTGAGGGAGGTTTTAAGGGTAAGACGTTGAGCTAGCTGCAGCCGAGCAAGGTCATTTCGATAGCAAGTTTTAATATTCTTATCGCAAACTGTGACTAAATTTCATCTACAACGGTTTGTTATAATACTGCTTTTAATGCTCAGTTATGCTACAATGTTTCAACCCTGAACCACAGTTTAAGGCTAGAACTACATGGGGTAAGAGGGGAACAATCGCTAATGACTATGACCCGCTGGTCAACCCTCTATTTTAACCATCGAACAGGCCAGCAGCTCGCTTTTCTTCTTTCAATCATCGTCAGAAGATTTCCCTATTCCGCAGGTATAATTGTTATGATAAAACTTTTATCTCCCATCTTGGCGATATTTCTAAACATCCCTTATTTTTCCCATTACAAAAGAATGGTGACTTATTTTCCGTTTCCTAATTTTCCGGTGCCTATCTTTCCGTTCCTTATTTTCCGGGTGACATTTTTTCCTACAACCGTTTTTCCGCCGTTTGGGGAAGGGGGAAAATTACTCTTTTTGAGGCTAGGGGACTCGGTTAATTCGCATCCCGGTTAATTAGTGTTCTCTTAATTGAAAGTCGAGCATACATATTTCTAGTGAAATGTTTTCAGCACTTTAGTAGTTATTGATGTTTTCTAAGTCTTCGAAGTCATATCACATTAATTTTTCATCTAACAGAAATGCAGAATCGAAACTGCGTAAGTTATTTTAATTTGATTGTTTATCATAAAAAAATTATTGTTAAATGAAATTTACGAAAAATTTCTACTTAACTACACATGATAAATCTTAGAATTTCAGCAAGTAAAATTTTAATTTTCACTGTAATTAATTAAGATGAAAATTGTCATATAATGTAGCAGAAACAGACTCCTGATTTACAATATTTCGTTTCTCTCCGTGAACCTCGGAAGTTCGCTCCGAGTTTGAACATTTTCAAACAAGTGTCTGCGAAATGTTTTCTTGGTTTTCTCCGTGTGTAATGTAAATACAAGCCAGTTTTTAATCTGATATACTATAGTGAACCATAAATAAGATTTCATTTTGGTCTACCTTTCTGGTTCTCGTTTCATGTTTAAGTTCATGCACTCTTTTGGCAATGTGAATCCTGCAAACCAGCTAAATGTATGGATATTTCCGTGCGTAAGATGGATAGCAGCCAATTTCTCTTTGAAGGTTCTCCCTAAAACATCCACCCTAAGGCAGGTATAACTCTGTCGTACTTTGCTATAGCGGATTAACCAATTAAACAATTGTTAATACTCGCAAACCATATTATTACTTTATTATTTAAAGTGAGTTTTACTCCCGATTTCAGTTGAAGAATTGCAGTTACAAGAAAGTCTTATTGGGTATAAATAGAGCTTTATATGTGACCTAACGCTGGGTAAAATGTGGCTCACAGATCGATCTCGAACAAATTTTAACTGTAATGCGAAATGGCTATGCTGTCTTCATTCATTCTGGGTAAAGCAAGGTGTTACTAACATAAACGGGGAAGAGTTGAATCACACATTCCTTTTATTACTGCCGTACGATTTATTTACTTATGATGCCAGAAGTCTATTAAATTTTGCAAACCAAAGTTTTCTTCAAATGAATCGCAACGCAACTACTGATTTTAATAATTATATGAGAGAATTATGTGCCGATTCTCTGTTTTCTCGTCTTAAAATCGATACTCGCAAAAAAATTGAGGGAACTGATGAAAGTTTATTCACAAAAATTAAAAAATAATAACGCAGATCATGTTTTCTCCCTGCAGTGAGTTTTTGAGGGATTTTGTCGAGAAATTAGAAAATGCTTCTTTCC
Source organism: Stegodyphus mimosarum (assembly GCA_000611955.2). Taxonomy (NCBI): domain Eukaryota; kingdom Metazoa; phylum Arthropoda; class Arachnida; order Araneae; family Eresidae; genus Stegodyphus; species Stegodyphus mimosarum. The sequence goes on along the minus strand of KL822963.1, from coordinate 7,306 downwards.
TGCTTGTCTCGACCATTCAGTATCGATCCAAAGGCGTAAGAAAAGGTATAAAACAAAATGCGCCAATATGAGTCCGAAAAATGTGTTTTATGGTTTTAAAGGAAGAGTATCTAATATTTTATTCAAAATGGCGATTGCAGCAACGAACATGTAAGTTCAATTTTCGTTACTTTCTGTCTTTAAAACTAATCTGCCCAGAAAATGAAACAAGGATCCGATTTGCTTAACCTTCTGCAATAATCGTAAATATAGTTAACTATGTACGAGAGTAGTATGTACTGAGGCATGAAAAACAGTAATGTTCGGAAAAGCTGAGAAAGCTACGCTAAATAAAGGCTAGAACTTAATAAAAGATTGTATTGTGAAATTTACATGTTATTTAGTATCATGTATTCATAAGTGTTCCATCCAGATGACAGGAAGGAGTCGACTCAACCATAATTGAAGAATAACAAAGGATGCCAGCAGAACTATGAAGATAAAATTTTCGACTGTAATCATTTAAATTCTAGTATGTTGAATGTAAACGGGGCTTAGATCTTGTCAGTTGTAGAATTTATCAGTTTGTAGCAGGTTTTTAAAGACCTTTATCCAAGTCTGTTAAACTCTGGCATGGACAAATGTAGGGATTTATATTTATTTTAAATAACCAGTTAATTTTAATTTTAAGTTACTTTCCGGATATTGTCGGAGACCAGCCGTGGTTGCGCCAACTTGGCTTCTTTAAGGGTATGGGCGACATTTCATCATGCCAACGGAAGTAAATACTACAGAATAAATACTACAATAATAAATACTAATTACTATACTAGGATAATAAATACTAATTACTATACTAGAATAATAAATACTAATTACTATACTACACTGGTGGGCAAAACGTAAGCAACAGCAGGGTTTTTTGCCATAACTCCACGAGAAATCAAATGAGAGACATGAAATGCAGAAATGAAGGAGAGTATTATGTACGTAAAGGATGACGAAAGCATCGCAGCTGAAAAAGGAATACAATGCATACGGTATGGAATCAAACAAAAACAAACTTTATTGAACGCATAGTATCGTGACTCATGATTGTCTATCCAGGAGGAAGAACAACAAGCAGATGTTCCTTAATATGGGATATGCCCTCCCCTCACTGCAATGGTTGCTTCGCACCGTCTCCGCATACTCCGAACCATCTCGTGCAACATTTCTTGCGGTAGGAGTGCCCATTCCTCAATCAGCATCTGTTTGAGTTGTTGGGTATTCTCCGGAGGATGCAAGCGTGCTGCAATACGTCTCCCCAGGTATATCATCAGCACACATGTTCGATGGGGTTTAAATCTGGGGAGTACGCTGGCCAATCCATTCGAGTGATATCTTCACTTTCAAGTAGCTCCTTAACAGCAATAGTCCGATGTGGCCGTGCTTTGTCATCCATAAAAATTAAGTCTGGGCCAATGGCACCTCGGAACAGACGCACATGGGGAAGGAGTACCTCCTCACAGTAGCGATCCCCGGTTACAGACCCTCTGTCGAAAACGTGGAGCTCAGTTCGCGCGTTCAGCATAATGCCTCCCCAGACAAGAACTCCAAGACCACCGTTACGGTGTCTTTCCTTGATGTTACTGGGATAAAACCGGGTCCCGACCTCTCTCCAAATCAAAACGCGTTGAGAATCGCTTCTGGTACTGAACCGACTCTCATCCGTAAAGAGGACACGACTCCATTGATCAGTTGTCCAGTTTTTGTGCTCTCTGCACCACTGTAAACGGTGGCGTCGGTGGCCAACTTTCAACGGGAGGCAGTGTTCAGGACGGCGGGAGAATAGGCCCCCTTTCTGAAGGTGTCTGGCCACAGTAAACCGCGACACTTGTCGCCTCGTTGCTGTACAGAGTTGCTGAGCAATGGCGCTTGCTGACTGTTGTCGGCCTCTTTTCGCCTGCAGGACGATATATCGGTCATCCCCTGCAGATGTCGTCCTCGGACGGCCACCACCAACCTTTCTAACAGCTGTACCTGTGGTTTGGAACGCTTTCCAAGCGCGCGAAACGACACTTTTTTGATTCCGAAATCTGCAGCTACACTGGTGACAGTACGCCCCTCCTCCAGCTTTCCGATCATTCTTCCACATGTGAAGTCGTCCAGGTGATTTCTTATAACCATACTTCACGAAATGACTCACTGGCACTTGCAGCGAATATGTTGAATTGCGTCTCCGTCCTTCCTTTTATTCTACTGTTGAGCTGCGCGCGCCGACATCACGCGTTTTGTGTACGCTCACGTCGCAACTGACGTTTCGTTCCTGATATTTGCATACACATGAAGTTTCTACTGACTTACGTGTTTATTGTACTGATCTCCAGACCTCCTTTTCTGCAATTCCATGGCTATCTGCTAAATTTTTACATTGTTGCTTAAGTTTTGCTCACCAGTGTACAATAATAAATACTAATAATAAATACTACAGATAATAAGTAATACTACAGATAATCCCTTAGCAAGGGAAAAGTACTACGGCTGTCTACATAGAGGAAGTACGTCATTGAATGACAACCATTGTCTGCCATACCCCAATAAGCTGTTTCTCCCTTTTTGGCGTCAAGGCTGTTCTCCGAACAATATCCTACTTTCCTATAAGCCTTCATTCCCCTAATTTGCAAATTCTACCAGTGGAAGAATAAATATCGACGTTCCTGTAGAGGAAGATAGAGCCCGGGAAATTGCCGTGCGTGCTTATACGCAAACTTCTGTTTAGCAGGTACTGCTGGTTTTGACGTGTCTTAAGCGCTATTATCTCGCTGCCACTAGACTCATCTGCGCGCTTTAGGCTACAGGATTATATGAGCCCTGTAGGGTAATTCTACTATTTGTGAATATCTCTTTAATATATAATATATCTCTTTAATATATATAATGCAGTTTGATTCTACTGTTTTAGTTACCGCCGAAGATGAGTCGTAGTATGTTAGCGTCAAGTTGACGCATTGTAAATAAGTTAAAGAGTTTAATAAAGGGCAGTTTTTAACCCTTCGTCAGTGCAATCACTATTTCTCAAGGTTCTGCACAACAGAAGGAGAGTAGAACGTTACAACCGCACTTTTGAAAGCTCAGATTTAAATCCGAAGTTTAGGCAAACGAGATAAAAGAAGTAATGGGCTCAAAATCTTGAAGACCTAAATGTTGAAAACCTTTGTGTTATGTTTCTGCCACCCAATGTATTGAGCCTTACCCAACAAGTGAATCCAGGAATAATGCAGAATACAAAGATGAACTTCCTGTGACTTTCTATGCGCCCATATGTGAACTGTGAAAGTAGTATCCACGATTTTCAGAAACGAATCGAACTAAAGGACTCCATATTTACTATGTCTATTTCCTAGAAAAATATAAAGAACCGTACTGTTGGTGTAAATTTTGGTCTATGCTGATGTTCGTAGATGATGAATCGAGTGGCAACCTATTCAGAGGCCTTAACGAAAAGGAGGTATAGAGACAGTTCTCTTTCCGTCGTACTCTTTCAAGATGATGACAAAATAATCGGGCATGTTCTGGGAAAGGAGAAAGAGGATAGAAATGAAGATGACACGCAGAGCAAGAAAGTTAGATGGCAAGAGGCTGACGAAGAATTGCAGACTTTCATAAGATTTCCCGAGAAATGTTCATCTATATCCGTACATGATGCTATGAAGCTTCATTGTATAAACAGGGAATTTTTGATACTATAGCAACAATCTTACAAGCAAACGGATATTCGAAGTTATACACCATCATAATAAGAAATTTATAATTGTTATGCGATAATAAATATGCTAATTTTAAAATGCTTTTCAATTTTGTTTTTCCTGAAACATAAACATACATATTTTAATTTTAAATAATATCTAAGATTTTCTGTATTATTTATTTATTTTGGTCGATGAATTAGAAACATTAGCGACGAACTTAGTATGCTGCACTTTCTACAGATGGCATCACGAATCATATATTATATATTCAGTTATCCGAAAAAGCCTCTTATCCGGAATCGGCGCGGTCCTTGTGCTACCGGTTAAAAGGGATTCTGCTATAGATAATAACCTGATACAGGAAAATTACTCATTTATGTAGATAGAAACTTGAATCACATACCTCGTTCGACGGCAAATAGTATTCGAAAATTGGAGCAAGAAATCGATACACAATACATTTTGCTTTCGATCTTTTCTGTTTACAGGCTTACAGAATACTTCGAAGGAAAAGTAATGACGTAAATTAGTTAATTTCGTACGTAAGTAATTTTGTTACTTTTTATGTTGAGTGAAATTTCAGTTGAGAGGTAACAACCTGATTGAATAGGCTGTTAAGAAACCATAGAGACGGCTATATCATACGACCTCAAATGAAATGTTTTGTTAAGAATTTCGTGTTTTTTCTTGCTTTAAATAGGATGTTTTAACAAAGTTAAGAACTATTATTTCATTTAAAAAAATGTGCTTCTAATCTTTCGTAGCTAATTTGACGTCTCTTTCAGGCATCCACTTGAGGCAAGTGCCTCATTTGTCTCATCTTTTTCCTGACACCTCATAAAATTTAATAATATTATCAAATTTGGAAAAAAGTTTCTCTAGAAGATAATAAATAAGTGTACGCTTGAACAGATGGTCGGACAGTGTTGTCCTGATTCCTACAGGTTATAGCAGCGTTTCTCACATTTTTTTTTTTAAAGTGGCAACCGCTTTTATAAATTAGAATGTTCTTAGGAATGTTCTTTTGCCCTCTTCGAAAGCAATTTTTTAGCATACGTTTCTACTAATATTGTCAAATACAGTTAATTAGGTTTAATTTAATTTTATATTGGTAATAAATAATGAAGTTAATAAAAGAAAAGTTACATTTGTTTTTAATAATTCAAGAGTTTAGATAATCTTTACTTTATCAACTAAAAATTAAATAAACTCTGGTACTCATTTATAACATACAGGAACCTGCTGACTTAGCTGTTCTCTGCTTGGATGTAATGCTGGCCTGAGATCGGCCCATACGTCAAGTCGATTTTGGTCCTTTGTTTTTGTTTCAGATAGCGATGAAAATATTTTCTTACACACAGTTAAGTAGAAGCAAACTGAATTATAATTTTTTTCAGAACCATTGCCCAGTTCACTATATTCCGTTTTCACTGGTAATGAGGCCTAGAAATTAACCATACCTTCTACTTGGAATTTCATTTTAACTCCGGTCAAATTACAGAATTCAATTAATTGTTCTCCTACAGTGGTCAATTAATGGTTGTCTAGTGGTATATTTTTATATTCAGAATCGCAATAGAAAGCATCAAGAACCCATTAGAAATTCAATATATTAATTACTTCGAAAATAAGTTTCAAACTGTGAACTCAAAGCTTCGAGATGCGAACAAATATTACTGCGCACTTTTTTTCCAGTAACGATGTAATTTTTTAGGAAACAAATATTCTAATTTGGTGAAAATTTTGTCTGTTTTATACAACTAACCCGCAAACTAAATTTCCTCTCAAGACCCTTTAATTTCTCATTATCTCGAATTAGAATTATCTCGTAGACGGATTTAATTCATTTAATTGTGTTGAAAGATATGCCAGTGTACTTAGCCACATATCATTAGCAAGAAATAGTGTCAAATCATATTACAGTAACAGGGCATTTTTGAGAGGACCACTAGGGCAGATTTCGAGAACCACGTCTACTAGATCTTCAGAAACATCGGATTATAGTAATTTTTACATTAAGGAATTGGTTTATTTCGAGGAGTCGCTTCTTCATTTGTAATATCTAGTTTTCATTTTTTAGATAAAATCCTTCTGTAATGCATAAATTTTGCTGCTAAGCGATAATATGTAAGATTTTAAATTTATTTGTAAAGTTATAAAAGTGTGTTGTTTTGTGCAAATAAGTTAATCGTTTAAAATATCATTTTATATTCACTTAGTAATTTACTGAATTTTACTATGGCAAAGCACGCAAGGACTATCTGTGTAAAGGAATGGATACCTTTGTGGACGATTTTTTAAGTAAAATCGGCTTTCATTCACGTTAAGCATGACAGAAACCAAGAAAATTTTCATGCAGTCAGCCCATTCTCCGAGATTTGAAGCCATGTTGAAATACACTCATGTCCATAAACTAAGGATAATTCGGAGTCACACGGAAATCGAACTCTAAAATAAATATATCACCTGTAAAATCACTACACACATCTTCAAGAATCATATGCAAATTTCAGGAAGTAACCAGATGACACCGATGGTACATCACAATGACGAGAGTGTATAAGGAATACGGGCAAAGAAGTAAAATTGTTCGCAGGCGCTTTATAAGCATTTCAGTGCAATAACCGAATAGTTATGACACAAAGGACGCATTTGGATGATTTTTTGCGTGGTAGAATTATCGGCCGTCTGGAATGTGAACGTACCCAACTGGAAGTATCAGAAGAACTTGGAATTGCCCAGAGTGTCATCTCCAGACTTTGGCAACGATTCCAAGATGATGGTAATGAGAGTAGACGTTACAGCACAGGTCGCCCCAGATTTACAACGCCGAATAAGGACCGGTATTTGGCAGTTACTGCCAAAAGAAACAGGCGGAGCACAGCCTCAGACCTGTCTCGTCAGCTCTCTTCAGCCACTGGTACGACAATTTCAAGGCAGACCGTGTACACACCCTTAGGGCAGATTGGTCTATATGCTCGTAGACCTGTCAGATGCGTTCCACTTACTGCAACTCACTGTCGCCTGCGGTTAGCCTGGAGTAAAGAGCATGCATTGTGGACACCGCAACAGTGAGCTTGTGTGATGTTTTCCGACGAGTCCAGGTTTAGTTTGCAGTCTGATTCTCGCCGGACATTCATAAGGAGAGCTCCAGATACCCGTTACCACCAAGAAAACATCATTGAACGACACCGTTACGGTGGTGCACGAGTGCTCGTTTGGGGTGGAATTATTCTGAGTTCGAGAACTGACTTGCATGTTCAAATTGGAACCATGACAAGCCAAATCTATCGGGACGTCATTCTGGGACAACATGTACGTTTGTTTCGGGGCGCCATGGGCGCATAATTTGTGTTTATGGATGACAACGCCCGTCCTCACCGTGCAAACATCGTAAGCGAATGCCTTCAATCGGAGGATATCACCCGTATGGACTGGATAGCATTCTCACCGAACTTGAATCCAATAGAGCACGTGTGGGACATGCTTGTCCGACGAGTTGCAGCTCGTCAACCTCCTCCTACATGTCTTCTGGAACTTTGGAGAGCATTGCTTTTTGAGTGGTGTAATATCCCCCAAGATCAGATCAATAATTT
>KK122128.1:41198-64468 GCA_000611955.2 Stegodyphus mimosarum | reverse complement strand
AGCCAAATCTTTTCGAATGCTGGTAACATTGGCTCCCGTGTCGATCGTCATGTTACAAGGAATACCATTGATGTGTCCCATGATGAAAAGTCCGTTACTGCCGCCACTCACTGCAGAAACCTGAAGCGCTTTAAACTGAGGCTTTTCATTATCTGCCAACCTCCGCCCCGCGAGATGGCCCCGAATTAGTTTCCCTCCTTCTTGATAGGAGCTGTCTTAACATCCGTGCCCTGGGGTGTTCTGCAGCTTCTTCGAATGTGTCCTTCAGCACCACATTTCCAGCACTTTACGGTTGGTTTCTTGTAACCAATATTCCTTGTCAAGGCATTTACTTTTCCTGTTAAATCATCTAGGCGAGCAATCATTTGATCCACTGGTTCATGTATGTGAGCAGCTCTGATTGAGTGGCGGTCTCTACGAGTGGCTTGCTGTGCTGCCTCGAATTTCATGGCCTACACTAGAGCGCTTTTCAAGTCCTTGACATCAGCCATTCGCAGTGCTTTCTGTATTTCAGGATCCCGGATGCCGTCGAATGAAGTATTGCAGGGACAGGATTTCTCTTGTTTCTGTCGGGCGCTTCGAAAAGGCGAGGTGGGACAGCCTTTCAACATTCGTGGCGAGCTCCTGAAGTGTTTCCGTAGGCTTCTGTTGACGGGATTTTAACTGCAGCCTGCTATAATCTTTTAACACTTCTGTCCAAAATGCAGCTCCAAAGCGCCTGACAGAGCTTCGAAGTCTAGTCTCTGGTTTTCGGGAAGAGTCTGAATGATATCCGCTGCGTTTGCTCTCAGAGAAGCGACGAGATACAGGCCTTAGCTTGGGAATCCCATCCATTCGCATCCGCCACTATAGAAAATTGTGTCTTACACATTTGCCAAAAGGTCATCCCACATACGTGGATAGCTTCAGAAGGGACGAGCACTCATGGGTAGAAATTTGAAACTATCCGAATTGCTTCCTGCCGTCGCTACGAATTTTTTTAAATTGTCAACTTCTTTAGCAACTGCAGAAACCTTGCCACCAATTTGTTGTTCAGTTTGGTGTTGGACGGCAGAGACTCTTCCTTGGATTCGTTGCTCCACAGCAGAAACTCTTGCTTCTATTTGTTCTTTTACGGAAGAAACTTTTTCTTCAATGTGTTCAACTTTATTTTCAGTAGTGTCAGTTCTGCCTTCCATAGCCTCGAATTTATTTTCTATTACGTTGGTAATTTCTCTTTTCATTTCCTCTTGACCTGCTTCAATCTTTTCTTGAACAGCCTTTATTTCTTCCTTAACGGATTTTTGACCAGCTTCCATCTTTTCTTTAACGGATTCTTGGCCAGCTTTAATCTCTTCTTCAAATGCAGCGGAGGCTGCCATAAATTTCTTAATTGTTCTTCCATTGCTCTAGTTAAATGCATTCAATCCCATTTCTGACACCAAAAATCGTTGCGTGCCTACGGGTTCGTTATGGATTGAATGCACAAGTCATTAAAAAATTAACAAAAATTTATTCTTTCCACAAGAAATAAATCAAAATGCTGAAATATTTCTTTCTTCAGAGATATTCGCACAATATCACAATATCTGAAACGTTTAGCAAAACTCAATTCAAAACAGAGAAAATAGTTCTATCTCACAGCTAAATCGCTACAATCAATAACAGCATTAAGTAAACAAACAGCAGTACGCTTTAAACAGCTACAACTGCAAGTGAGATGAGGTTTTCAATTCCGCTTTTATAAGCTTTTTAATTATCGCTAGAACAATCTCCATATTTCTAGATTTTTCTGGATGGCAACAGTAATTACGAGATATTTATTTTTTAAATATTAAATGCACGCGCTCTTTTATTTTTATTTTTTGGACGTAGCTTTCTCTTCAAAAATCGTCTGCGTTGCACGGGAAAATAAAGCAATTTTAATTACAATTCTAAATAAATAGCCAAAAAATATGAAATCCGTAACAGTATTAACACTGGTAACTTCACAAAAAAGGTTTATGAAAACACGATAGCATCACAGTCATCTGAAAATAACTTCCGTCAAAACTGAAAATTTTATGCTAAAAATGTACTTGGGATGCAGGAAAAGAAACATTAAAGGCTTCAAAATAAAGATAACTCATGTAAACTTTCCGAATTGAAATGTACAGTATTTCAGGAAATATTCACTTTACTACTAACTTGTTTGTAATTTTGTTAAGTCATATGTAATGAACATATGTGAGACACGAAATGTGCATTTGGATGCGAGAAAAGATATAGGCAATGATAGCATAATAGCAAATATATAGGCATATCTGGCATTGAATCAAATTTCATTGTAAATGTAATGGTATGAGAAGTAGAAAAAATAGTAATGAAGAACTAAATTCGGTTAATTTTCAGCAAAAAACATTAAACATTTTACATACTGATAAAATATTGCTTAAATTCTCTAACTTCATGACTTCCCTCAGACATTGGGAAGCCTAACGGCTGTCTGAGCATTTAATGGGTTACTACAAAGATATTAAAGAAATAACGTTTGGGGAAAATATGGATATTTTCAAGAAAAAAAAATGTTCTCTTATGTTCTTTCGGTACTATAATTGCGAACAAAAAATGCAGAAATTAAGTAAATACGTGGATAAATCTCAGGAAAAATAGTAAATTAACACGAAATGCTTTTTTTAAAATCTATGTTAATGGAAAACAGTGATCGTTTTGTATTTGAAAACAATCATAGTTCATATACAGGGCATTCTAATTTTGATACCAATCTATTAATTCGTGAAAATCAGCGAAAAAAAATAATTTATCACGTTGGCCTGCTTATAGTATATTCTCTCTTCGTTCTAATCATTTGGCTTTTGAGTTATATTATTTCTGAACTTGTAATATTTCTGAATCTGAAGCTTTAAAACACAAAAATCTTTCTGATTTACCAACTTGTGCATAAATGTAGAATACAACCATCAAAACGGAAGATTTAAGTAAATATACTACAGGACAAAATAAAACTGAAAATACTTCATTATTTTTCATGCCCTGTTCATGAAACTAGTTAAGGTTCTTATTAATGACTTGTCACGTTCGGAACATTTTCAGAAAAAATATTCGTTTCTTATTCATGCTTTGCATACTCAGATACTAATTTTGTTGGAAATCTGACATTTTCTTATTCCATTTTATATTTCACTATTACGATTTGGCTTGGAAAAAAGTTTTTCTATGGATATGGCATACCTCTCCTATATGTCTGCGACTGTTCTAATAAATTACATTACCAACTAATGTGAACAAAATTCCTAGTTATACAGGAATTGCCTTGAATTGCTTCATCTAAAACGAAAAATGCATGCAAAAATAGAGAAAGGTTTACCATAGAAAGTTCTCCGCGAATGCATTTTTTTCCTTATTATTACATGTTTTTCTGTATTTATCACTAAATTCATTGTATACCTATCTTTTATCTAATTTGTGAAGCATTCCTGTTTGAATGCTTGCATTTGAATACTTTTTAACTGATTTTAAAGTACATATATATTTTGATCATTGCGTGGGGAAATGAGGAACACTTGTAGAGACATTAGGCTAATTACAAGCAGGAGAGATGAAAAATATGCATCGCCTTCGCCGGGGATCGAACCACGGACCTCTGAAATACCGGCTCAGTGTGCTGACCATTACACCACGAAGGCACGCTAAGAATGTGGGAGATATACCTTATATACTCCCCTTTTTAAAGGGCGACTAGGGTTTTAGGGGACCTAGTCGCCAAATCCTGGGTGTGGAGAGTCATCATCCACAACCCTTTTAGTTCGGGCGCCACTGTAGAGACATTAGGTTAATTACAAGCAGGAGAGATGAAAAATATGCATCGCCTTCGCCGGGATTCGAACCACGGACCTCTGAAATACCGGCTCAGTGTGCTGACCATTACACCACGAAGGCACGCTAAGAATGTGGGAGATATACCTTATACACTAACAGCAAACGGCTCCCAGTACTGTATCTTTTCTTCATCCTTTTTGCTTAAGAATACAGCTGGTTAAAAGAGAAATGTGTTTCGTATTCTGTGAAATGAGTTTTATTTATTTATTATATGATATGCTTATGATAAATAAAATGTTATATATGTGTACAGAATTGTGTGGTTCCAAAGTTTAATTAAAATAATACCTTTTTGAAAGTGTGCTCTTTATGTTAAGTCATATTAAACTGCGTTAAAATTTTTAAAGTTGATGACTATAGTAGATCATTATATGGAATTTCTATCACTATTACCTATTATGTACGATATTCGTAAGAAATATTATTTGCTGTCTATGAGAAGTTAAATGTCAAAAAAGCTGTAAGAGTTCATTAGTACGCAATATCAATTTGAAATGCATACCTAATTTAGAATACGCTAAAACGTTTAAGCGTTAAGTTGGATTATTATTGGAAAGTCATGTCAATATTATATGTTATGTATGACGGTTATGCATAATTTTATTTACTATCAATGAAAATTTAAATGTTAAATGTTCTCAAAGAGCTGCAAGAGCTCAGTGTTAAAAAAATAATGTCAATTTGAAATTTCTATCTTAAAATGATGGTGTTAAATCTTTTAAGATAATTACTATGTTCGATCATTACTTGGAACTCAATATTTCGTGTAATGTAACCTAACTACGTAGGAATTCATATGCCAGGTATGATAAATTAAATTTCTTCCTCAAAAGGCTGTAAGAGCTCAGTGCTAAATAAAATATTGTCAGTGTGAAATATGGGTATCCTTTAGTTAAAAAAGGCTATGAGACTGAGGAAAAAATGTAATGATCATACTACTGGTTAGAAAAGTATTCCAAGTTGAGAAATTTTTATATTCCAAGTTGGAAAAAAGGCGACAAAGTTTCATTTCCATGGCTGAATATTAGTTCTATGTGTATTATAGTTAAAAATAATACTATCTCGTGTATCTTGTTAAGAAAGTCAAGGCTGTAGTAAGTTCGAATACAGTTTATAAGGTTCTGCTGTAGATGGGTGGCATCATGTTAAGAATCCAAGTGATGTTTTCACATGAAAAAAATCAAGGTTTAGAAAATGTTTAGTATGTTTTAGGTAGGATGTGCATAATAAAATCCAAGATGTTTTTATAAAGAGTTTCGAAGAGTTAATCTATTTTAGTAATATCTTTCTGCTGAATAAAAAAGGAGTGTTCTGAGTATATACATGTAAATGTCTGTAGCGTAAACTAATAATAAAATGAAATACTTTTGAAACTAAACTAGGGTACAGAATAGTTAGAAATTCGGTATTTTTATACATGTTTGAAATAAAGTGGCTAGAAATGAGCCACTTTATTTCAAACATGTATAAAAGACATGTATAAAATTGGTTTGAGCTAACTTTATGACATGAAATTTTATTATTCCTTATTTGTTCAAATTCAGTAGATCCTACAGTAAAGAAACTTGTGTATTTATTATTATAGTCTGTATTTATTTTTAGGGAAAAGGAATCAAAAATGCAACATGAATATATTTTAAAAGAGATATGAAAATTAAATATAAGAGAAAATGTGTAAGCGGAAAGTGTAAAATTTACATTTGTCAGGCATAGTTTGATGAATTTCTTTTAAAATTTTTTTGTTTGAGTAAAAGTATGACGTGTAAAAGAGAATCGGCGAAGTTTGTCATAGCGTTTCAAAAAGTTAGTACAGTCATTACTAATTAATACAGTACATTAGAAGGAAAAGTTCTGAGTATCTCTTATTTAGTAGTATAAAAAGTAAGAAATGTAATATTCAATTAAATTGTACAGAAGAATACTATTTAAAGTTCCAGCAAATATCCATGAAGGCCTCCTGAGGGAAATGGAGATGTAACATCAATAAGTATTTAAAGCAAGGGAAAGAAGTTAAGAGTAAAATAAAAATGTAACAAGAAAAGATTTTAAAGAATAGAAAAAATTTACATATATCAAAAAGAAAAAATAAAACAAAATGAAAAATGTAGTAACGACTTCTTTAAAATAGAAAAGCAAAAAGGAAAAAAAATTGTAAAAATAAATATTACTTTTGTTAAAAAAAAAGTTAAATATTAAACAAAAAAATAAATAAAGATATGAAAAGGAATAAATTTGGGAAAAAAACTTTTTCAAAATAAAAAGTGAAAAGAAATGTAATCCTAATAATAAAGAAAAAATTTAAACTGTGAGAAAATCTTATATTTAAAGCAGCAAAGAATGAAAATGAGGTTCGCGCATGCGCAATCCTTCATCATAGTGACATTATGGCGGTTTCCTCGGTTCAGGCGTGGTTGTCGCTGAAATGGGTACCCGCGAATATCTTCGCTATCCCGGCATAACAATATTTGCGATTTTCGAACATTTAAAGTTCCTAATACTTCATAAGGAGAGTTGATTCGTAGAACAATAAACATAGAGATGTAGGAGAAAAACATAGTTTTTCTGCGAAGAATAATGAACCAATGGAGATCCAAATGCTGTGCAGCACCAATCCGGCGGAGATAATCTGTAGGAAAAAGTGCAACAACCAACTGATAGGCAGGGAAGAAGAAATTGCCAATAAGCCTAAACTGTGTCTTATTATTAATTATTGTGTCTTTCAATTAATCATTAAGTCTAAGTAATTAAGCTATTATGAATGTTATATTGGTAAAATATCATATATAAAAATAAAAAAGAAAAAGTAAACAAATGAATGCTAGCGATATTACATATATTATTACAAAAATACATGAGAAATTACAGTAACAAAATTAAAAGGATCATATACACATAACTAATTATTTAGATGTCTAAGGATCGCCCTGCGGCGCTTCTTGTTATGCGGGGCATTAACATCATACACTAATACAGGAATTGTGCTATTCCGCACTTTAGGAATATTTTCATAAAACTTCTTGGCCAATACGACCATATATTCTTGGATTTCTTTAACATTGAGTTCACGATGAATCGCCGTGTTTCGAATGAAACATCGGCCATTCACCACCTCTCTTAAAACAATATGTTGAACAACTTGAATTTTTTTAATCGATGATTTGCAGGCATAGCCCCAAACAGGACAGGCGTAGGTTAGGATGGGACGCAACATGGTTTTGTAAATGAGTAACTTGTTGTCTATTGAGAGAACGCTGTTACGAGCAATTAGGGGGCCGAGTGTATGCTTACGTACTCGGGACTTGGCAAGAATACTTGTAATGTGGGGGGGCATGTGAGTGAACTATCAAGAATAACTACTAAATATCGGGCTTGCTTCGTCCAGGGGTTAGGCACATCATACATCCTTATGACTTGCGTCATATCACATGTTTTTCTGGTGAAAAGGATGGCATTCGAGGTGAAAATGCGCTTTAGCCCACTGCTTAGCGATGTTTTGAAAATCGCCAATTCGGCGCGTTTCTGCGAAACGTCTTTGCAATTGCAACCTTCTCGACATGCTCCGCGAAAACCTATTGTAAACAAAACATAGAATTCTAAAGCATAAATTAGTATGGAAACTGTTGCCACAAAGATAATAAAATAATATGCAAAACGAACATTATGATCATTAAAATATTTGTCAGTTAGGTTTAAATTAATTATTTACATTTTATGTTGTAATACTTAAACATTTTATGCCGTTACATAACCTTCCCGACACGCTCCGCGAAAACGTAACCAAAATGGCATCCCAGAAAGAAGGAATTTTTTTTAAAAGGGCATTAAAATTACAAACGATACCATGTACACACCGTTCCGTTTTAACTTAAAAAAAAATCTGAGAATTGCACAATGTAGGCAACGTACACAAATAAACAAAATAAGCTAGAATAACGAAAATAAATTACAAGAAAATGCCATGTGCACAGCGTTCCTTTTAAACTTAAAAAAAACTTCAGCGAATTGCACAATGTACGCAACGTGCACAAATGAACAAAATAAGCTAAAATAACGAAAATAAATTACAAGAAAATGCCATGTGCACAGCGTTCCTTTTAAACTTAAAAAAAACTTCAGCGAATTGCACAATGTAGGCAACGTACACAAATCAACAAAATAAGCTAAAATAACGAAAATAAATTACAAGAAAATGCCATGTGCACAGCGTTCCGTTTTAACTTAAAAAAAACATCAGCGAATTGCACAATGTAGGCAATGTGCACAAATCAACAAAATAAAAAAATATACTCACCACACTTACAACAAACAAAATATGTAGCAATTAAACCAGCTTTCATACACCAATCAATCACCGCACGTTTCCCTTGCACTTCCAATAAAGTAATAAATGTACATGTACATTCACTCACCTCTCTCAGCATCACAGCTAAATCCATAGCGGCTTGGTATTTAGCGAAATATACGTACGAAAATAGCAAACACTCAATAGAAAAATACCGCATTCAAAGAATAAAACGAGAACTGAAATAACTACTCAAATTAACACGTAAGAATTTCGAATAAACCGCTACGTCATCTCACATTACCAATAAAACCGTTCTTTATAAAATAGGAAATACGCATGCGCGAAAACTACATGTTTCCGTAGCTTCAAAATACCCAGTCAGCCATGTTGGCGGATATACGGATTTACCCATGTTGGCGCGTTTATTGCTCATTCAAAAACAATCGCCACCAAGCAGTGGGCTAAAGCGCATTCCAATCGAAGATACAAATCAAACTATCTAAATCGGATGCGGATGGAATGCGCTTTAGCCCACTGCTTGGCGGCGATTGTTTTTGAATGAGCAATAAACGCGCCAACATGGGTAAATCCGTATATCCGCCAACATGGCTGACTGGGTATTTTGAAGCTACGGAAACATGTACTTTTCGCTCATGCGTATTTCCTATTTTATAAAGAACGGTTTTATTGGTAATGTGAGATGACGTAGCGGTTTATTCGAAATTCTTACGTGTTAATTTGAGTAGTTATTTCAGTTCTCGTTTTATTCTTTGAATGCGATGTTTAGCCAGGATTCCAGTGCATGGATGTGATTCTGTAATGCTTGTAGAACTGAGCCATAAGATGCACTTTGAGTAAGGATTGCCGTGTCGTCAGCGTACATTGCTAACGTAGTATGTTGTGTGTGTGGAATATCGTTCGTGTAAAGATTAAAGAGCAAAGGGCCAAGAAGGGACCCCTGGGGGACCCCGGCCTCAATAATTCTGGGTGTAGATGTTGAGTGATTTACACGAACGACAAAATGCCTGTTTGTGAGGTATGATTTAATGATGTTGGTGATGTAGCCTGGGAAGCCCAGGGTGTGGATCTTGTATAGTAAGCCCTCCAGCCAAACTCTGTCGAAGGCCTTTGACACATCCAGGAGCACTGCCCCAGTGATAAGCTTTTCTTGCATCCCAGAAGAGATCATTTCTGTGACACGGTATAGTTGATGAACCGTCGAATGTTTTCGCCGGAATCCATACTGGTCAGCTGGTATAATATTATGTTCTTCTGTAAACTGGAAGAGGTGCTGGAAGATGATATATTTTGCAATTTTACTTAGGCCTGACAGTAAGCTCACTGGTCTATATGAGGCTGCTTCAGTCGGTGGTTTCCCAGGTTTCAGTAGAGGTGATATTGCAGTTTTCCAACTTGAAGGGTAGTGTCCCAGAGAAAGAATGGCATTAATGATTTTGATAAGCTTAAACAGCATGGTTTTTCCCATTGACTTTATCATCTTGTTGGAGATGTGGTCCAGGCCGGGACTTTTCTGGCATTTCAACTTTGATATATATTTAAAGACCTCCGATGGAATGACAGGAGGGATGTTGTTCGTGTCTGGTTGTGGAGTAACATTTGTCAGCGTTTGTGAGACAAGAGCTTCTGTTGCAGGGTGTGATATGTTGTTTATGGTGAACTGTGAAGCATAGTGATCGGCTAGCGACTCAGCTTTCTCCAGTTCCGTGTAGGCAAGGTAGGTTTTCTCTGTACAAGGTCAAATGGACAAAGAGGGTGCACAAGGTAAAATAATAAGCTTGGAAAGGTGAAAAGGGTGGCCTTGGGGTAATGCTTAGATTTCCCATGCCAAAGATGGCGGGTTCGAATCATGGCCGTGGAGTAATTTTTTAAATTTGTGCAAGTACATAAAAATGTATTATTGTTACAATAAGTAATGGAATTAAAATGATTAAATAATTAAAAATAATGACGGATTAAATAATTAAAAATGCTGATTAATAATTAAAAAGATTAAATAATAAAAAATAATCACGTATTAAATAATTAAAAATAATAAAATAAAACCGATATCCCAAACACGCGGTTCAAGAGGTCGTTGCCACAAACATAAAAAAAGTTGTTTCTGCAAAATATAAAAAACTTTGAAAGCATAAACTCATTGCCACAAAAAATACGAACTTTGAAAACATAAAATCCTTGCATACAATAAAAACGAAACTCTAATGACGTCATTCCAACGCGTCACTTCCGGGTAGATCCGACATGGCGGTTTCCAATTGTCACGTGATCCAAGATGGCGGAGGCGGCACATCAAAGGCGACCCTTTGGGGCGTTATCTATTGTTCTCTTACGTCATCTACTGCTCTATTACGTCATGGCGGCATCCTTTGAGCGCACGGTTGCCGTGGGTTACTACTAATATATCTTATGTGTTTAACGTGCTTTGTGAAATTATGAAATATGAAACAATTTGATCAGCCCTAACCTTCTGGGTAATCTCGGAGAAAACATGTTCTTTCTTGTGGTGATTAGAAAATTAATTAATTTTATAAATTTTCCCCTTTGGAATAAAGCGAAAATGAGTAGTTTTCCATTTTGAATTTAATTCTATGTTTTAATCTTTAAATCTGCTTCACAAAAGGTTTTTATATATAAATAACCCTGGTAAAGTAAACTGAACTATTTTTTAAAAAGAGCTTATTGTTACTCGAGTTAATATAATACTCTTTATTGAATTAAAATTTATTTTTAAAGTGCAAGATTACTTTTCTTACAACTCTGGCTAATAAGTTTTAATCTTAAATTCTCTTATTTTTGAGTTAAGAATCTTTTGTTGCTTAAATTGTTCGATTGGTTAAATCCATTTTCAACCATGCGAACGTTAAAACGAAAAGTAATACTTTTTTTTAGTAAATTTTAATATGTTCAATAATTTAATTCATTAGAAACAGTTCAATAGTTTTACTTTTAACAATGGTTTTACTTCTATATAACAGACATGTTTACATATTTTATGAAAATTTTGTTAGAGACACTATCGAATTAAGAAGTAGCGTATTTTTCCGCTCTGCAATTCCACTTGCTGAAACAATGAATTTTCCCTTTAAGAAGAAATATTTTCAAATCTTTTTCAGTAATATTTCATTCCTTTCATTTTCCAGTTATTGAAATTTTTTAAAATATTTAAAATTCTAGCTAAATTTTTAGATGATAATAATTGAAGAAACAGAATTCAGAAAATTTTAGAAAGGGGTTTTTTAATTTCAATTATAATCGAAATTTCAGATATTGTTATTTTCTAGTAAATAACAAAAATGTCTAAAATCCTTTTTAATTTATTTCTCACCAACCTCTAATGGATCTCTGCTACCCTCTTCTCTGAGGCCGTTCTTTGGCCCCCATGGAGGTAAGAACAAAAAGAAATGCCAACCCCACACTACGACTGACGCAGTGCCTCCAAGCTATGGTCTTCAGAGGTTTTTTTTTTTTTTAACATCCAGAGTAACCTTGACAGCGCTTTGATAGCATTTCCACACACGACAGTTCCAAACAAATCGAAAAGCTTGGACACTTCCGCATAAAGGAAAATTCATTGCTGGATGGATAATAGCAAATTTGTATAGTTTAGTGGCATTTACGCAAAAATCACATGTTAGTTATTTTTCGATAACTTGCAACAGCGATTTTGATTATGAATTTGTTTCATAAAATTCTAAGCTACTGGACTACAAAAATATAGATTTTAGCAAAAATATTGTGCTTAAAGAATAAAACATAATTTAAGATACCTTTAAAATGTCAAAATATCGCAAAAATATAACACATTTTAAACCTCACTTTCTTTAACTGGTTTTTTATAAGCATAAATACATGTATACTTCTTTCAATACCCTTGATAGACTATTCGCTACTTTTATTTTATGTTCCAAATATCAAAATGTTTTAAATAAAGTACATTTCTGTCATCCACGTAATATTGTAAATGCACTTTTTTAAAATTTCTAAAGGAGAGGCTTAATAGTTGCTCATTTTAAACTCATCATTTTATTTTTACATAATTCAAAAATAATCACTTTAGGTTTACGTATCTTAACTGAAAAATGAAATTACCATGAAATCTTGTTCTTCCTCGTCAAAATTAATAAATGTATGGATAGATACGCTTAATAAGTTAATTTTTCCTTTATTTGTAACCACACATTCTTGTAAAACTGTACACAAGCATTTGCGGCGGAAGTACCATGGACGGTCAAGATGATGTGACCACGTGAACATGCCGCATCATCAAGACAGCATGAATGCATGCAATTTTCATTCAGTTTATATTCATACATGTGCCTTATGTAAAAAATTCTGATATATGCTAAATCATTGAAAATGACTTACACCCTAACAGAGACATCAAAGGAACGGGAGAATTTAATTTGCGGAGAAGTAATATTAGATATCGTAATGTCAATATTGCTATGTGTTTTTACTGGAATATAAGTTTCTTTTAAACGAAATGATATTGTAATAGTTACCTGTAGTTTATCCATGACTACTTTTCATTTATTTTGAACCGCTTCTGAACTTCGGAAATTAAATGATCCACATAATTTTCCTGTGGATTCTGGATTGTAAAATTATTGAAAAAAAAAAAAAAAGAGGGAAAGTACTCTCGGAAATACTTTGTAGCATTATTCATACCTTTAGGTAATAATTCTGTCAACGAAACCATATTACGAATCTATTACAATAACTTATTGTGTCAGTTAAGAACAATTACGTCATTAAGACTACCATTAGATATTATAACCGATTGATCAAAAACCAGACGGTTAGGATTTCACAACATGAAAGGCTTGAAATGTAAGTCAGAATCAGTGCCGCACATGTAACAGGCAAGTAATAATAATCCGCAGGTTTCAGCACCTTAAAGTGACGAATTGGGGGAGGCATTCAATGGCATAGCTAGAGGGGCGGTCCGCCCCGGACGGCATAATTTTGGGGGCAGTATTTTTCATGTTATAGGCTTCAGTCTTAAGAGTAGAAAGACTAACTGAGATATATTGGGTAATAGAAAAGTTTACTGCGACTGTTTATGTCTAATGGCTTGGATGTCTTCGTGGAGTCGCCCAGACGGTAAAGTTGTTGGGGAAGCCTACTGCTGTACCGAAGGGCCCGGGTTTGAATTCAAGAGATGACATGGATGTTGTAAATCTATAGTATCCGTTCGGCATGGGAGCACTCTAAATATGTGCCGAGCCGAAATTCCTCTCCTGTGGTTTGGGGGAAGGAGAGAAGAGTGGGAGACCCCGAACCACCCCCGGGGTGCTCTTTTTGAAAACTGGGTAGAAAATAGAAATGCAACCTCGTTTTGGAGTAGGCTCTGGCAATCATTGTTCCATGTAATATGGACTCGACAACAAAAAAAACAACATGTTTTCACAGAGGATTAAATTATCGGTGACTAGCTTAAAAAATGGGGACTGGCTAGTCATACTACAAAAGTGGTGCTTTTTCATATTCACTTCATGCATGCGCGAATACAACGCTATATACTCCACGTTACAGTGAGGTAAACCACATTAAGGTAACCAGCGTACTGAGATTGACCCCATGTCGAACTTCCAGTATTGGCTCATCTTATCCACTCGGTTAGGTGAGGCGAAGAATCACGACATACCGAATTGTGATTCGAAACTGAATTTAAGAGATAATTATTTTTATACCGAACAGAATATTCAAAGAAATAACAGACTTCAATAGCTTTGCCTTCCTCACTCTGTCGAAATATTGAATGGAAAATTTGAATGTCAATTAAAACATGATCTTAATGAGTGAGATCTTCTTAATGATCTTACTTCGGAGTTTAATTTTTGTTGCAACTTAGAAAAACGAAACCGAGACAATCACTTCGAACTTCTGTATTTTTTTTCTTAAATGCGGTCTCCAAAACAAAATTCCAAATTCTACGTCAATTTTTTTCTCGTAGCTGCTGTATTATTTGTCGTGAAAGGAGTTTTTCTAGATATAAACGGTTAAGAAATATCTAAGAACTAAAAATGAGTGTCTTGTATTTAATAAATACTGTACTGTTCACAGGAGGCAACAAGACTAATGAAACAAACTCCTATAATAGAATTTCATCGACGACTTTTCTAACAAACAAGGAAAAAGGAAAATAGCTCTAAAATGTTGGAATTAAAATTTTATTGCAAAAATTAACGCAGAGCATCTTCTTAATTACTTATATGTCATTCTGACGTAATATAGATTTGATTTTTTGGTGTGCATTGAGAGGGATGATAAAAAAACCGCTCCAAGCTTCAAAAGCTAAAAACTACGCCATTAAAGGTATTTCTTCGTATTCCTTATCCCGATTTTTCTCCAAGTCAAATCTTACTGTCTGTCATCTTCGAGTATGTGTAGCAATATGTTAAATGCAATGTAACCGAAAGAATATTTAATTACAAAATTATTTTTGATATGTTTTCTGAGAAGAGAAAAATTTATATGACAGTGAACTTTCAGAATCTATTATTTAATGTAGCGATGAATATTGCATATGTGTTATAGCGTAAAGTTTTTGTGTTATAGAAAGTATAATGTATCTAGAGCAGAATAATTTAATACTTTGCCCTTGTATGGCTATGTAATGTCTCGATTTCGGAATGTTGCTTCAGATAGTTGGGGGATCCGGACGATATCCCATTAGTCTATGTAAGCCGTCCGGGTGTCCGGACCTGCTTTCACCTGTCACCTGTCTCTCACCATTCGTATAATGTAATCAATAGATTAATGTAGACTGTTTTTGACAATATAAAGTGTAATGAATAATGCAATGTGAAGTGTATAATGCTCAATGTAGGGGTAATGGATCTAGCTTAATGGAGGTGTAATGTATAATGCCTTTGTAGAGACATTAGGTTATTTAGTAGCAGGAGACATGAAAAATATGCAATTCCTTCGCCGGGGATCAAACCACGGACCTCTGAAATACCGGCTCAGTGTGCTGACTATTACACCACGAAAGCACGCTAAGAACGTGGGAGATATACCTTATATACTCCCCTTTTTAAAGGGCGACTAGGGTTTTAGGGGACCTAGTCACCAAATCCTGGGTGTGGAGAGTCATAATCCACAACCCTTTTAGTTCGGGCGCCAGTGTAGAGACATTAGGCCATTTGGAAGCAAGAAAGATTGAAAAATTAGCATTGCCTTCGCCGGGGATCGGACCATGGACCTCTGAATTACCGGCTCAGTGTGCTGACCATTACACCACGAAGGCACGCTAAGAATGTGGGAGATATACCTTACTCCCCTTTTTAAAGGGCGACTAGGGTTTTAGGGGACCTAGTCGCCAAATCCTGGGTGTGGAGAGTCATCATCCACAACCCTTTTAGTTCGGGTGCCACTGTAGAGACATTAGGTTATTTAGGAGCAGGAGACATGAAAAATATGCAAATATGCGTGTGGAATGCACAAAGTTTCAG
The DNA here is from genome assembly GCA_000611955.2 of Stegodyphus mimosarum. Classification (NCBI taxonomy): domain Eukaryota; kingdom Metazoa; phylum Arthropoda; class Arachnida; order Araneae; family Eresidae; genus Stegodyphus; species Stegodyphus mimosarum. The sequence continues at coordinate 48,847 of KK122128.1, read as the reverse complement.
GACTCGTAGTATATAATGCTATGTAAAATGTTCATGCAATGTATAATGCCAGGAAAAATGTAATGTATAATGCCATGTGAAATGTTAAATGTTAAGTAATAGGCAAGACGTAATATGTAGCGCGTGAGTTAAAATGTATAGTGTAGAATGTATGTAATAGGTAAATTTTAAGCTACTTAATGATAATAAGAAATGTAATGCATAATGCCATGCGGAATGCATAAAGTTACAGGACTTGTAAATGGAGTATACAATGCTATGGTAAAATGTTCATGCAATGTATAATGCCAGGAAAAACGTAATGAATAATGCCATGTGAAATGTTAAATGCTAAGTTTAAGTAATAGGCAGGACGTAATATGTAAAGCGTATAATATATGTAATAGGCTAACTTATGCCCTTTAATGATAATATTAATGTAATGAATAACACCATGTGACCAATGTACAATGTTTAAGGACAAATGTGCAGATATCAATTCTACGCAATACGCATTTGCTGCAAGCTCTCAAAAGATTACTGCATAATTTTGAATGTACCAACGCATGCAAAATTAACATGCTGTATGTCAACAGTTCACTAATAGTTTTTCAGTTAATACTCATGTCGAATGAAAATGTAATTGTCACTTGTAATGTATATGCAAAGTTCTACTGATGCCTGTAACATCCCATAGAATAATAACAGTGTAACTCCATAGCAATGTATTCCTCAGTGAAAAAGTAATGCAAATGTACAATAGTTAATGAATCTATTATCTTCAAGGCCCCTGTATGGCCATGTAAGAGCCCCAAGATTTTTCAATAAACTCCCGATGTGGTCCTTGTGGGCCCTGTGGGGATGTAGTTCTAGATTGGGTACAAGTTGCGGGTAAAACTGAATTGTCTATGAAAGCCGCCCGAGTGTCAACCCCTGCTGTCACCTGTCTCTCATCTTCTGCCCCCCTTTGACTGTTAGAATCTTCTAGATAGTTATTCTCGGAGACGACGTATCCTCCACAGAGCCCTGGACTTAGAAGACAAGGGCTAGTTCATAGAGCTTTTCACCTTGAAACTTTAAATTCCCTTTCAATACTTTTTTACTGATGCGGTTTTCGCAAAAGTAAATTATTATTAGAAAGGATTTTCTGTCCAAATAGGTGGACTTATTATCCATCTTCTGTTACGTTAACCTACCTGGTTCTTTTTCAATTTATTAGCTAATGCTCACTCTGATTTATTTCATTTTTTCTAACTATGATGTGGAGGTAATTGCTTTTATTAGCAAAGGTACTCCGTAAGCCTTCGCCTTGGTCGTTGGTCACCTTGAAACAGGAAGTGAAGAAAGATGACGTAGTCATGTTCACGTTGACCGCAAAAACACAATTCACAGCAACACAGTTAGCGTTTTAAATTTGAAAAACCTCCTTAATAGGAACTGTGCCTGAAAAAAGAGCTAGAATTTAGAAGAGAAGCTTTTATTACTGTATACATTTATAACGTTTAAAAAGTTAATAATACTTATTTATTAATTTTAAAATAACAGATAAGATATGCTACAGTTTCGTTTTCTTAAAAGTTCAGTTTTCTTTCCTCCTCTGTGTCTTTGTTATTAAATCATGCAGAAAAAACTATGGCATTCATCGTCTTTTCTACATCTGCATACTAAGTGGGGCAATTCTATTACTTCTCCCTATGATAACTATAACTGAGGAATATTGAAGTTACTAGTAACTATATTTGAAGTTAATCAAAAAAGAAACTTAGATTTGTGCAATTGTGAACATGTATGGGAATTTTTTTCACCCGCTGCTGAAGCAGAGGAACTTATGTATGATTGATTGCCCTTGAAATCGATAATTTTATTTAGAATTTAATCTAATCCAAGACAGCTTTTTTGCATTATTTATAAATTTTACATTGGCCTGTTTTGCTTCCGATTTGATATAAAAACAGATATTTTAAAAATAATTGTCTAACTTACACTCACATCTGAACACATATATTACATTTAAATAAGTAAAAGAACATTGCCTTATGTTTAACAAAACAACTTTGCTCACAATACTAAGAGAACTTACTTAATTTTGAAAAGACAGCCGAAGGAGAAACTTCTCTTTTATGCGAAATTAGTTTGACGTTTTATACGATTTATTACCGAAAATTTTCAGATACCTTTGTTTTTTACAAATTATCAATGCATTCTTGTTCATTTTTAAAGTTAGGGCATTCAAGATCGCCATTTGTGAGTTCTGTTATAAAACCATCTATATCTGATTTATTATTCCTCTCATCATTTTCGTATTTGGTCTCAAAATGAACTAATCTGTAGTCTTTCAAAAGCACTCTGCGTTACTTTTCTTTTCTCAGCACAACATTGTATTTTAATAGTTTCTCTTGCGGCGATCCAAGCAAGCGATTTTTCATGCCAGCCTCATAATAACTGCATGGGAAACGTTCCCTGCAAATTCTTCCGTTCTTCACATTAACAGAAACATGTATTCGATATATATATTCATTTTTTTTTTCAAGAAAAGCAAATTCTCCTTTGGAAAAACACGAAATACAATATCCCTACGTTTCTCATTTCCATGAATTTTATGGCGCTTTGCTATGACATATTTAATATGTCATAACAAAGCGCCGTAATTACGCCATACCATATTACATAAACAATACACAACACAATGGTCTCAAACTTTTACTACTGCACGTTAGTCAATTCGCAGTCCGGGAAAGTTTAAAAAAAAAAAAATAATTAAAACAATTTTAAAAAAAGTAAAGTCGGAAAAATTTCATATTTTTACGGTCCTCCAAAGAGATTTGTTAAGGCTTTTTATGCTCTCCCTGAGTTCGCAGTTTACTAGTCTGCTGTTGCACTCACTCCTACTAACCCCTTTTCTTTTTTTGGTCTTTTCAGCTTTATTATTAAGCACCATTTTCTTCGCACTTACGCTACACGCAATTCAACTGCAAATTACAAAATTGTAAAAGCAGCATAGCAGTATATGTTTAGAATTTCCGATGCAGCATTAAGCGCTGGCATATATTTTTCTGTTTTGAACCCAAAGGGGAGATAGCCCAGAAGAGCTCTGACTCTTGAAACGCTATTTTGCATCGCTTCACTATAAATGTCCGTTTCACTTTCAAATTGTTGCCACTAAATACTATCGCTCTGTATTATATTTAAAGAAATTAAATAATGGAGAATCTGCATGAATCTGCAAGTATGTCTCTCTCATTGTGAGAAAACAACGGTACCTAAACCAACGAATTTTGAATTCCTTAGTCCTCCCCCCCCTCGAATATGGTCATCTGGAGGCCCGAATTTGGAATTTCGGACGTGTTTTATTATCTATTTTATATTTTGAAAAACTTTAACGATTTTTTTTTAAATTAAAACACTCAACTGTTTCAAAGCGAGCAATGGTAGCACTGTACGGGGAAAAAAAATGTATCTCTAGTGCGTGAGATTGTCTATCAGAAATTCTAAGGATATGTTGTTTTTAAACTTTTTTAAAAACATTTTTAGCCCATAGTCCATAGTGACATCAGCCCAAATGCTCTGGAAACGTTTAGGTGGGTGTTAAAAAAAACGCGCGTTTGAGCGTTATATAAAATCTTAAAGCTTTCAGATTTTTATTTATTTATTTATTTTTTCAGTCTTTTCTCAGTTCATCATATCAGTGAGCCATTTTCTTATTAGGATGGTTTTACAAAACGTTTGTCTTTAGACACTTATGTGCAAGCAGTTCTTTTCTTATTAATTTTCAACTACGGGGGAGGGGAACTGTTCTCATGTAAACTTACTCAAAAATAAAACGAGTGTTATTGTAAAAATTCGTAACTGAAGATATTTATCTTTTGGCAAGTACTAATAAAAGTTAAATTTGTATCTTCAAATCTTTGAAGAAGATTCATATGACAGTGTAAATTAATTAGCTCTATTCCTAGATTTTCCGTAGAGTTAAGTTCGTTTTTGGTTATGAAAATAACATAAAACTGGAATTAAAACTATTCAAATCTTCCTTTTCATTTCTGTATGTTTTTCTTAAATTTTTTGTCATAATAATGCTAATTAATTTACGGGTAATGGATTCGAGGGAGGCCTAAAATTACTTCGAGGGCCGCATGCTGCCCTTGCCTCGCGTCTTTGAGACCACTGCTTACTAGAAAGCAAATAGTATTTGTGATTAAAATTAATATGCTAGAATTGCTAGAGTAGCACTCGCTTCGCTGCAGAATGATACTACCGTTTTAAACAGATGTCAGAACTGATGCAACATAGCCACGTCAGACTGGTCTTATAAGGTCCATGACTTCCACTGCCAGAATCGCATCGCGAAGGGTCACTCAAAGGAATAATCTAGCCTTCATCTTGAACGCTGCACAGAGCCACTGTCCGGGTAGCCATTTTCCACCTTTTCACCAGGGATATCCGAGACTAAAGAAAAAGAGCACTGCAGGGCAAATCTCTTCCTTCCCCCGTCCCAAACACTTTCCTACTATGGCTTCCTAGCATTGACTCATCAAATTTCAAAGGTTATAAACCTTCTCCAGTTAACGCTTAAAACATTTCCAGCTGTCTGATCATGGTCAAACAAAGAAAAGAGTCCTCCCTTCAAAAGTGTCGTAAATCATTCCACACCTAAGCATGTAGCAATCTGATCTGATCTGATCTGATCTGGTCCCCCCCTCCAAAGAACATGGATATATCCTTTCTTACCCCCATGCCAAAGAAAAGGAATTAGTTGTGTTTCCGCCATTCCTCTTTCCGCGTTTTTCCAAATTCTTCCTGTCCCCTTACCACAGCTCTGCAGGAGATGTAACAATGAGTTAATTAGAAGAACTGAGCAGTGTCTTTGTGAATAAGTTAGTCTTCGTTAGATTGAAGATCTCTCTTAGTTTAGGCTCCTTTCGAAATCTTTAGTTCTCTTATAATATTAGCTGTTATTTTCATATCTTATATTAATCAATAGGGATGTTTTAGACATTATTGAAACTAAAAGAAAAAAAACCTTTAGTCCTTCATAAAGGTTATCAGTATCGGATTCAGAATAAAAATAAGGAAAATATAGTTTACTGAATTTGCTTAAATGAAAGAATTAAAAACTGCAAAGGCGCAATTAAGACCAAAGAAAGAACGTCGTTTTAGAACGAATATTTATTCCGAAAAATTTTATTATAACTCACTTTTATGCAGAATTTTCGGCATCGTTATTTTTGATCTTTTAGTTCATCGTCAAAATCTCCGCAGAGTTTGAACATCTTTCTCCTGTTTTAAATACAGTATTAGCTTCATGGATACATCTGAGATCCTAAATATTTTTCGATTATTTCTTTAAAAATTCTTTTTATAAATTTTTTGCTTTCCTACATTTCGGGTAAGGCCAAAGCCCAGTCGCTCCCCCCACTATGTAACCCCTTTGAGAAGGGAGTAATGAAGATTGATGATTTCGCGGAAACAGGAACGTTTTGGACAAACGCGGAAACAGGAAGATACCAAAGAGAACAGTATTTTCGATAGTGAATGTTTAACGATTTCATTTGGTGTCTTTTCAATCGGCTGAAGATTAGCCAAAAAGGGAAAATAGTGTACTTTGCTCCGAAATTTCTTTGCCCCGTATAGAAGCAGGTGCAATTTTGTTTTCTTAATTCCGATGCCCTTAAACTGACTCACATTTGGCGACCGTTTGCCAAATTTAACATATTAATCCAGAGCACTACGCAACAGACTATTTCTGTTTTTTCCATTTGATCACATTTAAAACGAAAATACTCAGCATACAACACAATTTATAGTCACTTGATCATACTTAAAAACTGAATAGGAAAGACTAAACATATTATTCTTTGTAATTTTGCTTCATAAAAAAATATCTAGACAAATTTAAAGAAAACTAAACTGCTGGATTTATAAATAACTCCCTTTCTTGATGAGTATTATAAATGATATCAGTTTATTCGACTAGCTTGATATTTTTGCCCTCGAAATACTATTTTTTTTAAAGGGAAGTTATTTTAATGATACGCACTCCGAGTTGTAATTATTATTTAAAAATGAAATGAAGGTACAAGCGTAACATGTATGGCAAATGGCTGCACTCTGACTTTTAGTTCAATCGCTTATTTGGTATTTCAAGGTTATATTAGAAAGTGAAGTCAGCATTAATGAACAGGTAAAGCAAATTTCACTGTACGCAATTTTTTAGAAAATTTTTGCATTCTGAACTATAACATCCGAGATAATTTGGAAAATTGACTGGAACACTTTTTTTTTTTTTTTACAGGAAAAGGAAAGAATATATAAAATGTTATAGCTGAAAATATCGAGGACTGGAAACTGCACGCGACAATCGTCTATCACTTTCCCTCCTCCCCAAGACACATTTGATGAAATTTATTACTGAGTACCCTACCTACGGATTTTCCACTCTAGCCACAAGAGAGATTGAAACCACAATGACTCGGATGTTTCTTACCAGAATACATCCAAACATAGAACAAGTAAAAAAGAATCGGCAGACTCATTCATCTCATTAATGAGAGTGCCAACATTTAATTTTTAGTTAATAAGATAAAGATTATCTAAACTAATAATCTTGAATAATTAAAAACGAACGGAAATTCTTTTAAACTTTCTAAAGAAAACTGGGTCATAATTACGTTACATCTAAGGAAAACAAACCATGCATTTTGTCCGTTCGCCTGTGTTCGATTTTAGAAAGAACTATCGGCCCTTAACGATATTTAGCGGCTCGGATACCGGTGGGCCTGTCAAACTGAAAGAACTTGAGAGCTAACTGCCTTTTATTGTAGAAATTAAAATCTTTCCTCTTTCGAATTTCTCTTTTTAATTCATTATAAGAGTACTTTAAAACTCTAATTCCTCTTTTTATAATACATACGAAGCTTTAGGGCAGTTTATATACACTGCTATACAATTTTATTTTCAGTAGCATTAAAATAAACTTGATTTTAGATTACCTTCGTCATAAGAATTAATCTCTGCCCTCTGTTCATCGTAGCTCCGTTTAGAATCTTTTTCCATTTTTGATCCACCACCGGTCAGGCGGTAAAACCACTGAACCATGGTAGTTCGACCTGGGTACAAATGCTGTATAGTAGGCTAACTGCGTGGTACCAGCTTAGCGATTTCTCAACTATACTAGCCTGAAACGCTCACGAAATACAGAAATAAATGAATTACACGTGAAACTATGGAGGTGCCCCACTTTGCCGATATACGCAGGAATCTGATTAGTGCTTAGATTGGTTTGGTTTATTTTAATTATGGCAAAGCAATCGAGAGATATCTGCCTAACGGAAGAGATGCCTTCATGGAGAATTTCCCAAGAGAAACTGACTCGTATACAAGTTACATATGCGGAAAACCACGAGAAAGCCCGTTCAGCCAGCTCGTTCGCCGGCATTCGAATACTGGACGGAACTACCAATGTTTAGCCACTTTACCTGTCGGCAGCTTAGAGCTAGCAGTCTCAATTATGGGCATTGCCCTTCTTTAATTTGAAATTCAATATTCCCAAGAACAAATGATATACATTATATTGCTGAAACACAGCGAAATGCAACACGCTTTATATATATGCGGTCCCCAATTCAAAAGATTTTTTATTTTAGTGTGTTGAGAAAATTCTTTACATTCAGCAG
>KK122128.1:0-27781 GCA_000611955.2 Stegodyphus mimosarum | reverse complement strand
AACTAAAAACGTCGAAAAATAGAAAAGAAGTTAAAATTTACATGTAAAATTATATAAAAGTTAGGTACATGATAGGAAAATATACGAATTATGTTAAAATTAGGACTATATTGGAAATTATGAAAGTTAAAATGTATGAAAGTAGTTACAAATGGGATGTATATTTTGCGAAAATATAGCAAATTAGTTAAACTTTATAGTATGTTGGGAAGTAAAAACATTAAAAATAGGAAAGAAGGTTAAAAGATTACATCTAAAATTAAATAAAAGTCAGTGTGTATAGTGTGATAATATGATAAATAAGCTTAAGATTTACGAAATAAATTAAAAATTTACATCTAAATTAAGTGAAGGTCGTGTAAACGATCAGAAAATATCAGAAATAAGTTAAAATATATAATATGTTGAAGATCGCAAATGTTAGAAAGTATGAAAAAAAGATTGAAATTATATATAAAATTAAATGATATAATAAATAGAAACATATATTTCAGTAATTATGTTCGTAAAATATAGCAAATAAATTATAAATTGGAGTACATTAAACATTACGAAGGTTAGAAAGAAGGAAAAAAGTTAAAATTGGATCTAAAATTAAAATCATATGATAAATTAAAATGTATATCTGAATAATTACACTCCTAAAATTTAATAAGTGAAATAAAATTACGAGTATATGGTTAAAAGATATGAAGAACGTCCTGTGTAAAATGAGTAATGTAATTAAGATAAAGGAAAATGAATATGCTCTGATGAAATAAAAAATTGTAAGGCATACGTTAAAACTAAGAGTGTATAGGACATTATAATTCTTGAAATATAGCGCAAAAATTAAAAATTTACATCTACCTGCCAAACATTAAATTCCAGGCGTTTAGAGAATATAGGAAATAACCATTATATGCCTAGTAAAGACGAAGAAAAATACAAAGGAAAAAAATCCTAAAATTAGAAATTACCGCTGGAAAATCAACAAAAGATAATCTCTTATCAAAGTGTGACGACACCTTATCAGTTAGTTTACTCATCTGCAATCCGCCTCCCAACTTGCACCGCCCCTCGACTTGCACCGCCCCTCGACTTGCACCGCCTTCCAACTTGCACCGCCTCCCAACTTGCACCGCCTCACCTGCTTCCGGGCTTGCACCGCGCACCGCCTCCTGGCCGTGAACCCCCCGTTTCACACTACTTAGGGAAGACGCAAAATCCCCTTTCGAGACTAAGTTAATTCAGGCTAATGCCTTTCTGCGCTAAGAATGAGGTGATTGGAATAATCTGTCAACTACGAGTTTCATTTAGAAATGGAAAACGTTCCACGTGGAAAAGTTAACTTTCCTATTACATTGTTACATTTTAAAGTTACTTCCCAATGGCAAAACTGTCGTATTCAAACTTGAAATAGGCCAGCGAATTCTTTTCCGTGGGGGAGAGGTAGTAATCTGAAATGTTAATCGTTAAATCTAGTAGAAAATTCGATTTCACATTGTATTCTCAGTAAATTTACGATTTTGTAATTGATTACTGGCGTATGCAATTTGTGAATGAATATTTAATGAGGGACGTTTCATTTTGTTCCCAATATTACAGTATAACTAGTTTCCAGGAATTCGGTCTACTTGCACATTTTCAGAGAATATGCGAATATTAAAGTTTGGAAACCATTGGCCTAGAAAATTTATGGAGTGTTATCTAGAGTAATAGTTTCAGAAAAAGGTGCATGTATGCGTAATCAATTTTACGAACATTCCCTTTTAACAAAAGATCTGAATTAGTGTCTTTGGATACCTTTGAATTTATTTTCTTCCTTACGAAGAAAAATGAAAAGCAAAAGTGTGGTTCACCCCCGCAGGAAAAAAGTGGGCCAGCCAGATTTAGCATCTTATAAGAGTAGAGTACAGCAAATTTCGATATTTTGCTGGGTACTGTTCTGTTATCAGAATCAGATCTAGAAATGTACGCATGGATGTATGTATTTATATATGTGCAAGCACTAATGTAGTGCGTATACGTATACACATAGGCACATACATTCATACATTTCCAAATCCGACCCCGATAACAGCAGTACCTTCCGCATAGTAATAGACTAAGATTATATTTTCCCAGCCTTTTTGGTTCACTGCCTCATAGAGGTTTTCATCTTGGCGTCTTTTTCAAACTTGTTTAGCTCCCTCTACCCTTGCGATCATGGTTGAATGTGGTTGGTCTGACCACGGTGGCAACTTCCATCAAGATTTTGGCAGCTTCTAGGAAGTTGCCTGCTGTTCATCAAGGCAAAAGGACACAGACAACCTTACCAAGATCAATTTATACTATGAAGAATGCAATCTTCATCAACGTCAGGACGCCCGTGGGAAAAGCTAACTGAATAGTCACTTGCATAAAGGTATGGGCAAAAGAAATTGTTAGGACGGCGGGAGATAAAGATTCTTAGTTGTCGTGTCACGGAAGAAAGAATTGGATACAACAATACGAACTTCCGATGAGCCAATGACGACGAAGTTTAGCTTTAATACTTTTACCATTAGATTATCTCGATTTTTTGGGGGGTTGAGAGAAGTATCATTAAATCTTCCTTCCAATAAATTTATTTTTCATTTCACGAATATTGCAAATGTAATTGTTTCATCAGTTTTTAAACCATCAGTATCAGATGACGAGGTTAACCTAGACCTACGGCCACAAGCGCTTCGGGAAATTTACAGTTAGCCCGATTTGTCCCTGCTCGCGATAATATTATATTAGACGTCTTCTGAATTATCTGTGGATGTTGACTGGGAAACCCTTGAACGTTTTAGGTATTTATTGTCCTTCAAATGTTTTCCTCCGGGTTCGACTGTAGGAGCAATTCAGGTGTTCTGGAACAAAATAAACGGATTCCCAAACAAACAGAATTTACAGACAAAAAACCGTGCAGATTCCTATCAAAGCACGCGCAGTGGCACCTAATTAAATAATTTGCTTCTTGCGAGTACTGGATGTCATTCATGGTCATCGTTTTTAGAATATTTTATAGTTAAACACTTCCTCCCGCGCAAGTTACGTATAGATTTATTTTTGTCTTCTACCATACGTCAGAGACTGAAATGATTTAGCAAGGTTCTCGTAAAGATGCGAAACCAATATTTTCATAATAAAGTGACTGTTTTAATACTTGTTTCCAAAAGTGTAGAGGGACGAAATTTGTCATGCGCATTCTTACTTCCCGATTGATTTACAAATCCGCTTCAAAATCTCAGACTAGTAACAATCTAGATTTTCTCGCCACGCTTATTGTGAATTATGATGTAGACGAGGAAGTCCAACACGCGCTGGACGCGACTAGTTTCTGCAGCCCTCGGTTCACTCCAAGGTGATGGCAAAATGTGAAATCTTAATATTTTAATAACGCAATTCCCACGAAAACAGAGGCGTAGCCCAGGTTCTAAAGAGAACCTTGAATGCAATCTCTACAAAATTATTGATAAAAGTCGAAGATTTATAAAAACAGGTTAAAAACTCAACTTCATAGGATCTCATTACTTGCATCAATATTAATTTTCTGCTTACAAAAATACAGTATTAGGTAAGGTCCATCCTCGATAATGTTATTTAGGGTCAGCTTTACCTAGGATGAACAAGTTAGGCATGCCTTTTAGACAGTGATGATAGATAAAAAATAGATGAGCTTGTTTCTCTTCTTAATTGGCAACTCCCCCCCAGCTTCATTCTACATCATCCCAGGCTCAATATTTAAGAATTTCACCTTCCATGTTTAATCAGTAGGTTAGGTTATTCAGTTATGGCAAAGCACACGAGGGCTATCTGCCTAGGGGGAGGGATGCCTTCGTGGAGGACTTTCTAAGGGAAACTGGCTCGTATACACGTTACACATGGGGGAAAACCACGAAAACGCCCATGCAGCCAGCCCGTTCGCGGGATTCGAACCTCGGACCGAACTACCAGTGTTCAGCGTCTTTACCGCTCGGCCGCTGGTGGGCTTGTTTAATCAGTAATGAAGTGTTAATTGAGAAAAGCCAAAATTCGCCTAAAAAGAACGAATAGTTGCCAACTTCGGCACCATAACAAGTTAATCGCGTCAAGTTTTAAGGACGCCTTAAAACGGAGTTTTTTTACTTTACAATTCAATCAAAGATTTATGGTATGTGAGAATAAGAAGCGAGGCCCCAGCCCTCCTAGCCAACAGAGCTGGCCATATGGCTTAACAGGGACCGGATCGTCTAACCAACAAATGCCAAAACCAACCAAAAAACCAAACAAGTATGATGGTTGCAAGCTGCCCAGACAAACAAAAAAGAACAAAAGAAAATTAAAAAATAACTGGTTAGTAAACTAACCAAAGGACGACACGATAAAACATAACATGGAAGCTGTGGTTCGCTGTATATTCATATTTCATATCCTGTACATCTTCCAAACTCCAAGAGCTCTCGATTTAAAAATAGCTCTTCAATTCTTAATTCCAATATATTCTTTATTTTTATTAACTACCATCATAATTTCTTTAGATATTTTATTCATGGTTCTCTGTTTATTTTATAGATCTAGAATATTAATCCTTCCATATTTAGCCCTTACACCCTCCGTCAGGACACATTCTTCTACAAAATGTTGTGCATCACCACGTCTGCTGCAGGCCATGCATAAATCGCTACCCTGGCGGTTAAATCTCTTGAGATAGGCAGGGAATCTTCAGTTATTTGTGATAATCTGATTAGTATCCCTATTATTCATAAGATTCATTTTTCTATCAATTTTTAATATTTAAATAATTTGAGTTTCTTTCGGAAGACCCCCATTGCCTTTTCCATGTATTCTATATATCTTCTTTCATACGTCTCAATATGACTTTCCTTGAGTCAAATACATTCTCTATTAAATGACTATCCCCCAGGGCAGCTTCTTTTGCCAGCAGATCCGCTCTCTGATTACCTTCGATACCAGCATGAGCTCTCGCCCAATGTAATTGTATAATGTGCTTCTTTATAATTTCAAAATATATACCCTCAATCTCTTCAATGAGAGCATTCTTAGACTCAGAACTGCGGAGGCTTTATAACATCGATAATGCATCTGAATATAAATTTATCCACTGTCCTCTTGTTAAAGTATCTTTAACCCATAATAGTGTCCGTCTAATTGCAGTAGCCTCGGCTTGGTACACAGAATTATTTTCAGTTAACTTTCAAATTATTAATTTCGACACCATAAAAAATGCAACAAAGGCATAGCCAATTCCACCCCCACAGCCTGAGCCATCGGTAAAAATATCAATTCCACCATTATCTTGAAAATCTTTGTCAAATGGTATACCTTTATAATTACATGTATGGATGTGACCAAAGTCGTACTTCTTCAGGGCTAGACCTCAAATGCCATTATCAATATTAATCTCATTTATAATCTCATAGCTCAAAAGAAATTTTTTATAATATTTGTAATACAAAGAGGCGAAGTGCCGGCAAGAATACACAAAATTTCATTCGAAACCGTTCTAAATGCTCTGGTGATCGCAATCAACCAGCTTCTCTTCATGGAATCAAATTTATACCTTAATCTAACTCCCCTGCCCGGCAGCCCCATGCACCTATACCCTATAAAATCATTGGACATATCACGTTTTGATATACTTCCCTAAGGTAGTACTTTTGACATTAAGAGTTTCTTTATAAAAACAATTCCTGTAAAAACTTAAAATATTTTCTATCTTTCTTTGTACAGATTTAAAATGAGATAAAATTCAAACTTGTCTATTGTAACACCTGGAAATTACAATTCTTTGTTAAACTTGATTGTCTCTCCACCAAACTTCAGTCTGGGATGTCGAGTCTTTTTACTACCTCTTGGAAAAAAAACCGCCTTTATATTATCTTTATTAAACTATCATTTCTTTTCTACTCCATCTCCAGCTCTAATTTCTCTTCCAGCAAATAGAATGTATTTTCCAACTTTTCCAAAGACTCGTTATATACGATAACAGAAATATCTGCATAAGACGAATTTTAGACTCCATATTATTTAAAATCTTATTTACAATGAGGTTTCAGAACAGGGGTGCGCTACAACAGCCCTGATGGCAACCCCTCTCGATTCTGTACGACCGTTCAACTTGCTCATTTCTTATTTTTAAAAATAGTGATTCTGTTCTGCAAGTAGTTATTCACAGTACCAAATAACTGTCTAGAAATATCAATCGATTTCAAAACAGTCAATAGGGAAGACCAAAGAATTGAGTCGAATGCCCCCCCCCCCGAATGTCGAATGCAATCAGGGCAACATGGCTTGTTTGTCATATATTGTATCATTGTATAAAGTGCCAAATCTGCTGATCTTCCTTGTCTAAAACCGAACTGTTATCACTGATGAAATGCATTTTATTCAACGTATAAAGAACTATCAGTAATTAATTTGTCCAACACCTTTCCATGAATTTTCAATAAGCATATCAGTCGGGTACCTCCAGATTTATGAGATATATAAAAATGAAGGTGATACTATTAGTTATGATCAGTTTGAAAAAATATAAACTGGGTATGGGATTCCTTAAAATGGCAGAACAAGAAAACATAGGGCTACAAGAAAATCCACTTGAAGTCATACTTAAGAGTTCATATGGATTTTTGAAGCAATTTTAGAAACGAGCTGCCAAGCATTTTCCATTTGAAATAAAGAAAAACTAATCACACACACATCACCAAAGTTAGTCAATCCTCCATTAACCAATTAAGTACCGTTAAATCATAATGACACGGGTTCAGAGAAAGGAAGAAATAAGACTAAGGTTGAAGGACATCACTTACCATTTCCCGAAAAGCTGCCACTGATTTTAAAGCAGAGAGTCCATCTTGAAATCGTATGTACAAATGGGTCCAGTAGATGCCATACTGTATTATCTTATGGGCTTCGTAGCCTTCCTGAGCTATAATTAAGTTGAGTATTCTCTCTTGAGGAAAATTGCCCCAGTTGAGTCCCAGGTAAACATAGCAAGAGAAGTCGTGCCGGACTTTTTCTGTGAAAGGTAACTGCAACCTGTTAGTATTAAAAAGTTCCTGGAAAAGAATAAATATTAAGAATGCTACGATAATTTAATTACACGAATTTCATTTTTATTTTACGAATTTTAACAGAGATGCATTTGTCGTACTTCATCTTGTTTCTCAAATATTTCGTTAGAAGTGAAATACAGATTTAGCTCGAGATACAAGGCGAACAATCTTCACTCCTTACAATGAGTAAGTGTATTTCAAAGCGTGTTTGTTTAGTTGATCTTGACAAAGTACATAAGCGCTTTCTACCCAAAGGGAAGGATGCCTTCATGAACGACGTTTTGACGTCGACGTCTGGCCTCTTGAGCTACACATAGGAAAGCTACGAAAACGCCCATGTAACCAGTCCCTTCACCGATAATCCAATTCAATATACCGCTATTCAGCCCTCTTGCCCACTCGGCTACTGGAGGGCACAAAATGAGGGCCATGAAATGCTTGATTTGGGTTTTCGCATGTTAACACTGCAAACTTTATAAAACTAACAAACTTATTTTCTCCCATTGGTGGGCATTTAGCAGATTTAGGCTTGGACACTACTAAAGCCGGAAGTGATGGCCACCTATGGTGAAAGTTCCTATTAAGTAGGCCACTTACCTATGAAAGGATGGACAGTTGCAGTGTTGCCTTCTTCCAGCATTCGAACCCAGCTCTTTTGGTATCGCGGTAGGCTTCTCTAACCACTATACCGGCTGGGCAGCCACACCAACAAACTTAGGTTACTTGAAAGCGGCAAAGCCACGAGGGCTATCTGCCTAAGAGGGGTGCCTTCGTGGATGACCGAGGGAATTGGTTTGCATTCACATACGTGAAGAAAACTATAGAAAGTAGTTATGTAGCCAGCCCATTCGCCTGCAACTAGCCCGAACTACCAATATTTACCAATTAACCATTCAGCTGTTGGGACCCCTGTGCATGTTGTATACAAGGCAAACTTATTTGGATTTTCGGAGGTTAAAAAACTAAATTTTCTTCAATGTTAGGTTATTTGAGTACGGGAAGCTATCATATGACAGCTATCAGCTAACATGTTGATTACCACGCGAATTTAAGGAAATTGCCGTCAGGCCACGCACACTGCATAAAACTACGCTCGTATTTTGGTACAGTAGTGCCAAGCGCTCTTCTAAGATTGCTAATTATAATAATTCCTTTTACGTTTGCATGCATTCATTTCCGTGGTTCTTGGGCCAGTACAGACAATCTTTAGCGTAGAACTTGAAAATATCAGTTGAAGAGGGTGAAAGCTTGAACGGAAAGTTTAATGTCAATCACCGTGACTGACGTGGGACTAGACATGTTAAGAGAGATGCTTTTTTACTTATGCGCTTCGCCTTTGGGCACTGTACACAAAGGGAGGGAAAAGTCCAGTGGAAGCATTCTTTTAAGAGAAACTGGCTCGTATCTACTTTACACATGGGAAAACTACAATATTGTCAGCCCGTTCGCTGAGACTTGGAACCTGTACCGAACAACTAGTGTTCATCAGCTTTCGTGAAGGAGTTCCTTAGGGATACTGGCTTCCATTGACGTTACACACGAGTTAAATCACGAACCAACCACGCAGCCAGCCACTTCATGGGAGATCTACCTCAGGTCGATCTTGCAGTATTCAGCTGTCTCAAACCATTCGCCACTTTGTTAACTGAATTAATCGTTTTAAGATTTCTAATTTTCAGATTTGCATACGATTAATAATTTTTAGATTCGGCTTTAGAAAGACGCGCAAGTTCATTTGGAATTCAGATTTAATGAAACGCTATTAAGAGCTCCAATTTTAACCCCTTCCCGTGTTTTAACGAGTCCGACTCGCGATGAAGATTTTATCCCAAACAAACAACACGAGCTAGGCTCGTGAATATTAACATCGTAATTTCACGGTCGTAATCGAACGTTAGTTCCCATCAGCACACCACAAAAGTTGGTCACGATTCTCACTATTGATGTTACTAAGCAGTTTAGTTAGTAAAATTTAATAAATTCTTACAAAATACAGAAGATTTAAGTAAAAGCAGTTTATTAAAGTTTACTTCCACTAAGAATTAAATTTTACTTGAAGTGTTTATGAAATACAACCTTAAAACTTATCACAATATAATGTACAATATCTACGAAAGGCTAAGGATTGAAGTTTACTTCCACGCCAGCGGTATCGCGCAAAACTGACTGTACGTTTACGTTTCGGCTCTTATTGCGACTGTTTTCAGGTATCAGTCTGGCTTGTTTACCACGCAGTGACCATAACACTTGGGTCCAAGTTTCGTCGAGGTAGATGGCTCGGGAAGGGGTTAACATTTTTAAGGATTTTTACGGATTTTAAGGACATAAAATTTTAAGGATTATCGAAATGTGATAGACATGAAACGCACAGATGGTGTTCGCAAAATGGCAAATGCCCCAATGAACTGACTGGATGCAGACGCCAGTTTGTATTACACTCATGAACTTTGCTATAATAAAGTTCTAATTTAGATTTATTGAAAAATTTTCCCCGAATCTATTTAGCATTTATACACAATTGTTAGCCTTCTAAATTTTAAGATCTTGCATGCTTTCCCGTCAACACAGAAGTTGGTGAAGATCCTGTCAAACTTGAGCCAATCATACTGACATTTTAAGGAACAGGTCACTCAAACTGATACAAAGTTTCATGCAAGTCACGAACATAACACTTCAGAAACATGAAGTCCATTTTCGAATAGATTTTCGCTTCACTTTTCACATAATTTTGTTTAACTTTTGTTAAATGCAGTCTTTCACAGTGCCCATTAAAATAGTTTTTGATGCCATGTTTTCGTAACTTGGAAAATACTCCATTGCATGCAGTTCCGTAGAATGCAGGTCTCGAATTTCAATAAAATGCGAGAGAAAAATAGAACTAGTTAACTTATAGCCTTTACAAAAATTAAGTTGGCTTATTGAGGATTAACTGGGTTTAGATAAAACCAGAACGAAGATAATGAGTTGATATCATGCTTGCTCATTTTTAGCACCAAATCACCCCCTAAGAGTTTTCAGCAAAAACCGACTGAAAAGCCTGCTCCCCTAAAGCCGAACCCAGGTCAAAGAACCTCTATGTAAAGAAGGAAAGGCTCCATAGACGTAATGTAAACCACTTTGCAACGCCGCTACAAAGAAAAGGGAACATTCGCGAACAAAGGGCGACGGAATCTGTTGGCGAGAATTTCCCCTCTCTGATATGCCGGTTCTTTGGTACCTAGCCGACATTCTATTGTTCAAAAGTTCCGAGTTGCTAAAATCACACTACACCCCTTAATTGCTCGAAACAGTGTACTTTCCATAGACAAGTTGCTCATTTACAAAACCGTGTTGCGTCCCATCTAATGTTATGCTTGCCCTGTGTGGGCTTACTCATGCAAAAGCTCGAGAAAAAGACTGCAAAGAGTGCAGAATCTTACTCAGACAGATAACCAATGCTCCTTAGTATATTCGTAACAGCAAGATACATGAGGAGCTTAAAGTCGACGAAATTTGTAAATTTTACTGCCGGCTTGCCCGCAAATTCTATGCAAATCTGCCCAATATTGAAAATCCAGTAATTCGTACTTATGACTATAATTTTAATGACAGTAATTGTAAAAGACCCATGGCCATCTTAAATGTTAACGACTAGTGTACTTGTCAATTTTATCGTACTGTATGTTTTGTATTTAGTATTTATCATGTTTCAGTCTTGCATATGTGTCTCTCGTATCGTTCCATAAGTCTGCACTTCCTTTTCTCTTTATTGTTTTTGTTTTGCTTGTATATGCCTTTTCAGGACTTGCTGTCTGGTTCTTCGGCAGCTTTTCCAGATTGTATAGTCTACGTAACTTGCTTGAATTTGCATACCCCATAAATCCTTAAGAAACGGTGCATAGGATTTTAATAACCACAATATTAATAGGGTGAGAAAAAATCTACATATATGATATTAATGCTTAAACTGACTTGTTCCCCAGGTTAATGAGTATCTTATAATTCGAAACAACCTATCAATTCTACAAGGGGTAGGGCTGTTTTGCCCAGGCACCCTGGTGCTACACCACTCGTAAGAAAGTAGCCGACATTTTCCCCCTCCGAGACGTGTATAGGAAATTGAGGAACTCTGGTTAAGACTCTTGAACTTCCATTGTCCATATCGCTACTTGAAACCAAAGAACCTATTCTTTGTTTAAACTCTTGCTAAACGTAACGTTCGAACCTGTGCAAACCAACTTCGACATTCAGCTTCGAGCTTTGGCGCTTTTTGGCGACAGATATTTCACGCATGCGCAGTTGTTTCCCTTTTCGTTGGAAGGGAGCCACTTCTGCTTCTGCGAATTTTCCTTCTTAACAGTACATATTCTTTGCCCAGGTCAGAACTACCTGTGTTCGACGATTTTACAACTCGGCCGTTGGTGAGCCCTCTGTGAAGTAATTATCTGAACATTTAACCAAACTCTCATATACATCTATTCATCGCATTGTTTGTTATTGTAACCGCGCAACAAAGTGAATATTTCCTGTTGAGTAAGTAGTTAATAAATTAACATTTTATTAAAAACAAGTCTGTCTACCTGAAGAAAAGCATGCTTTCGTGAACTTTCTAATGGTTAGGGTTAACTGTATATAGTAAAGCACATGAGGACTATGTATTTAACCATTTGACAATGAATTAAAACTTCCCGTTTTCTATCCAAGTGAACAAAATATATCACAAATAAGGTAAATTTAGCATTTGGGATTTTTTTGACAAAGGGTTTTCAAACCAACAGCTAGGATACATATGCCCCACCACGTAGCGATCGACTTGCTATAAGCCCAACTATTGTTCTGGAAACTTTATGAAAAGATCTTGCATTGTATGGTTCAGGGTAAAGCATTCTTTGCATAATCCAACATCACACATTTGGCAGCTCATATTTGTTCTTTCCTCTGTTCCTTTGTGTACAAGAAGCACAGTTGAGTCTTGATTTTCTAACTATTGGAAAATGATTCCCAACATTCAGGAGAATCCAAGTACTTTTTAACCCAGCAGTAATTTTTAAACCTTTAGTGGGACATATAGGTCCCATTAGTAGTCAAAGGTTTAAGGTATTTCCAAGAGTGAAGTATTTTCCAAGAGAAACTGGCTCGCATTTATGCTATACATCGTAAAAACCCAGGAAATTTAGCCATGCAGCCAGCCCGTTCATCTGCGATCCAACCCGGATCGAACTCGGTATTCAACCCCGCGAGTACAGGTAGGGTGAACTTTCTAAAGGAAACTAGCTCATTTATATTACATGTTGGCAAATTGAAGAAAATTCCATGCAACAGCTTGTTCTCTAAGCTTTAAAGCAGGTTGAATTACTAGTGTTCAGTTGGGTAAAAGTTTACAATTGGGTGCCCCGTGTTTTTTGGCGATTCTGTTTTGATGCCAAGGTCGGCGCCAATAAGACAATTTCAAGAAGGCCGCTACACAAAACCAAAACAAGAAGTCAAAGAATTTCACAAACTCCGGTGTCCATATACACATAGACCTATTTTCACTTAACAGAATTGCACAAACTAGTCATTGCACATTTTGACTTTGTCCATGTGAACATCGATTTATTTTCAATTAAATAAATCAAGAAGCTAAAACCATGTTAAAACTCATGGTAAACAGAAATGGGGTTTCATCGCCAAAACTGAACAAAATTTTTCGCCAAAAAACAAGGGGCACCCAATTCTACACTAGAGCCTTAAGTTGTTTTTTCCGTTGGAATCAATCAACAAAACGATGATCGTTAAGATGATTAGTAATGAATACCTAAAGGTAGTGGAAATTAATACAGTATACAAAAAGTCTTAATTTTAAAATGCGGAAAATCAGCTTTTTGAAAGCAAGTCTACGGAAAGAAGGAAAGGTTCCATAGACGTAATGTGAACCAGTTTGCTATTACGCCGCCGCAAAGCGGAGGGAAAATTCGCCAAAGGATTTGGCGACGGAACCTGGTGGCGAGAATTTCTCCCTCCGGGATGTGTGCAGGAAATTGAGGAACGCGTGTTAAAAAACGTTCTGACAAAACGTTTCTTTGACGTTTCGCGATAAATTAAATTTACACTTTTTTGCCCAAAATCCATTTACTTGCGCGAAAAATATTTCCTTTAAAGTTTAAAGAAATTTAGCAAACGATATTCAGTTTATAAACTCTTGATAAACTGACCTTCGAACTTCGAGGCCGGCTTAAAGCTTTGGTGATAGATAATTTCGCGCGTTGTTTCCCTCTACGTTGTGACGGAGCCACTCCTGCTGAGGAGAAGTTTTCCTTCTTAACAATACATTTTCTTTGTTTGAAAGTGTTCGAGATTTTGTGAACTAGTGAAAGAACACCCTAGAAATTTGGCTCAAAAACCGAGTCTCGGGAGGTTTTAACATTGCGTGGTGACGCTACTTCAAAAGAAGTCCACATTTTAAGTTTACTTCATAATACATGATTCAGGTTACTGAACTATTTATAATAATGAATTTGCTTTAAGCTAAATTATTAAATTAGATATTCCAAGATACTTTACTACTGTTATCGGGACCAGATTAAGAAATGTATGAACGTATGCATTGTTTGTGCATATACGTGTATAAGTATACACACATTCGTACTTGTATATATACATGCATACATGAACGTATAGACGCGTACATTTCATTTGATAACAAAACAGTACCTATTCTAAATTTCATCATTTTCTTGCGCTTTTATACTGAGAATATCTTACGTAGAGGATAAAGTTTTATCAGAGTACTTTAAATACGAAGAAAATAAAGCCATATTTTCGTAAATATGGCAGAGAGAAGAGTCCCGAAGTACAGCATTTATAAGAATGTATTAAATTACGGCAACAATAAGTGAAACAATTTGTAGCAGGAATTGCCGAACTAGAATCCTATAAATTTTTGCATTTTAAACTGGAAAACCAGTTACCCTGAGAAGAAATTAAAAGTTCTCATTGACTGGTAAATTTCAATATATGCTCGATTTTGATAAAGCTTTGTCTTTTACGGTATTAAAGTTTCTGAAGGAAGAAGATTTTGTGCTACCAACCATTATCGCTCATTCTTACTCAACGCTAAATGAAAAAATTAAATCTAACCATTTTCAACAAATCAATCCCATTTCAAGTGTGTATTAGTATAGTTAAATCTGATTGCATATTATTTTCAAGAGCGTACATTTAGTTTCTAGTTACTGCCTTTTTAAGTTTTCCTTTAAAATAAATTTTTAATTTACACATTATAATTCAGTTTAGGCTATATTTCTTAGATCAATAACAAATATTTCAGTAATCAAATAAAAGAACTTAAACTCTGAATTCTAGAAAGTTGTTGGCCTTCAGCGGCCAAACGGTAAAAGCGCTGAACACTGGTAGTTCCTACCTGGTTTCAATTACAGGTGAACGAGCTGACTGCATCGGCGTTTTAATAGATTTCCCTTGTACAACGCATATACAAACCAGTTTCCTTTAGAAAGTCCTCCAAGAAAGCATTCCTCCCCTTAGGCAGATAGTCCTTGCGTGTTTTTCCATAATTAAAAATCACCAAACCAACCAGAAAGTTATTTTCTACGACTTCAACTTTTACATCTCGATTAATTTGCCATCAAGTGTTAAACTCATTTTGTATTCTCTTCCCAATTTGCGAGCAAATTTTGGAAAGCATTTGCTGACAAACATACGGGTAGCTTTCGATAACGTTAACAGAATTTTTAATGTCTAAGATCATCCACAGTATTAAAGAGTTATTGCCTACCAGTAGTCCAGCGGTAAAGTCGCTTAACACTGGTGATTCGACCTAGGTTCGAATCCTGGCGAACATACTGGCCTAATGGACATTTTCGTGATTTTACCCTATTGTGTAAAGTGGATACGAGACACTTTCCCTCAATATGTCCTCCAAGAAAGCAGCCCTACCCTTACGTAGACAGCTACCACGTGCTTTGTTGTAATCAAGTAAACCAAAATATTTACTTTGTCATCTGTTGCGTCAGAATTATCACCAAGGGTTTTTGATATCTAAGTATTAGAACATATATCCTATTAGGATTAGAATTTATACGAGTTGAACATTATCTCATGAGTACTTTGCGAGCACTTTAATAGTAAGGGAGAACAGTGAAACGCTTATTTCAGTATTTAAGGTACTGATATTTTCAGCTAATTTTCGTATTAGATTAATCATTTTAACTTTTCGTAAAATAACTTTAACTAACCGAAACTTAGCTATAAATCGTAAAAATTTTAATCGTTAATTCTTAACATTTTAATTCACCAGTATTTCTTAGAATAAAAATCTACTGAATATTAGAGAAGTAATTTGCGATATTAAGGCATCTTGTTTCCTACAAATAATTTCCTTTTTTTTAACATTAAATTGTAGAGTTTAATTAAAATTTATATTTTCCCTGAACTGTATTTCATAAGTTACAATTTTATGTATTCGAAGATATTTGTTAATATTTTAATTATTAATAATATGCAAGTTTGAAAAAATTAGAGTAGACATTTAATAAATTTTCTAATTTTCAGTTTTGAAAGGTTCGTTTTAGATTATTTGATAATGAAAGAGCCCACTAAAGCTAAGTCCTTAACATAAGAGATACTTTCATGAAGGATTTTCAAAATAAATAGCTCGCTTTATCTTGCACATGGAAACTATGCAATCAGCCCGTTTATCGGTTTCGAACAGCGGTTGAATTAACAGTGGCTCCACGGTTTAATCTACTCAGTTTCTTGTTGGGTTACAGTATTTGGTTTAACAGTTCAAAGCACGAAACTTTTAAAGACTATTCTGTTTTCGTTATTATACCGTCGTTTAATTTTATTACCTTTTCCTAATTTGTAGTTTTTAGATTTTTTATCTTAAAATATAAAATGCTTGATAAAATCTCTTCTAGGAAAGAGCCTCAATTTTTTTTACTAAAATCGCACTGCAAATAAGAATTGGCAGTAAAATTGTTCATTAAAGTTATACGTGATAAAATTCAATAACTTATCCTTGAATGCAACACCTGCTAAATACTATAACCCATCTTAATTCGCTTCCAATGAAAGTATTAACATTTTAAAATATGCAGTTACTTTATTACTCGCTACAGAATCCAAAATTTGACAATATTTTAAGTTGGTCAGAGTCTGTAGTTGTCTACAGAATCCACAATTTGACAATATTTTAAGAAATCCTTTTAGTTTAAGAAAAAGTCGTACGTAGTGGACTGGTGCAGCACCAGAGTGCCTGGGTCAGTGACCCTACCCCTCATCGAACAAAATAAGTTCTTCGAATTATACAAGTAAATAAGCTTTTAAAACTTAACTTTTTATGTTAGCTTTTATTCATAGTAAGGTACTTAGTTACTTAATTTATAGGTATGAGAAGGGTTAGGTATAAATAATAGTTTAAGAGTACACTTGTCGAAAACGGACTTTAAATGCAGTCTGGAAGAGGCTAGCGAGCTGGTGTGAACCTATTGTAAGTCCTGTAGCACAATAGCAATACATAAAACATGACTAAAAACATGAGGTATTAGTGTGAATCTCGTAGTGCAGAAGTAATACTAAATATATACAATATACAAGATTTCCACAATACACAAGAGCCTCAAAAAGAATATTTACAAACTATTAAACCCGATTTCTAAGAATGGCCATAGGCCTTTCACTGTTGCTCCAATCATCCGACGTCGTAGTCATAGACCCTGATAACTGAATTGTCAACATTTTTTAAAATTTTCATAAAACCTCCAAGCAAATAAATCCAGTAAAAATATTTCAATTCTTCAATACCTAGTTCCGTCGTTTAAGAATTAAAGATGATGTACGCTTGCTAAATATAACCCATCTTAATTTCCTACCAGTAAAATATTAACATCTTACAATGAGCATTAGTTATTACTCGCTACAGGAAACAAAATTTGACAACATTTCAAGTTAAAAAGTCATTCCTTTAATAAGAGTATGCAGTCGCAAATTCTTAGCTATAAGCCATCTCAGTTGCCTTGCAATAAAAATATGAACATACTTTATTACTTACTGCCGAAACGAAATTTGACATTTTTAAGTTAAAATAACCTTGTTTAAGAATTTAAGATGACATAGGCTTCCTGAATATAATTAATCTTAATTCTCTTCCATCAAAAATATTAACATTTTATAACATGCAGTTACTTTATTACTCGCTACCAAAACCAAAATTTGACAATATTTTAATTTAAACATTATTAGTTTAGGAATTAAAGACAACATAGGCTTGTTAAATATAACCCATCTTAATTTCCAACCAGCAAATGTATTAGCATTTTACGATAGGTATTATTTATTATTTGCTATAGGAAACGAAATTTGAGAGCATTTAAAGTTAAAAAATCTTCTTGGTTTACGAATTTGTAATGACATACGCTTGTTAAACATAATTCATCTTACTTCCCTTCCAATAAAAATATTAAGGTTTTATAATATACTGTTAATTTATGACCTACTGCAAAAGCAAAATTTGACAGCATTTTAAGTTACAGAAATCTTGTTCAAGAATTTAAGATGACATACGCTTGTTAAATTTAACCAATCTTAATTATTTTCCAGCAAAAATGTTAACATTGCATAACATAGATTTACTTTATTACTAGCTACAGAAAACAACTTAAAATTCGACGACATTTTAATACAAAAATGTCTTATTAGTTTAAGAATTGAAGGCAACTTACGCTCATATTGAAGCTTTACAACCGATAACAAGTAACTCTACCAACTGCCAACAGAAAATTCCGTCGAATAGCAGTTTTAAACTATTTATTCTGTAAACATTTAACTGCTGGTATGAACAATATAATTTTAATCCTCTTAGGTACCCTAGCGGCACTTTAAAATTTTAAAGGAATTTTGAAAACTCAGGTACAATAATTGCATTAACGATTCCACCAAAATTTTCAAGATCCATTCTTAATATTTGTTGGAAATCAAATTGAAATTATTTCATTCTGTAGAATTAACGCTTTATCGGGTTTCACTGAGAATCATAATACAATGAAATGACAACAACTAACTTAAAATGCTAATTCTTGCGATTTAAAAGTTAAATAAATAGATAAATAAGTAAGTATCGTTTTAGTAATCGATTAGTTTTATTATATTCCTTCAACTTATGATTGTTGAGTGAACGTAATATAATTTGTAATTATTCAGAGTAACAGATAAACTGTTCACCAGATAACAGGTGACTCTCAAAAGAATGAATTCAGACCAATTATACATCGCTATGCGAAATAAAAGTATATTCGAGAGCGATGTTCTGGTTTATATTCGACTTCACGGAAACAAATGTTTACAGTAAACCTATCAGTCTGATATTGCACCAGTAAGTTTATTTTTAATTATTAAAGTTTTGGCGTAAAAGTATTTTAAGGAAGGGGCAAACAATTTTGATATAATTTAAAGTTATCGTGTTTTATATAATAACAATAATGAAATTTTAAGCAATGGTATTACTAAAAAAAAATTCTAAAAATCTTTTTGTTTACCTCCTTATTTATTTCTTCGGTCTGTAAAACATAAACTTTTAGACAAATTTTTATGATTACAGATGATAATTTTGATGTTTTGCCGCCCAGCCGTTGTAATAGTTAGTGACCCTGACTGTCGTAGCGATGGGCCCGAGTTCGAATCCCGGAGAAGGCATGGTTGTTTAGTTTGTTTATCAGAAGAAAAGCTCTCGCCAGCTAGTTTGCAGCTGTCTGTTGCCGTAGAAACGAGCCTTAACCCATTTTTCGTAGGGATGTTTTAGAGATTTACTTTTCAGTTTTTGCCACCTTGGCACATTTAAAGATGAACTGGTAATATTCACTTTTTGTTTTAGTTTCAAGTAAAATGCTTGTTGACCCTTTGCCAGAATAAGTCTTTGATGTTGCCGCGTGAGGTACAGGCTAAATTTACCGCCCCTCTAGATGTACAATGAGTAAAAATATATCAAAATAACCTACAGGGAAATAAATTTAAACTCTATACTTATTTTTGAAGCAAAATTTTATGTCTTATATTCAAAAACTATGCTATTATTTTGCCTTTTTTTTTTGTTTGTTTGAAAAATGAAAATGGGTAGGGGATCATGGTTCTTAAAATCCTTAAGTAATTCTCTCATATATTTCATTTCCCATATTAGATGGTATAAAATTTTGTAGCATTACGCGCAGATTTTTCTACTAGTTTTTCTAGTTTTTTCTCTCAACAACAAATAGAAAATTTGTCAACTTTCTCAGTGTTATATATATACAGTATGAAAGTTAATAATAGTTTTTTTTTTTACTTCGAGAACTAGATGTTGTATAAATACCTATTATGTTATAGATTTTATTTGTATAAAGTCTGCGGAAAATTATAGAATACTAAAAGTGAGATACAGAATAAGATATAAGCTATGAGATATTTCCTAAATTCTCGAACTGTGGGTTGAGAATCGGTATTCGTCGAGTCTTGTAAATTTTTTAAAGTTTGCTTTGTTACAATATAATTTACTGTATTTTGGGTATTATTAAGTTTATTATATTCTTATATTGGTGTTTCATTTGTATTCTAACAGATACAAGTAGCGTTCAAAGTATTGTAAAGAGATGTTCGACACAGTATTTGTATATTATTATTTCTTTATTACATTATATTCTACGATCCATCCTTTCTTCCATGCGAAACATCTATGTGTATGCGTGTCATAATAAGTTGCAGGGTGTTGCTATCAATGGTGAGCGAGTCTTAAGGAGATAGCAAGTATACTAAATTTCAAATTGCTAAATTTGTTAAATTTCTGATATGTAAGTCCCTTATTCTTTTTGTTTGCTTGTTTAAGTAATATTTTTACTTGTAATAATGTTTCTCTTCCTGAAAATTAGGGTTTCGTATAGTTTTGTTTACATTTGGTTTAGTGCATTGTAGGTAACGTAAAGTTTAAGCAGATGCTAGAAAATACCATCCTTTAGAAATATATTTCTCGTTAGGAGTAAAATTGCTAAACAAGCTGATGTGATTAAATCTCATTGTTTAATTTCCCAATTAAAGAACTGAAATACAGTGTTATACATATATATGTAATGAGATACAGTATTTAATCATATCAATATTATTATTATTATTTTTTTTTTTTCAATGGCGGGTCCTCAGCCGACTTCGGCTTGTCCACCACTAAGGCCAGAAGTGGTGGTCACTTTATTATGCAGGCACCTAATAGGTGAGCCACCTTTGCCTCCTATGAAGAGACGAACAGTTACAACCAGGCCTTCTGCGGGATTCGAACACAGGCCCTTTAGTATCGCAGTCGCCTCCACTAACCACTATACTGTCTAGGTAGCTCAAACCAATAATATATATATATAATAATATCAAAGTCATGATTCGCAGTATATATATATATATATACACACACACAAATATATTATTCGCTGGTTGTGAATCATGACCTTGATTATTATCTTTCTATTAATTTTATTTTCAAAATTATATAAAGGAAGTTTAAAATTTTGTAAAGAGAATTTATACAAATATTTTGTAACATGTTTATAGGTACTGACGTGCATAGAGAAGGACAGGGGTTTGTAGGCTTCAAGATATTTATAAAATTTTATTAAGTTTATTCGCATTGAATTTAGTTAAAATTACTCTACACGCTTCCCTCCCACATTTAGTTCTATGATGCACATTTCATCAGTGCTAATTGTGTACTTCTGCTGGTTTACGCTTATAATTACTAATTTTTATGGAAATTTGATCTACAGTTCTATTTTTGTGTATTTTTTAATAGGGATTCTGTGTATAGCTACCCATGCTGTGTATGATTCTATGTATGGATACTCCGCTACAGTATAATTCTGTTGGTTTTGTTTATGGGCTTTTGTCTACTGTTTTGTGCAGTGATTTTGCCAATGGGTACCTGTAGATTTTTGTATACTGGCTTTTACAGAGATTTGGCCTATGGGTATTCGTATAGGTCTATGAGTTTTTGTCTACTGATTTTTACAGGGATTTGGCCTATGGGTACCTATGTAGGTGCACGTGTTTTTGTCTACTGGTTTTTATGGGGAATAGACTACGGAATATCCATTTTTTTAATGGATATTTGGCCTATGGTTATGCATAAAGATCTGGTTTCTGGTTATGGGTTTTTACAGGGATTTTGTTTATGGTACCCATATGTTCTACAGGTTTCATTTTATGGGGATTTGACCTACAGATACCCGTGCAGTTATATAGGTTTCTGTTTACGGGTTTTTACGAGGATTTGGCCTACAAGTACCCGTACAGCTGTATGGGTTTCCTTCTATGGGCTTTTACGAAGATTTGGCCTACAGGTACCCGTACGACTGTACGGGTTTCTTTCTATGGATTTTTACGGGGCTGTGCGGGTACCTATAGGCCAAATCACGGGGTACGCGTACGAGTTTCAGTTTGTGGGTTTTTACTGGGATTTGGTCTACGGGTACCCGTAGGTCGATTCCCCGTGAAAAAACTTTTATGGGTTTCTACGGGGCATTTTTAGCAGGAGTATTTATTTGTCATTTTAGAATTAACAAGTAAGTATACAAAAAAGTAGAGTATTTTAATTGTTATTTTAGAATTAACGAATAAGTAAGAAAAATTAGCGTATTTTAATTGCCAATTTAAAATTAACGAGTAAGTATAAAAAAAATTAGCGTATTTGAATTGTCATTTTAGAATTAAGGAATAAGTATTATTAAACTTTTTAAATATTAAATGCAAAATGCATATAGCAATAACATCAGTTATTTCAACTTCTTTTTGTTTTTTACGCATAACTTATTTTAATGCCATTTCTTCAAATTAAAAATACAAATTCTTTGTTGTAAAATGCGTCTTCGCAGTCAGTGTTAACCATGGATCTTTTAAGATCTTCCTGTAAAAGTCTGTGGTTCCAACTTAGCTACGTCATTTCTCCTCACAACTGTTTCAGGGAAAAGTGTTCTATAGGTCGTCCTGTTTCGCATGTCTCCGTCTATATATCATAAATTACTTCTATGTATACACTTAAATAAGAATAGCACTTATCTTTGTGTTCTCTTCCGCCATTCAATAAACTTTGTCCCGAATGTCACCTTGAAGGTACCGAAAGATGGATTCCTAATATTCCCTCGAGACTGTTAACGACAAAAGCGATCTTTGCGGAACTATTCCAGCGCATCCGGTAAAACATTTAGCTGAAAACGTCATTAAGAAAACGGAATTGCCACGAGAAATAAAGCGGAATATAGTAGTAATTTTGGAATTATGGATCTCATAGAACGCAGACATATTTCCTGTTGAATCAAATTAGTTTTATCAACTACTCTGCGCTACCGACATTTTACCTGGAACTTTCTTTTGCTAACAGCTAGCTGATTCACGTCGCAATAAGATTAAACAAGTCTCAACAAACTTATTACGCATTGTTAAACTGACGTAAACAACAACAGGCAACTCATAAGTCGAGTTAACCGGGCCTTTTCTTAAGAAAAGGTGAAGTTTATTTACTGAGGAATAATTAAAAAATGACAGTTGCAAACCATGCATTGTAAGCGAAATTTCTAAGTGAAATGCAAAAAGAAGGAAAATTTGATGTAGGTTGCATTTTTCAAAATTCGCCATTTGGTCTCTGACTAAAAATGGCGCATGGTGAAGACGCATGTTCAAAAATGACGTATGAAACTTCTCGCCCTTTGCAAGTTTTTGCTCCATTTATCGGATTAGGATCTTTCTACTGTGCTTCCTACTGGAACACAAAAGCAATAGAATGGTTAAGGCCTGAACAAAAGGCCGTACACCATTTTTGAGAGATGCATTTCATTTAAACTTATTTCCTAGAATTATTCTAAACTAACCGATCCCTCGAGACAATATGAGAATGACATAAAAAATAGCAATTTTGAAATTAAATAACGCTGTGAATTTTTGTCATACGGGAGTCAAACGTCGTGTATCTTTTCAAAACGAGTGTAAAATTTTCCCAAGTATAGGTATCGGAAGCCGTATGAAAGTTAGATTAAATTATTTGTTCAAAATTAATTCTTTTCTTAAATTTGAAATTGCCAAAACACGAATATTTCAGTCATTTAAAATACTTTTGTATTTGGTCGGAATAAAATGTAAATAGAAGCCAGATAAGGTGGTGGATATATACATAAAAAATGAATAAATGCAAAGTAAAAAAACACTTCAAAACTTAATACATTTGTGCGCTGTTAACAGCAATAAGTGAGGGTAATAATGCAAAATAAAATAAAACGTGTTGCCATTTAGTAAAGCTTAAAATACTTTCGAAATTATCTGGAAGGTTGTTGAGTAATAAATTAAGCTCTTTATAAGCAGTAAACTCAGTTTACTTAATACTTTTTTTCTACTTTTCCAATGCAATTGATTTAAATAAACAGGTATTAAAATTATGAGATATCTTATTAGAAATATAGATTAGTGAAAACTAGCTAGACTCATTACAATCATTATACACATTTTGTTTTAGACTATTTTAGACGGATCCCCGCGCAAGCGGTTAATTTTTAAAGAAATAATACAGCGATTATATAAAAACATGATGGCGACCTCTACCATTCCAGCGGGAATTATTAAGACATGCAGCATTTAAATATTTCGTAATTTTGCTGTCGAACTGAATTTTATGTAAGTGCGAAGAATGTAATATTTAATAAATAAAGCTAACACAAAAACGTTAATAATAAAAAGACAAAAAGAAAAAAAGAAGATTTTTAAGCCATTTTACTGAAAAAACTGAATATTGATATGACGACCTGAGAAAAATGCCAACAGTTAACACTTCATCGAAAATTCTGAACGTATGTGCGGCTTTTAAAAATTTTGTCATTTTGCTGTTAAATAAGTAAATAAGTCAGAAAAAAAGGAAGCTAAATAATAAAGCTATGTGGGGTTCTACCCTTTTATTTCACAGTTCAATGTGAGGAACCTGGTACGCTGATAAACGAATAATCGCTTAAGTGTGTGAAAAGAGGATTAAGACTCAAGAAGGGTTAATTACCCTTTATTCCTCAAAATAAGAATCAACACAATCTGCTCCTATCTCAGAGCGTACAGCAAAGCCTCCACTTGGGATTGAACTCAAATTAATAAGAATTAAAACTTAACTAGTGCTTAACTAAAAGATATAACCGAAGCTATCAGGATTCTAAGTAGTTGGCCCCTAAATCTCAAGTCGGCGAAGCTATCGAGGGCTTAAATTACGGCCGAGCGTAGTAATAGCTTAGAGAGAGACGTAGCCCAAAGGCAAACGCTCGCTGGTCAGAAATTTTGGCTCTCTAACGAAGTCAGTGAAGCATCGACTTAATACCACTCTTTCTCATTTGCATTAAACGCGTTTATGAAAATACTTTCTGGTAGGAAATTGTAAGCTGAAGCTAGAAGAGATAGGAAAGTTGCATAAAATAACTGTTATAAAATTAGGATAATCCTTACAGCTAAAAGAAAAGTGGTTTAAATAGGAGTGAGTGCAAGAGCACACTGTAAAATTTTTTGTGCACCTCCCTTTTTTATTGCAATCGGCAGTACCAAAAGTGTATATGTGTGTATATATACAGGGTGGTCATAAAGAAACTTTGCTAACATCTGCACTTCTAGAGTTCGTTACGGTTAACCGATCGAGATGAGATTATAAATATAGTTATTTGGAGGTATGCGCTCGAGATTCTGTGAATGCCAACACATGCGACGGAAGACGTGAGCACCACCCCTCTACCAATACGGTTAATCGGTATAGCGTAACGTCCACTTTTATTTTATTGCCTAGATACATGATACTTAAGAACATACGGTGGCTACAGATAGACTGTACAGAAGATACATATATATTCATATGCTTAAATACATGTTACATAGGAACATGGGGTGCATGGGGTGACGTACACATACTTATGAATATAGGATATAAGGTGCAGAATAAGTTACGTGTTACAGGATGTTGAGAGATATATAATACAAGATGCTGTGGATACAGATATATGCAGATGTCAAGATACATGATACGATGTGCAGAGATAAGTGCCAGGATACATGGTAGAAGGTGCGAAATAAGATGCATGATACAGGATTATGCGGGATATATGTTACAATGTGCAGAAGATACAAAAATTGGCAGATGCCAGGATGAATAATACGTAGAACATAAGGTGCGATAGATACATAAGGTAACAAATATAAGGACATGTATAAGGTTGTAGAGACATTAGGTTTTTTTTGAAGCAGGAACGATGAAAAATATGTACTGCCTTCGCCGGGGATCGAACCGCGGACCTCTGAAATACCGGCTCAGTGTGCTGACCATTACACCACGAAGGCACGCTAAGAATGTGGGAGATATACCTTATAAGGTGACATACAGAAGATTCAAAATAGGTTACATAGTAAGGGATGATACGAGATATATGATACATATTACAAGATGATACGAGAAATATGACATATATTGCAGGATCATACGAGATATTGTTTATAAAATACAGGGTTACATTTTACAACATAGGTTACGTATTGCAGGATGTTACACGATATACGATATACGATAAGGTGCAGAAGATACTAATATTGGCAGATACCAAGATACATGATACATAATACATATTAAAGGATGACACGAGATATATGAAACATATTACAGGATGATACGAGATATACGAAACATCATACAGGATGATACGAGATATATGACACATATTACATGATGATACGAGATATTTGTTAAAACATACAGGGTTACATTTTACAACATAGGTTACGTATTGCAGGATGTTACGAGATATATGATACAAGGTGCAGAAAATACTAATATAGGCAGATACCATGATACATAGTGCAGAATATGTTACATGCTGCAGGATGATATGAGATTATATATGCAGATGCCAGGATACATAATACTGGATCCAGAATAAGTTACATAACTCAGATTTTTCGAGATATATGATACTAGGTGCTGGATGTACAAATTTATGCTAATGCCAGGATACTTGATACACGGCGCTTGATAAGTTGAATGAATAAGTTACATGATACAGAATGATACGAGATAATATATGCGGATGTCAGAATACATGATACAAGGTACTGAATAGTTTGCATGATACAGGATGATACAAGGTAAATAATATAAGGTACAGAAGACATAAATATATGCAGATACACATAATGCTAATTACATTGTACAGTTCAGTTAGTTAATATAATACAGATAATTGGCATAATACAGTTTCGTTAAATAATACACTCACTTCCAAAAGTTAAGCACGGAGAGGAAAATGCTCATTTCCGGAAGCCAATCAGAATTGAAGAGGTTGTAATTCGCTGCAGAAGTAGATGGAAGTATGGAAATATGTTAGGCAACAGCCAATCGCGATTTGTATTATATAGTGTGTGCAGTGTGCTTTTAGTGTTTCTATGTCAAGAAATATGCAAAAAAGGCAGTCTTATAAGAAGCCAGCTTTATGAAGGGCTACAAAAGTTGATTGCAAGTGCTGAAAGAAGGTGTTTAAAACTTTCGTACAGTTTGTTTTCAAAACATGCATGTTTCTACGACTTCCAGAAGATGAATGGAAGATTCTGAGCGCTGGCGTGGTGTGGGGCGCATTGAAGCAGGACAGTCGATCACAGATGTTTCTCTTTCTTCGGCGTTCATCATTCTGTAATTTCACGTTTATGGAAACAATTCCAAACCATACAGACAGTTGTCCGAAGGCCCGTAGCCCGTTCCCCAAGGGTTACAACCCCCGCGGAAGATCGATATATTGCTATTGTAGCCAAGCGGAATCGCAGAGCGACCTCCACACGTGTGACATCTATGGTTACAGCGTCCATTGGTAAGGCGATATCTGCAGCAACTGTACGCCGAAGATTACATATGAGTGGACTGTACGCCCGGGTACCTCGAGTTTGTGTTCCTCTATCCGTCCAATCAAGAGGGCCACGATTACAGTGGTGCCGGGAACAAGTCAATTGGAATGTCATGTTTACTGATGAATCAAGATTTGCTCTGGAGCCAGATGACAAGGGTGTAAGGATATGGCGTGAACAACGAACACGCAATCAGTCCCAAAACATCACCGAACATCACACATTCCGAGGTGGAAGCATTATGGTGTAGGCAGAGATTTTATTGAGATACCGCACCGACCTGCACATCTTTAAACGGAGTTCTTTGACAGCTGTCCGGTATCTAGATGAAGTCCTAGAACCCTTTGTGAGATTGTACGCTGCAGTAGTTGGCCCTACTTTTGTTTTAATGGACGATAACGCGCGTCCCCATAGAGCTGACATCGTCGATGACTACCTGGAGAGTGAAGGGATGGCGCGTATGACGTGGCCAGCATATTCGCCGAACTTAATCCCATTGAAAATCTTTGGGATGCTCTTGGCCGAGCTGTATCTTCACCTTTTCCACCTCCAGGCAGTCTTATTGAGTTGGAAACTGCTCTACAAGAAGAATGGCGATTGCTTAATTCTGCGGTGGTTGACCACCTAATTGAAGCATGGTCACAAAGTGCAAACTTTGTATACAGATGAGGGGGGATCACATACCCTATAATCGTCCTTTTCTCCCTTTGTGCTGTTTCTTTTCACTTAATACATAATACATAATTCTGTTTAAGTCTCCAGTATGTCATTATCTGATAACTTACAAAAACGTAATATTGTTTTCATTTCTGTATATAATTATTGATTTTGTTTTATGCATAAATATATATGCT
>KK122126.1:105667-122789 GCA_000611955.2 Stegodyphus mimosarum | reverse complement strand
AGCATTTATCTGTCAACCATTCGTTGAACTTTGTTGAACCAATGACTGGTGCCCACACTAACAATATTGAAAGTATGTGGAGCCAGGTAAAGCGGGAGTTCCGAAAACACAGTGTCCGGCAATCGTCGGAAGATATTTTCGATTCTTATTTTGCGGAATTTATGTAGAGGAGGCGCTACCGGAATCAGACGGAAGCAGATCCATTCCGGGACTTTTTAAATTGCGTTAAAGATTTGTATGTGCCGCAGTTCTCTGACGATGCTGAAGAGGATGTCGAAGTAACGATCTAGGTAAGTTCTGTTTTTTACGAATTGTAAACTACATCATCTAGCTCAATTCGCGTTTTATGACGTAATATTGACTACGCCTGTTTGTAAAAGCAAGTTGTAGTTAAACTGTAGCTTCATTTTTGAAGAAATGTTAAATTCTATTTTAACTGAGTTGAAATGTTAGGTTTATAATGTTACTGCGGGAGATATTTTTTTATGATAAAAGTTTATTCAACTGTCTTTTTTTATGTGAAAAGAGATCACTGTGTACATGGACAAAGCCAAGATTGTGTGATGCCAAGTTTGTGCAATTCTGGAATTTTTTTTTAATTGAAATAGATGGATGTGTATATGGACAAAGTCAAGGCAGTGCGTGATGCCGAGTTTGTGCAAGTTTCTGATGTTTTTTTAATGAAAATAGATCGATGTGTACATGGGCAAAGTCAAGGCAGTGCGCGATGCCGAGTTTGCGCAATTCTCTGATTTTTTTTAAGTGAAAATAGATCGATGTGTACATGGGCAAAGTCAAGACAGTGTGCGATGCTGAGTTTGTGCAATTCTCTGATGTTTTTTTAAGTGAAAATAGATCGATGTGTACATGGACACTGAGTTTCTGCAATTCTTTGGTGTTTTTCGAGCGAATACAGATCGGTGCGCACATGGGCAAAGCTAGGTTGTATGTGATGCCGAGCGGTAACGTAACATATTTTATATGCAATGTTTAATGTATCATTTGTGTATTAAATGTGCATTGCTGTTTTAATTGTAAATTATATTATAGACGTTTTTTGTATTTAAATTTTATTTTAAATTGTTTTGTTTTGATATGTTAATAACGCTTTTCGATTTAAGATGAATATCGATAATCCGACAATCTACTGTACCAAACAATCTACTGTACCTACACTACCAAAAGTGTAAACTTTGACCCTATAAATAACTTTTACGTTATCATTTAATATGTAGTGTTTTCTATCGTAATTGCACTTGATAATATTAATTCATTAATAATATGTGTGTGAAGCATTGCTTAGTGCTCGAAATTTGAAGTATTTATTTTCTTATCTTATTTTATCTCATTGTGAGAAATTAGATTTTTTTTATTTATTAGTTTGTTGAAATGTAGTATGCCTACGGAAAATATGACTTGATTTAGGGATTTAAGAAACAGTGATATGAAAGCTGTGTATGATTTTGATATGGAACAAAAATACTTTTCTTTTTTTATAAATGTAAAGTTTAAAATTTTTAGAAAAAAATGAAGATTGGCTGCTTATTAGTATGTAAGGGATTGCATCGTCACGTAGCAGTAAGTAATAATAATATCAATTATAAAAATGATAAAATTAAAGTGTTCCATAATATGAATTTAAATTTAAAAAAAAAAATTTTTTTTTGTTTAAATGTTAAAGCTTAAAAATCTTTGAAAAAACTGAAACTGTTTGAAATATAAGTATGAGAGGCATCGACGATGCTTACCGTTTTAATAATTGGTAGAATTAATTTACTGCATCATGGTAATTTGAAATAAAAGCAATTTATTATACGTATTTCGTATTTCTATATCTATAGAGAATACATTGTGACGTCACAAGCTTAGTCCCACCCAATTTCTGGGCGTCACTTAGCTCCGCCTTCGCAATTTAGTTTACGCAAAGTATTCTAAGCTTTTACCATGCCTTCCTGGCGCCGATATTGGCGTCAAAAAAATCGCCAAAAAAGCAAGGGGCACCCAATTGTAAACTTTTACCATAAAATGACATAAGTTACCTTTTACTGAAAATCCAGAAGAAAACTGAAAAAAAAAAAAAAAAAAAAAAAAAAACCTTTTTCGTTCTTCAGCAAAAATCTCTGCGCGGATTGCAACATTTGTTACGATTACCTTGTTCTGGGGCATATTCGCTCTCTACTGATGTCAACAAAAGCGATATCTCGCCTACTGCCGCTTATGCAAACATCCCCCAGTGTTTCATGAGCATTATTAACACCCTAACCTGATTTGCCTTATCCTGTGCTTTGAAACATGAAACCGATCTATATGAATCATTCATATGGCTTTCACTGAAGATGACATCCCTTTGGCAATGGATAACAGAACTTTGCTGTTCTGCTGTTAGCAGCCAAAGTCATGTTTACATTCACTGGTTTCACTGTGAAATTAGAGTTTACATTCACTGGTTTCACTGTGAAATTAGACTCAAATTTTCCTTTAAGTTCATTAGATATTATTTTATAAAGCACGTACCTTTCACTTGGTGAATCTACTTGTTTGGCATGTTTCTTCAGTTTTTTCTTTATACAGGCATCCTTAGTCAATTCCACATCTTCCTTTTTATTTTTCAAAGTACTCTTCTTTTTTTTCTTCAAAGCTCGTGAAGATTCCCTTGAAGGTTCTGAATCAACGTTTTTAGTTTTTTTATTTGAATTTTTAATACCTTTCTTTTTCATTTTCTTTAATTATATCGAAAAATGTGTACACAACATTAAGATGAACTAACACATGTCCTAATTTGCGTTTATTAAGACTTTCAGCCCGTAGAGTAACAAATCACGTAAAACTAAAAAATTGTCGGAAAATTTCTTAATCATTAAAAAAAAAAAAGGGCTAAAATTACAAAGGGAAATTTATTAATAAAAATAGGACTCAATTAACATGGAGAAAAAGAAAAGAAAATCACTGTAATATCCACAAATGACTTGAATAAAACAGTGATGCTCAGTAGGGACGGAATAAAGTTCTGAAAACGGGTAGTTCTACTTGGATTAAAAACGTGAAAAACTGGTTGGTGGAATAAATGTTTTCATAGTTTTC
Organism: Stegodyphus mimosarum; assembly: GCA_000611955.2. Lineage (NCBI taxonomy): Eukaryota > Metazoa > Arthropoda > Arachnida > Araneae > Eresidae > Stegodyphus > Stegodyphus mimosarum. The sequence goes on along the minus strand of KK122126.1, from coordinate 119,708 downwards.
CTCATAAGAAATTTAAAAATGAATAAATTTTTCAAAAATTTTCTCTTCAAAGGCCCTTAAAAATGCCTTGCTCCTGTAGCAGGCACTTTAAAGGACCTTTGACGTGCACACTTGTAGCTGAGCGGTAAAAGCCACTGAACACTGGTAGTTTAGTCTGCGTTTCGTGTCCCGGTGAATCGGCCGGTTGAATAGGCGCTTTCGTAGGTTCCTCCTTATTCCTCCATGAAGAATCTCTGTCTTTTCGTGTAGTGCCAAATGGTGGAATATGTAATAAATAAAAAGCAAATAGGCATATATATAATAAAAAGCATATATAAAGCAAAAAAAGCATATAAAAAGCATGCAAAAAAAGTATATATCTAATTGAATTAAATAATGGAATGTATAAAGTTATAAAGGCTTGACTGTGTCTGATGAAGAATTGACAACTATAAATTATTATGTTAATTTTACCGTTCTGGATAAAAAATATAAGTTTTAAATTGCTGCAAATATTTTTGGAAATAAATAGAAATCTAAAGAAATTCGTTATATAATTTTAAAAAATTATGAGGGATTTTTAGCCCAACAATTTCTGATTATTGTAAAATATTTAGTTGATGGCAATACATGTTTTGTTTGTTGTCAATTGTGAATCTAGAGTGGTGTCTTTTTCTTTATAGTCAGTTCTGGAGTATTTATTTCAGTTGTGTTAACTTTTTTTTTATTCTTTTAACAATTATTATTTCCATAATTCATTACCAATAACCCTATGAGGAAAATTCGTAATGACAGATTTTCCGGCTGTGGTATATTTAAAAGCATCAGATCATTCTGATATTTCAAGTAAAGGTAAAACTTACTTTCAGTATAAATAGTGCTTGCGAATGTTTCAGTGCTTTATGCAGCATGAGTCAAAAATAATGGAGACTCTTTTAAAAAGAAATTGAATTGTTGGCATCCAGAGCTTTTAAAATAAATATATGTGTGAAAATAAAAAACATTTATTTTCACACATATATTTATTTTAAAAGCTCTGGATTTTGCTGTATTGTCATCTTTTAAATATCCACAGGGAAAGTGACCACTTCATGTCGATTGTATGCCTGTAGTTGAAATGGTAAAGATGTTACTGCCTTTTGAAGCATTGCCTGAGGAATTCACTGCGCGCATTTCTGAATAGGTTCAGAACTCAATGGTACGAGAAACGTTTTTTACTCTTTGTCTTTAATTCAGCCTAGTCTGGCAGAAATGGATTTATAAGATTACATAAATCACAGTCTTGTATTATTTCATAAAAATAGTAAATATTGTGTGTGTTAAGATGATGACTACCAAAACTTCCAGTAGGGTGCCCCTCCCATTTTGTAAATTTTCCACATATAGTCAAGTGAACACAGTTGATCCTCCTCCTACCCATAACAAATTAGTGGCACTGGAACAACCACCACCAGGGAAGGCATGAAGATCCTATCTATGTAAATGTTTGCTCCATCCTACTGAATTCGACATACATGGTGGCAAAGAACTATGATAGTCTGAAGAAATGACTACTTCCTTTTGCAAACAATTACCATGCTTAATCGTCAAAATTTGCAAATTTAATTGCCCAAACTGCAACCTGACCTAGTGGCTTATGTGGTAACCTCTTTATTAAGGATGTATCAACAAATATTCTAAGCAAATTTTTATGTACTTTTGAGCATTCACAACAGCTGCTTCACCTACCTCATTTTCAAAGAAATATAGCCAAATGATGTCAGGTTTATGTCTTACAGACATTTTATGACATTGTCTCTCTCTCTGGGAAAGGTGTTGATGCAGTTCCTGTAGTTTCTATAGCCAATATACATTTTGTATCACTGTTGGTGTTCATTGTTTATTTATCCTGAAAGTAATTTCAGGATAATGGAAACCCTAACATGCTGAAAATATTTTTTTAAGGTGCATTTACTTCAGAAGGAAATGCGGAAAATAATTCATAGGTTGTGAAGGCACAAAATTTATATCTACACTTATGGTTATAGCTGTTGCTTTATTCATCCCTTACTGAGTCGATAAAAATTCAAAAATTGTTCTATTTTATTCACATTAATTTTGCAAGACTTTGAAGAATTTTTAAGCATTTTTCAGTTTTGTGTTCTTTATCTATATGCGTGTAAGGTATAATATGTAAAAGAAGACTAATAACTTTAATTTGGCAGTAGTCCTTGTAATTCCTCTTTTTAATTTGGCCACGCCCCTTTCCTGCTCTAAAACTGCTAATTGTTAATAATACATGAAGCTAAATTGCACTAAAATAAATCCGCTTATGCCATCTTAAGTAATGCCCATTGCGAATATTTTTTATCCAATCACAGAGCAAAATTTCTACAGAGAAGGGATTCTATAAATACCACTGTTGTTAAACCTTTAAAGAGCACTGGTTTTGTCAATTTTTTAACCTCCTAAAAAATACTGATTTTTCTACACCAAAAGCTGTAATCTTGAGTTTCCTTTTGATTCTAAAGATTTGAAGTGTATCAAATAATAAAATTGTTTAGCAGCTTTTCTTCCTAAACAAACTGATATATTATATCCTATATTTACAATTTTTCTTTTAAATTAAAAAAAAAAAAAAGTTCTTATACCTTTCATCATTACAGTCATTTTTTAGCTACTCTGTTGTATTTTCTTTGTTTTTATGTTGAAAAATCTTAAACACATTAAGGGATGTAATAAGCCCATCACTATCACTCCTTTATACAATTAAAACTTATTCAATTATAATAAATGGATTATTTTTTACTGGTGAAAATTAATAATAAAAATTAGCATTTTATATACAAGGATTACATTGAATATATAGGTTTCTATCAAAGTTCAGAGATTTTCCATTTTCATGTCATAGTCTCAATAGTATTTTTGATAGGGAATGCTGATATATATTATAGAATTATGAATTCATTGCACATTCATTATCTTTTTACTCATAAGAAACTAAAGGCTAAACTTTTTTTTTTCTTCACATCATTCTTTTATTTTTTATTTTGGCTATCAAGATTTTGCAGTGGATAGCCAAATGTTTCTGTTATTTTGGTCTGGCAACGTTAGCATATTTGTCAAGAAGTGATTTACAAACTTCCGATTCATATTCCAGAAAATTTTTTATTAGTACTGATTAATAATGAAATTGGACATATCAAAATACTCAAGTATTCATCCCTTACCTTGATGCAGTCGCTAATCTCTGTGGAAGGATTCAAGTTTTATTGGCAACACCATAAGAAAAGAGATTCAGGCCTCTGCATCAGGGATTAGCCTGTAACCAGCTGCCTTATCACTTAAGAGATAAGAGACTGGTGCTAAATCTACTAGTAAAATATATATACATATCTTGATGCAGCTATTATTCCATGCTTCTGGCTATTAAAGATAATATACCAGAGATGCGCAGTGTGTCAGTATGGGCATATGCTGGGAGATGCACTTCTACCCAATAAACAGATGCTTCTCCCTCCCCTCTCTCTCTGCTCAGATATTAACCAGCAAAATCTTCAAAAAAATTGTTCACTTTCATATTATTCTGTTGATTTTTTCAGAGTAAAAATTCAAAGACTTCCAGGTTCATCAATCTTTTCCAACTCTCACAGTTTGTGTTGAGAATAACAGCAGTCAGCCGATCCCTTGGTAGTAGGATAGCCTTTTAGGTACATTCATCTTTAAAAGATAGAAATTGTTAGCAAGTAATATGTTGTTATTTCAGTAGTTTTCTGAAGACAGTATTGGCTTTTTATACTTAGTCGACAAATGAGCATGTGATTGATTGTGGTTTCAGTGAGTACCTCTAGGGGATTCAAGAGAAGCTTTTCTTTAGAAAAAATTAAAGACACAGATTTAAGAATCTTGGATCTCTTTGTTGGGTTAATGAGAACGGGAGAGAAAATTATTGCAATCTCATCCTTAATTTAATTCATTATGATTATCTGACTGTAGAGTCTGGCAAAACACTTAGTGTTAAATAGTTATATAAGAAACATGTAGTGTATAATAGCTTGTTAAATCCATCAAAAAGCACTTTTACTTGCATGAGCTGAAGGATTTTCATCAAGCAATGGGAATTTAAGGATGATGATATGTACCATGCAAGTCGCTGATCTAGCCATGAATCACAGCTCTCTGTGTTTGTATTTGCTCTCTGCACTTCTTTTGGCCCCTACCTGGAACTTTTTTCTTTCACAAAAAGCAAATTACTATCTGTAACTATGGCTGGTGTAATACAAATAAAACTTGGGCTCAGTTAGAATAAATGTCAATTATTTTTTTATGAAGCTCAATTAACACAGTACTAAGTATAGCATAGCTTTCAATGTCCCCATATTCTTCATATGCAAGAGAAAGGCAAAGTCATAAGCAAATTGGATCCTTTTAAACCATTGAGTAATCAGCCCCTGTTGTTTGATTTTTTGTTAAATAATCTACAGGGGTTGTAAATTAAATAGTGGCAACTTAATCTTGAAACTCGCAGAAGGGTGGGCATGCACAAATAGGATATGGGAGCGATGAGGTGGTGCTGTTGTCGATGTGTAGTGCAAAAAAATAGTCAATCTGCTGAGAAGGGTAGTTGTGTGGCATTAAAGTGAGGCGTTTCATTTCCATCGCTCTAAAGCATATTTTCAAAAGGTGATCAGCAGTTGTGACTTAAAATCGAGGTTGCCCATGGCAAAAATGCAACGAAATGCTATCAAGGATTAGTGGAAGCCTGTGGCACAAATACTTTACCGTATAGGACAGTAGCACGATGGGTTCAAGTATTTTGTTCAGGTCGAAATGAGACTGCGGATTTGCAACGCACAGGTCGGCACTCCATTCCTCAAGAGCAGATTGACATCCTGAGCGGTCTCCTTACCATAGACCACCAATGGACTGTCCAAGAATTATCCTTAGAGGTTGTTCTCAGTCATCAAATGGTGTGGCGCATAATGAAGAAATCTCTCGACATGAGGAAAATTGCTTCCCACTGGGTTCCACAACGACTAACCAAAGTACAGAAATGGTACCGGTATGTACTGGCTGGCACCCTCTTGGAGAGATACTGCAATGAAGGAAATGCATTTCTGCAGTGTATTGTCGCCTTTGATGAGACATGAGGATGAGCCTATGAGCCTGAATTAAAGTGTCAATCAAATGAATGGCGTTGCCAAGGTTTGCCACGTCCACAGAAATTTCAACAGGAGCCCTGTCAGGTGAAGGTTAAGCTGATTGTGGCATACGACTGGGACGGTGTGATTCTTACACATGCTGTACCTGAAGGACAGACTGTCAATGCAGATTACTATTGCCGACTTCTACAGTACCATCTGTGTCCGGCTATGCGGCGCAAACGTCCATGTTTATTGCACAACAATCTCCCTATCGTATTGCATGTCAACACTCATTTTCCATGTCGCAAACAATGTCACTCTCCTTTTGTGACGGTGACAGTGATAAATCCTGGAACACCCTCCCTATTCACCCGACGTGAGTCCTTGTGACTTCGATAGGAACCCCTCCGAGGTCACCAATTTCATGACGTTTCTTCTGTACTCCACACAGTAGGGCACTTGGTCGCTCACATCAACAATCAACACCTCGCAACTGGTCTACAACGGCTTCTCGACATTTGATAAAAGGTGCGACAAGCTTTGCTGGTGATTACATAGAAGGAATGTAATGCAATTGTACTTGTAAGTTCATTAAAAATTGATTTATACCTATGTTGCCATTACTTAATTTACAGCCCTCGTAAAAATACATGCATTCTTCTTGTGATTAATAACTCAAAAATCAACGTAAGTCAGAAAATAGTTGTAGTTGCATTGATTTACATTGTTGAAACCATTATAATGAGGATATATATGGGGAAAATGTGCCGTAAAAGTATTCATTGGATTTAATCAAGGCTGACGCCATCCGATGCTACTGCATCAGGAAGCAGAATTTAAGGGGAATAGAAATTTTAGAATTAAGTGAAGCATCACACAAAAAGATTTAGAGATGGCAAAATTTTATAATTTATTATACATATTGTCCAGCAGAATTTAGGGGCAACAAATTTTCAGAATTTATGGAAACATTGGGCAGCAGATCTGCAGTGATTGCACCAGGCAGCCAAATGCCTACCTAAAATTAAGGATTTTTAAGGAGATCTCTAAAAATCATATATCTGAGTTTTTTTATAATTCAGATACCATACAAAAAGTTTAGCTAAAAGGTGCAATGTTTTCTGACTTTTATGCTTAGTAATTTTTGAGAGACTGAACTTAGGCATAACTTTTGGTCATAGTAAGTAAAGCCAGAAAACATGAAAGAGACACTTTGTAAAAGAAGCGACAATGATTTTTTTCTTTCTCAAACAAAGCACATTCTTCTTATTTCTTTGTTTGAATTACATACCATGGGTAATAATTACCTTGGACAGAATAAAAATTAGGTTGCCTTCATGACTGATGATCATTTGGATGACAATATAAATGTGTTAAGTGTATATCAAAAATTAGCTCAAGAAAGAAAAATTAAAATATGTAGAAAGTTCTAGAGAGATTTATCTCAGATAGGATTAAAAATTTTGTAGTATAAGTTAATTACAGCTGTCTTCATAAAGGATTTTCTAACAGAAACAGTCTTGAATTCATCTTCTATTGACATATGCAAAAAATCATTAAAATGCTCATGCAGCTCATCAGCTCACCAGGATTCGAAATCTTGGGCCAGATTATTAGTGCTCAGCTTGTCTTTGCACTCAACCACTGGCAGTCATATACTAGTTCAATTTAATTTCTGAACATATTTGCACTCTTCTGGCTTAGATCCTGACTACACCCATGGTGCCATGTATAATTCTGCTGTACCAGATTGGTCAAAGTTTTACTCATAATTTTCTTCAGGACCATTTTCATTTCATGTCTCTCTATTTTAATTTTAACAGGAAATAACTCCCAGTGTTTAAAAAAATTATAAAATGTTATTAACTGGGAGTTTTGTTTTTAATAAGGCAAAAAGTTTCATATATTTAAAAAAATAATAATATTAATAAAGGAAGAAGATATATGGGTGTCATCAAAAAAGAATGCTGGGATTTTACAACCTTACTGTACAGTTAAATCTTGAACTTATAGAAACAATTCTTGTGTTGATGTTGAGTTAAAAACTGCAAGTTTTACCTCCATTCATTGAATAGCTGTCTGTACGTGCAGCCTTAATGAGAAATTCCCCCAACTCGTGGATTAGTCCAATCCTCCGACCTCCACAAAACCCAAATCATATACCTTTAGGCATTTTCTGGGGAAAAGTATAGAACATTTGTGTACAATGAAAATGTTACTAATGGCAGCCTAATAAAATGTCGAATAATGGCTGCAGTTGAAATCGTAACTCGGGAGATGTCTTGATGTTTGTTGAACAACTAATGGTGAGCATGTTGAAACATTGAAATGTATCTAAAACTTTATACATTTTTGAATATAATAGTAAAAAATTTACATGCATATTTGAATTTTTTCCCCTCCTATACTGTAATCCTAATGTTCCTTTTTGATGAACTTGTATAGGGATAGAAAAATTGGTATTTTTTTACTTTCCACATCCCTGCTGAAAAATGGCAAGTATTTATGAAGCAAAGCAGTATGTTACTAAAATAATTATATAGCAACCCATAAATGTCACCAAAAATTATTTGTGTGGCAACTGAGGTACGTATGTAGCATATCTCTGTTTTCAAATTACTTATAATTATTTGTGTTATATCACCATCATCCAGTTATATTACTTACTATGACTGTTGTTGGATATGTGATACAATCAAAACAAAAGAAAAACATGTCAAACTGAAACATAAACACAACCTTGTGTTTGGTGTAGATTTGAATTTTTGACCAAGTCTACACTAAACACAAGGTTGTTGCTTTGCTAATTTCATGCTATGACTATGTTCAAAATTGTGCATTTTACCACTAGAAAAGTTTCATTTCATTTCTTGTGATATGACAATTTCTCAACTGTATTTTTAGTTAAAGATCTTATACATATTAATTGGATGTTTTGTGTGGCAGATTTCATAAATATTCAAGCATCAGAAATGAAGCAGCCAAAGAAAAAGTTAAAAATGAATAACTCTTCTATTGAGGTTGACAAAAGTGATTCTGTAGAAGTAAGTATTCTTGCTTATTGTGTCTTAATTTTGCTGATAAGTTTTATCTTTCTGTTTAAGCTACAAATTAATTCTTTATTAAAATTTATTAAAATCATATTGTAAATAATGAATGTGAACACTTCATGTTATAAATTACAACTTCTCAATAACTCGAAGTATAGTCTATAAGTTAGGACTGTAGCTTTATTTCACATCTCTATAATTATTTCAACGCTTTCACCACAAAAGGCGGAAACACTCTCTTCCCCAAAAGCGAGAACACACATTTGGTTTTTCCCTTTTCTTGCACAGCACTGCCCTGTGGAGGCATTTTCTATATTTTACAGTTCATATATCAGGGAGGTGAGACTGAATATCCTCTCGCCCATTGAAATTGCAAATTTCAATATGAGAATATCAAAACAAATTTTGCAAAAGTTGAATAACAATAATATATAATAATAAAACACATATTACAAAACACTGTTTAACAACTTAAATGAAAATAATTATACCATAATGAATACAACACATTTGCAGTAATACACCATATAGTCTCACTATTGATTTGGCAAGATACATACATGCCGACTACTTCTTTTAAGAAATTTTCCATCTGGTAACAATTGACAACTCTTACCTTTCCGTCCTTACCAGGAAATAGTTCAGCAATTCTAGCAATCAACCATTTAGTTGGTGGATGATTCTCATCTTTTATAAGTACAACAGTTCCAACTTTAACATTATTTTTATCAAACTGCCACTAATCTCTGATGTAAATTACTAAGATAATCTTTTCGCCACAACTGCCAAATTTTTTTAACATAATTAGTTATTTTTTGCCACTTGGAAAGTTTGTTTTCTGGAATATCTGTTAAATTAGGTTCAGGTATAGAGGTGATTTCTTTGCCGATCAAAAAGTGTCCGGGGAACAAAACTCTAAAATCATTAGGATCGGAAGAAATAGAAAGAGGGCGTGAATTTAAAAACCCTTCAATTTGTATCACAACTGTTAAAAACTCCTCTATAGTTAAATTAGTATTTCCCACGACACGTTTCAAATGGTATTTGAATGACTTAACGCCAGCCTCCCAAAGACCGCCAAAATTGAGAGCCTTGAGAGGGATGAACTTCCAGTCAACACCTTCAGAAGATAAATATTCTGCAAGAAGTTCATCAGGAGAATTCACCATATTAAACAATCTCCTTAACTCTGCTGCCGCACCTACAAATGTTTGTGCGTTATCCGAAAAAATTTTTCTAGATTTGCCTCTTCGAGTAAAAAACCTTTTAAGACAAGAAATAAAAGTTTGTGTCGTTTTACGATTTCCAAATGAATTGCACAGGTTGTGAGGCAAACAAATATGGCAACATAAACTTTGTTAAATACACCCTTATGCTGGTTTCTGTATTTCACAAGAAAGGGTCCACAAAAATCGATTCCTGTATCATTAAATGCAAAATTTTCATTAACACGCTCAGATGGCAGATTTCTCATTAACTGAGAAGTAGAAGGACTTGCCATAAAACAAATAACACACTGATGACAAATCTTTCTGCAAATATTTCTCCCATTTATGGGCCAATATTTTTCTCTCACATAATATAATAAAGTTTGCAGTCCCACATGAAAGCATTTTTTGTGAAAATACATTACAATTAAATCTGTTAAATGATTTTTTGGTGGAAGCACCACAGGATGTTTTTTACAGAACTCAAGATTAGAATTTTGGAGGTGAACACCAACTCTAATAATAGAATTTTGATCAATAAAAGGAGCTAAATCTTTTAGCTTACTATTGGGGGCTACTGTTTTACCTTTAGATAAACTTTTCAGCTCTGCCGAAAATTCTTGAGATTGTACCTGTCTGATTAAGAAAATCTCTGCTTGCTCTAGTTCAGCAGCGGCTACATATCCCGACCTTTTGGAACTCGGGTTTCTTGCATTATAGATGAACCTGAAAAGAAAACTTAAAACACGTAAAATATGCATAAAATCATTACTTAAGTCATAAATACGATTTAAAAAGTTTAAGTCCTTTGTTATACTAAGGAGTTTCAAAGAGTCAATACTATCACAGTCTTTTTTCAGTTCATTAAAATACTCATCCTCTGCGACACTAAGTTCTGGAGGTTCAGGTATAATTTCCTTTAAGAAGGCAGGTCCAGTCCACCAAGTTGAATCATTTATAAGAGAATCACAACTTGCACCACGGGTAAGTAAATCAGCTGGATTAGCCTTGCCTGGACAATGATGCCACATAGCCTCAATTGTCAAGCTTTGTATTTCCTTCACACGGTTTGATACAAATTGTTTCCACTTTTTACTTGGACTTTGAATCACTCCAAAAAAAACTTCTCGGTATTTTTTTTTTGTCAATAACTGGTTTCAGTTCACTAGCTAATCTTGCTGCAAGTAAAGCACCCATAAGCTCAAGTCTTGGTAATGACAGCTTCTTTAATGGTGCCACACTGGATTTTGAAGCTACAAGATTGATCAATATTTCGATCATCAAGATCAACATTTATTTAGATGTCGCTGATTCATTTCTAACTCGGGCTTGTCGGCCCATGAACACTTCATGTTATAAATCACAACTTCGCAATAACTCAAAAACACTTATAAGTTAGGACTGTAGCTTTATTTCATATCTCTATAATTATTTCAACACTCTCTTCCCAAGAGGGAGAATACACATTTGGTTTTTCCCTTTTCTTGCACAGCACTGCCCTCTGGAGGCATTTTCTATATTTTACAGTTCATATATCAGGGAGGTGAGACTGAACAGAATGTGTAATTTTTAAATATTGATTATAAATACTTTTTACATATTAACTGTAATAGGCATTCCGTAAAAATTGATAAAAAAGGTAAAAATATTGCTGAAAATAAATTTTTTAAAAAGTACTTTTCCTTGGATTACATGCAACGGTCTCTTCATTCAATTTGTTTTCCAAAGCATTTGGAAAAAGTATTTTTTAAAAGCTGCATCAGTAAACTCTATACTTCTAAAATACCATTTACTTAATCTCTTAATAACATCTTGCACCAAGTATTATTTTATACTATAAGCATAATAAGCAAAATATATTTCTCATATCTTATAATGTAGTAGTTTTTTTTACTAAGATGGGAGTTCAGTCCTATGGTCTGCAAATCACAAGAGATCCTTGAAATCTGCCCTTGTGAACCTCATAGATTTCCAAAAAACACAAAATTAAAATTGAAATTAAATTTCATTGTTCAGATGACAGGTTGCAGTCGTTTATTATCACTTTTTCTCCAAAGATTGACATTTTATGAAATGTATTATCATTTACCCTACTTATGGACTTCCTACTCTAGTCATACCAACAAATAAGGGATTTATTAGGGGCATGAATAAGGGCATGAAGACCACTATAACTGTGGTCTTCGTGCCATCATACGTCAAAACATAGAACAATTATGCTAGAATCAGCAGACTGAGTTAGCTTATACTTTAGTGTGCCCCTTGGATTATCACTAAGTTGTTGTTTCAATTATTGCCAGATTGTTGTTTCATTTATGGTAACCTGAGCAGTTGAATGTTATGGAAACCCTATTACGATGTGATTGGTTGAGTGATTGCGGTGAATTTGACTGCTAGGAAAATATTTGTAAGGGTTTATTTCTGCGTTGGATGTCAGTTAGCTATTTGCTTATTTTGTGCTGTACAGCATAAAATGGCTGTATGTGATGAGATTAATGTAAAGTTTCTGTGCAATTTGGAACGAAAGGGAAAAAAAGTATTAATTGACTGGTGTATAAATGAAGGTTTACTTAGTAATCATAAGTATCCTGTTTGTATGAAGGAAATGTTGTGGTCAAAGTGATTCAGACTTACAGTGATTCTATGCAAAAGCCCATTTTGAAACTAATAGCCCTTCTTGGCTAATGCCATTTCGGCTAGAAACTATCCCCTCTATAACAATCCTACTATCCGTTTGCTTTTGTTCAAGAATGCAATAAGGTGAGACTCTGTGCCAGAAAAATTGCACACAAATTTGGCCCTCTATATAATGCAATCTGTCCATGTGGCTCTTACAATAGTCCAGTGGGCATATCTGTATTCTCAGTATATGTTCACACAAATAAATTTTAGTTAGCATTAAGTACATGAATAGGACAACAGCTCCATAACCCCATGGACAATGTTGTGTAGACAACTGTATGCTTCAACACATTTCTTGCATCAGTTCTGTTAAATTCATTAGAAATGGTAGCCACTGTAGCATGTTTGTCCATATAAACAAAGCAAAAAAAAAAAAAGCCTCCTTACCCCTTTGTAAATTAATGTTCCTTAATCAGCCAACACCTTGCAATGTCACCTATTTGCAGGCATCTCTGTTGTGTACTAACTACTGCTTACTGTGAACTACTGACAAGATTTGCAGTTTACAAATGCATTTATCCAGCCACCTGTTCCTGATGATCTGTCCTTTATTGAAGGCAAATACATCCATCCTTGGCATCCATTTATATGCCACCTGTTGCATTTAATTGGTCACGCAGACAACTTTATATACGTAATGCAACTGGTTTTAATGTTTTGATTGGTCAGTGTACAGTAGAATCCTGCAAACTCAACTTAAAGTGGACTGAGAGGATGTCCACCGAAGAAGGAATGTGTTATTCACAACTCATTATATTTCATCCAACACATGAATCTACACAATTTTATAATAATTTTCTCTTTCTCCAATCTCATAAGGCTTCCAGTTCCATTTCTGTTGTTATATTAGTTTATTTTATTTTCTTGTTCAACAGTCTCACTTGCACAGACAACTCAATACCTGGATATAATCTGAGAAATTCTACCCTGAATGAACTGAAAATTTTACTTACAGTGGGATACAGCTGTAAACTTGCTAATAGCTAGCAACAGAAAGAAGGGATGTTAGTAGCAATCTCCAGCAGTTACCTGACTTTCTTCAGCCATTTTGTTTCTAAGAGGAAGAATGATGTAGATTGAAATAAAAATAGCCAAGATATAGTGTCAGAAAGGCAGAGAGACAAAAATAGCAAAATTAGAATAGCTTAACAGATTTTCTATCTGAGCAGGAAGGTATGGAAGGCATTCATGTGCATAAATATGTAATATAAATACAATAATACACTTAATTAAAATGTACTGGTACGATTTGCACTGTATATTCATTGTAAGAAATTATTAGGGCTTAGCTTTTAATAAACTGCAACATTATTCCAAAGGTAATTATCTGCTTAAAAAGCAGATTTTAGTGATTATAAAATTTAAAAAAAAAAAAAAGATATTTACGGAATGTTAAGTAATTTGGAGTTGAGTTTGTGAAATTGTACAGCATATCCTTTTTTAATTCTTATTTAAATGTTAGTATAATTTTTTAAGAGTTTGTGTTTTTTCTGTTTATATTCTTTTGTTTACATTCAAAATCAAAATGCTTTGAGCTTTTAAAATTGGTATTCATTTTACATTCATTTTTGATTTTATTCAGTAATAAAGATTTAATTGTACATGTTAGTATTTAAAAACAAATCTAACAGCTATTATCCTCAAAGCTGTTAAAAATAATTTGTTCAGTGGTTCAGATATAAAACAATAGACGATAAAAATCTCATTCTAAGAACACAAAAGCAATTAATTTATTTACAAGTTGAGATTACTAAAATAGAGCATAAATGCTTTCTTGCCAGTAAATTATTATGCTGGAAACTCCCTGACAAGCTTTTAAATACATTTGGTTACGATCAAAATTCTAATTGTAACTCAGAGATATGGGGAAAGTGGACTGCCCTCTATGGGCATTTCGCAAGTCATAGAAGATGTTATTTTTATGCGAGAAAAAAAGTTAAATGTTTTTTTTCATATAAATATGAAATTTATGAAATATAAATAAATATATATATTTAAA
>KK122126.1:54721-105560 GCA_000611955.2 Stegodyphus mimosarum | reverse complement strand
TATATATATAGCATATTTTGCAAGAAGTATTTATATATGTATATATATATGTAAAATGTGAGTTCTACAAAGATATGAAAAAAGTAATTCAAGTATAAAGTATTCTACCATTACTCTTTATATGTCTAGTTGTAATGAAAGTTTTCTGCCAAAAAACGTTCTTAGTAAAGTTGGGGGGGGGGACATGAAAGCAGTGCCTTTAGTTTAGATAGTAATCGCCACTCAAATCTATGATTGTCTGGCAACATTTTGGTACTTCTTCAAAGCCTTAGGCCCAGAAACTGTGGTCACAAGTCCAAAAACAGATCAATTTCATTTCAAATGTCCTGTGCAGAAGGGAAGATAGTACCTGCAGGTGTGAAAAAGGGTAGGAGTCCGAAGGCTATCAGGGCTATGTGATGGGTTGGCAAAAGATCCCATTCAAATCCATGTAGAGTCCAGCCAGTGAACTCAGACACGCATGGTCTTGCATTATCTTGATGGAACATTACCTTTCTGTGCTAGAACTCAGTTCGACATTTTTTCTTGATAGCAGCGTTAACATAGACTAGCATCTTGCTGTCAAGGGTTTTACCTTTTTCCAGATACTCTTTGTGGATAAATATACCACAGCAATATCTTCAGGTACAAAGCATGATCTTTTTGTTAGTCAAATTGCACTTTGTGACACTGCAGACAGGCTCCCTGCACCCAGACAACCTACTTTTCGGCCTGTGTTGTTGAAGCAAATCCACTTTTTATCACAAGTGATGATCCGATCCAGAATTTTTCCTTGTGTTGATATCAGGCCCGAATATGTCTATCCTTACCTGCTTGAGTCAATTCATGTAGTGCTTAGCAATTGAACTTTATGTCAAGTTTATGTGATGCACAACATGGCTAATGGACCTGGTACTAACGTTTAACTCCTTAGCAAGCTCTCAAGTGGTTGCACACTAATCTTCTTCCACAAATTCTTGCAGGTCGACCTCATCAACATTAGTAGGCCAGCCAGAGTGCTGTGCTTCTTGAATGTCATAGTCTTTGTTTTTGAACTTTTGGTACCAAACCTTTACAGTGTCATATGATACAACATTAGTATCTAAAGATGTACACATAATTTGGTGACATTCTGGGTGAAAATGCGCTTTAGCCCACTGCTTGGGATGTTTTGAAAATCGCCAATTCGGCGCATTTCTGCAAAACGTCTTTGCAATTAATTGCAACCTTCCCGACACGCTCCGCGAAAACCTATTGTAAACAAAACATAGAATTCTAAAGCATAAATTAGTATGGAAACTGTTGCCACAAAAAGATAATAAAATAATATGCAAAATGAACATTACGATCATTAAAATATTTGTCAGTTAGGTTTAAATTAATTATTTACATTTTATGTTGTAATACTTACACATTTTATGCCGTTACATAACCTTCCCAACACGCTCCGCGAAAATGTAACCAAAATGGCATCCAAGAAAGAAGGAATTTTTTTTAAAAGGGCATTAAAATTACAAACGATACCATGTACACACCGTTCCGTTTTAACTTAAAAAAAACTTCAGCGAATTGCACAATGTACGCAACGTGCACAAATGAACAAAATAAGCTAAAATAACGAAAATAAATTACAAGAAAATGCCATGTGCACAGCGTTCCTTTTTAACTTAAAAAAAACATCAGCGAATTGCACAATGTAGGCAATGTGCACAAATCAACAAAAAAAAATAAATTGCAAACGATACCAGCGTTCTGTTCTTCAGCTGAGCCAAATTATTTCAATAAAAGGCAACAAAATATAAAAATTAAGCAACTTGCACTTCCAATAAAGTAATAAATGTACATGTACATTCACTCACCTCTCTCAGCATCACAGCTAAATCCATAGCGACTTGGTATTTAGCGAAATATACGTACGAAAATAGCAAACACTCAATAGAAAAACACAGCATTCAAAGAATAAAACGAGAACTGAAATAACTACTCAAATTAACACGTAAGAATTTCGAATAAACCGCTACGTCATCACATTACCAATAAAACCGTTCTTTATAAAGTAGGAAATACGCATGCGTGAAAACTACATGTTTCCGTAGCTTCAAAATACCCAGTCAGCCATGTTCGCGGATATACGGAGTTACCCATGTTGGCACGTTTATTGCTCATTCAAAAACAATCACCGCCAAGCAGTGGGCTAAAGCGCATTCCAACCACATTCTGTAGCTGAGATTTTGTAACAGAACTGGAAGTAAATGATGGTTCTAATCTGGTAGCGTGACATTTCCATTTCAGATGCCTTGTTCTCATTGATAATGACATTTTTTTACAAATTTCACAACACAGTGTTCTAAAGCAAGTCTCTTCCTTTCAAATGCCAAAAATCATTTGACAAAATATGATTAAACATACCAGTGTGAACTGTTTGTGCAGAAGATATTTGCAGCAGCGGGAAACTTTCGTTAAAACCCAATATTTTATTAATACAAATATATCTCATATTATCAGATAGTATAGTAATTAATCTGTATTTTATAGAATCTTTTAGTAGAATTCAATAAAGAAATTATGAAAAAGTTGGATTTCATTGAAGGAAGATTAGACTTCTTATCTGAAAATTTTGATGTTCTAGAAGAAAAAGTTGGAACTGTAGCTTCACTTCTTGACCTTCAAAGAATCACATTAAGGTATCTTATATATATATGGATTTGCATCTTTTGCATTGATCATGTTCTTTTTCTTAGGAATAGCTTTATTTGTTTTGTCACTTCAAATCAAGATAAAGGTACATTAATTTTATATTTTTTTCCATATAATGTGTATGTTATATCTGTAAACTGTTTTTGTCATGTTTTCTGCAACATCTCTACCCTTACAAATCCTGAGCTTTTAAACTGAGGTTAAGCAACAACCATGTGAAGTTTTTTTTTTTTTCCATTTTATTATCAGAAGAAATGAATGAATAGCTTAAATAAAGATTAAAATAATAAGTAGGTTTTTGAAAGTGTTTTTAACCCTTGCTCGATTGGCCGTGGTACATGCAGAAACCTCACTAATTTATTCAATAATGGCTGTGCTACAGAGTCAAATGTTTTTAACATGATTATGCTTAAGATGCTATGTCATTGTCGTCATGGGAAATGAAAATTTAGAGCTGAGTGATAGTAAAGATGTATTTGATTTTCAAGTATTAAAAGGTAATTTAGAATGTAAATTATGATTCTGATATTTCAAGTAGTGGTAAAAAAAAAATTGCAAGCATTTGTAATTCTTTCCACACAAAATATGATTTCTCTTTCTCAGACACTCTACTGAAAAAATGTAGTAGAGTTACTGGTAGGCAGTGGTACAGAAGTGAACAACATGCTAAAGTCAAGATTAAAGTAATCTTTCTCACAATAAATTAGTTTATTGATCTCATAAATTTCAGTTACATATTAGTATATTTTTTATTATGTTTCCAAATTTATTATTGCCATGTGCATTTGATTTATATTCACTCATGTGCAAAATTAAGTGAATTTGCAAATTCTATTTATTTTTATAAAAGTATTGAACCAAAGTTACTAATTATAAGAATTATAGAAATATTCAGAGTTGAATACATCAGCGTACATGTGTGTCTTCAGAGCTGTGATTGTGAAGGGGATATAAATACAGAAGGGGTTTGCAATGATTTGAGTGTTCATACTCCTTCATGACATTTGCCATGTTTCTCACATGAGTTGGGTAAATTTTATAATTTATCAGGTGAAATTAGCAACTACATAGATAGATGATGGAATGATGGTGGAATTAGGTGTGAAAATGTCAGTAAATTGGAGACAGGCTAATCAGAGGCACAGATGGCTACAGAGATCAATGTAACACCCAGTGTCATCTGCAATTTGTGGAAACAGTTTCAGCACACTGGATTCCTATTGAGAAGACTTTAACAAAATTGACCAAGATCCACAACAACAAATCAGGATAATTACTTGGTACTTTCAGCATGGCAACACAGAACTACTACAGCTTCAGAGCTCTGATGTGATCTGTGTACTGCCACTTAAACCGAAGTTTCACAGTCTACAGTAATGCGAAGGCTTCATGAGTTAGGGCCGTATGCCAGATCTGCTGTTTGCTTCTCACTCACTGCGGCATACAAGAGTATTTTATATTTGGCATGATGCAGACAGCATGTGCCTCAGACCAGATTTCAGTGAAGCGCTGGGCTTTTTACAGATGAGTTGATATTCAGCCTGAACACTGATTCTTGGTGTACCTATATCTTGAGAGAGCTTGGAATACAATACTGCCCCTCTCTCATCAGGGAAAAGTATCTTATGGTGTTGGAGGATAATGGTTTGAGCAGAGATTATGTTGGATGTCCATGCTCCCCTACATTTATTTGACAAATGCTTCCCAACTGCTCTGAGGTATAGAAAGGAAATCTTGGTCCTATGTTTTCTTTGAGACTTTTCAGGGGTACAGATGGTCCTGGATTCTTGTTAATGGATGACAACTTTCATCCACATAGGGCTCAGCTGGTCAATGATTACATGGAAAGTGAGGATATTCATTGCATGAATTTGCCAGCAAGATCTCTTGACCTTAATCCTATAGAACATGTCTGGGACACTCTTGGGAGAGCAATTTTATCTGACCATTCCCCTCCGAGAACCTTCGTGCAGGAGTGGGTTCAACTGCCATAGGAACTCCTCAAGCCTCCTGTGTTCAGTATGTCATCATGCTACTTGAGCTGTCTGGCTGTGAGAAAGTAATATATGCCATATTAGACTTATTTTCAGTTTGATATTACATTGTGAGTTTTGGACATCTGGCCACTATGATCTTTGTTGATAATCATACATACATAAAATGACTTTCAAATGGTACATCTCTGTCTGTCTTATAAATGTATATTCATACCAAATTTCGTTAAAATCTGGCCTTTAGTTTTTCAGAAAATCAACATATTATGTAAATTCTCTTAATTTCCGACAAGTTTATTTCATTAAATGTAAAATTTCATTATATTGCTTTGATTACTCTCTTCTAAATTTTTGCAAATATTTGAATCAGCTTGATTATATTATTTTTGCCTATTTGTTGCATTTTAGGCTTTATTTTTGTGTTGCTAAATTTGTGGGCAGGTATTTTATGTATATTTTTAAGTATTCATATCTTGTATGGAATTGTGGATCTGATGATTCTATATCCAGTCACATTTAAACTGAAAATAGCTCAAGTAGAGTGAGACACATGAACAAAAATTGTTCATTGGCTACAATTTTCGTCAGCATTTGGTGATTTTTCACCAACTTGGCATATTTCTGGAAAATTTTAGAAATTTTAAAAATTGCATTTTTCTGTTGTGAGAGCAATTTTTCCTGAAGCTGCCAGAATACTTGGCAACACCATGTAAATATGGTTTGAGTAACCACCAGTCAACGACTGCTGGCTTTAGTTCTAAGTCCTTCAGAAAGACTGTAGTTAAAAGAGTTAACTTTATGCATTTTAGAGGTTACTCTGTGAATGGTATTTATAATCTATGATACATTTCATTTGTTAAGGAAGATTTGCCTAATCTCTGCATTTTTCTTGAATTATTTACATTTTTTATTTTTGCTGTATATTCTTGTTAATCACAATGAATTTTCAGTTTTTCATGCTCATCTGCAGAAATTATTTGAAATCTCCATGGAACTATAGTTTGCAAAAATATTAATATAAAAATAAAATATTTATAAATTTTTGAATCAGTCAGTTGATATTTTACTATATATATATGTATATATTTGATAACTATATTTTTATGTGTGACATTATATAATTACCTTTATGAAATTTTAATTATTGAATGGTATTGTCATAATCATGATTATTTTTTGTGAATTTAAGGAGTTTTTTAGTATTTTGCCAATAATAATTTTTAGATGAAATTTCAGAGTGATAACAGAATAGTAGAATCAACTTAAAGTAATTAAACTTCTTAAAAAAACAGATACTTTGTATTTATAAGATTTGTCTGAATAGTAAGCAAATTATTTGCTTAGGATATAAGTTAGAATGCTATTACTTGAATAAACTGAACATTAATTTAATAATAGGTACTTATGTTTTAACACAACCATAATGGCACAATTTGGCAATTTTTTACAAATGAAAGATAAAATTTACTTATCGAATACAAGCTGGAGATTTTCACAACAAGAACTTCCCAGTCTGGTTGATAATTATCATAAGTCACCAAACATTATCAACACATCAAAGTAACCACACTCTGTCAATTTAAAATATAGATTTTAATTATTAAATAAGGATCAAAAGACACACTAAAAAATAAAAAAAAACACTTTTTTGCAAAATCTTTCTGCAGTTATTTTTCACTGTTGCCCCTTTGTACACAGTGACCTGTTTTCACATTAAAAAACATCAGAAAACATCGCAAACTCGGCATCACAATATCAGAGAACATTACAAACTCGGCATTGCACACCGTCTACTAAAGAGTGAGACACATGAATCATCATTGTTCCTTTTAGTGATTCTGCTTCAAAATACTGCATTCCTCCAAGAATTTTATGGCGGCTTCTTCCATTGCTGCTAAATTCCATAAGCCCATATTTTAAAATTAAGTTTGAGGCAAAATAATGTTAAGATGTATTTATAAAAACTCTTGGAACTTGGAATGCAAGAAGGCATAAAAAAGTGGTGATGTTTTTTGACTGAAGAATTCATTGGCAGCCATGCTCATAGTTTGGTACATTCTGAAAATTTGGGTACTTCTACTAAGATGGTTACAATAATGCCTAACTTCCTGATAATAATAATGCTTTATCCAAACTCTTTGTTGAGTTTGGATAAAGCATTATCTCCTTTTTTTTATACTGCTTCTTTTTTAAAAAAAGAAAAAGTAGACATGAGAATAATTTTTCTTTCATAAAATATAAATAAAGTTGAACTTCTATATTTAGTATTTTAATATTATAAAGGAGAATTTAAATTTGTCTAACATGAATGTGTTCCATTTTCAATCTTTAAGTGTTTGTTGTTCATACTGAAATAAATTATAACATAGCCTTTTTTCTAAAAGAAATGTTTTAATTTCTCTTAACCTTTTTTCTAACTCTTCAAAGAAATGTTTTAATTTCTTTTAGTAGTTTGAAAGAACTGGATGAAACGTGTAGGATGTAAGACTATGCTAATAATACTTCTCTGACTACTAACTACTTTGATTGATAAGATTAATATTTATTTACATTTGTTCATATTGAATCCCACAAACAGAAAATCGACCATTGATCTTTGGATTTCATGGTGGAGTAAGGTTGTCACTCCTCTTTTACTTAATCAAAAACTTGGCAATGACATAATAAATCAATAGGCTGAAGCAACACTGCACATCCCTTTCCCAGTGACAACGATTATGGAAAATAATCTTTTAAGAGGAGAGCTTCACAGTCTTGAGTTCAATTGTTTCTCCAAGTTCTGTTTCCTTGGAATGTGATTCTTGGAGAAAAATATCTGTTTCTTTCATTAGAAATCATGGTTTTAGTCTGTTGATTGAAACTCTTTTAACTTTTCCCTGGATTTCAATATCAAAATACTTATCCTTTCTTCCTGTTGCAGGATATTGTCCAAGATAGACAAATGTATTGAAGAGTTGTTGATATTCTTATATAGGAATACGTGAGAACAGTTGGAAGGTTGTTGAGAAACAAAAACTGTTCTATTTCTATGGGTTTTGGTAGGTCTTGGCTTTATATCTCTTACTATTCTCTAAAGGTTTTGAGAAAATTCATATTGTTTGATAATGTTAGGGTGGATCCATATGCAAGTTCTGTACATGAGCAACTGAAGTTTTCTTTGACAGCAGATCTTATGCCTGAAAGAACAAAAAGTAATGCTTCCAGCAATGATTTTTATTTCAGCAGGTGACATTTTGAGTCTGATTTTGTTGTCTTTTGATCAAGCCATTTATGGATGATCCGCAGTCGTTGTATTTGTATGAAAATAAGATACTTTCCCAACTGTTGAAAAAGTTGGCTATCAAATTGCTGACCTTAGTCTGATGATTTGAGCAATTTGGAATTCCGAAGTATGAAAACCAGTTAAAAAACAAACATTAGTGATTGATCTTTTAAAGGCACCGCTTCAATCCATTGCGTATATCGATTCAAGATAGTTAGAAGATATTTGAATTTTTTGCAAATAGGTAATGGACCAACTAAATCTGTGTTTAAATGCTGGAATTTGTGAAGAGGTACTTTGAATTCTCTTAAAAGTGATTCTGTATATCTATGGACTTCAGACTGTTGGCATGATAAACATGCTCTAGTCCATAGTTGACAGTCTTTATTGTTGGGCCATATGAAATTTTATTATGAAGTTATGTTATCAACTTTATTCCTGCATGAGATAAGTTATGAATTGATGAAAATATTTTCTGCCAAAATTCTGCAGGTATATATGGATGTTTATAGTTTGTAGAAATATCACAGTAGATTTTCTTGTCACTGTCCAGTATAGCAATTTATAAGATTTTTAAGTTTGGGTTGCTTCTCAGTATCTCCAAATCTTCATCATTTTGAGAGTTAGCTGTAGTGTGCAAGTCACACTACCACACAGATGGCACAGAAATGGTGTTGTTTTGTCTATAAACTAATCAGTGGACTGTATAGTAAAAGAACTAACTAATTTATTGACAGTAATTGACTATTTAGATCTAATACATGCTCTGGCATGTTGCTTAGCCGAATCCAGATGGCCAAGTGAGCGTTTTTCTCCTTATCCAACAGGTGGCGCTGTATTCTAACTTAACATGCCGCCGCCCGTTGAAATTACAAATTTCAACATGTAAATTGCAAACAAACAAACAATTTAACATTCCAAGAATAACTAATTCTACAATACAATATGAAAGCTAATAGATAATCTTTCATCATGACCATAATATAAAATTACACAAACATTCAAGAACATTAACATTCACTACGCTACAATCGAACTTATTCTTAAACAGTTCCATTTTTTATGTAAATCACAATTTTCAATAAGAACATAATGTAAACTAAGCATTATTATCCTGGATAGGTAATAAACAAATTTTACTAATACATCGAATATACACACCATTTGATGTTTTCACTTTAACAACTCTGGTTCTATTATCTTTACCAGGTAAAACTTCTAGAATTCTAGCTAAAAACCATTTAAATGGTGGAAGATTATCTTCCTTTAACACAACTAACATACCTGCCTTTAAATTTTTTTTATTAATAAACCATTTGATGCGTTGTTGGAGATTATTTAAATAATCAGTTTGCCAACGTTTCCAAGTAACTTGAATGAACTTGGTAATAACTTGCCATTTAGAAAGTCTATTATCTGTAAGATGAGACAAATCTGGTTCAGGATATGAAGTAATGGTACGTCCAATAAAATGACTCAGCGTTAAGGCTTCAAAGTCATTCGCATCTGTTGACAGAGGTAAAATTGGATGAGAATTGAGAATACCTTCAATCTGTGTGACAACAGTCCAAAATTCTTCTAAAGTTAATTTATAACTGCCGATTGTACGCTGAAGGTGATATTTAAATGACTTAATACCTGCTTCCCATAAACCACCGAAATTTAGTGCTCTAGATGGAATTAGTTTCCAATTTATACCTTCAGATGTTAAGAAATCTGCTATATCAGAATTAGATTTAAGGACTAAGCTATGCAATTTTTTCAGTTCTGATTTTGCACCAACCATATTAGTACTGTTATCTGACATTATGGTATTACATTTTCCATGTCTAGCAATAAATCTTTTAATAGTAGCAAGTAATGAATATGTGGTTAAATCAGTTACTACCTCTAAATGTATTGCTTTAGTAGCTAAACATATGAATAAAGCAACGTACACTTTTGCATAATTACCCTTTCTCTGATTTTTATACTTGATGAGGAATGGACCAGAAAAATCGAGTCCACAAGTATTAAATACAAACCCTGGGTTAACTCTTTCACCAGGTAAATTTCCCATAAGTTGTTCACATACAATTGGTTTAACCTTAAAACATGTTACACATTCATGTACAACTTTTCGAGCTATATCTCGACCATTAATAACCCAAAATTTACTACGAACCTGATGCAATAGTGCTTGAGCACCAAGATGTAAATATTTAACATGGTAATACTGAAAAATTAATCTAGTAAATACATGATCTTTTGGCATTACATAAGGAAACTTTTGGTTGTAATTAAGATTACTATTGGCAAGTCTGCCTCCTACTCTCAGAAGAGAATCATTATCTAAAAATGGACATAAATTTTTTAACTTACTTTTGGAAGAAACACAATTCTTATTTTTTATGGATAGAATATCCTTGCTAAATTGCTGTAACTGTACATACCTGATCAGGATTTTCTCAGCGTCTTCCAATTCTTTAACAGTTAGAGAACCTATTAAATTTTTTCCCTTACAATTGGCTATGAATCTACAAACAAAACTTAATACACGAATAATACGAAGATAGTTATTACTAATGTTAAGAATATGATCTAAAACAAGGGAATTAGAGTTCACATTTAGATTAACTAAGTCATTATCCTTAAGTTTGAGTTCTTTGGCGTATTCCACATCATCCATATCAGATGAAATTACTTCACAAGGATTAGTCAAAAACCTCTCCTGAGTCAAGAAAGTTGGTCCATACCACCATAAATCATTATGAAGAAGATCTTTAGGTTCAGTTCCACGTGATATCAAATCAGCTGGATTATTGTGAGTGCTAACATGGTACCACTCATGAACAGCAGTCATGCTTCGAATAACAGATACTCTATTAGCAACAAATGTCTTTAGTTGATAAGGTTCCTTCTTAATCCATGCTAACACTATTGACGAATCAGTGAAGTAATAAACCTTGACTATAGGCAGCTGAATGGCCTCTAATATTCTTTTCATTAGTTTTACCAACAGAACTGCACCACAAAGTTCCAAACGAGGAATGGTAATTGACTTCAGAGGTGACACGCGAGACTTGCTGCACAGAAGTCTTGATGAACATTCATTCGAAGATGACATACATTTCACATAAATTGCAGCACCATAGGCCTTCTGACTAGCATCACAGAATCCTATAATTTCTATTTGCTGTAATCCATTGGTTAGAACAAATCTGGGGATGCGATAATCGTTGACTATTTTTAGACTATGCAGAAATTTTTTCCATTCTTCAAAGTAATTTTTAGGAAGAGGTGTATTCCAATTTAATTTTAGAAGCCAAAGTTCTTGTAGAAATATTTTAGCTTTTGTCGTAACAGGTCCAATTAAACCTAACGGATCAAAGAGGCGACCTATTGTTGATAAGACATCTCTTTTCGTTCCTGTTTCTTCAAAGTCAGGTATCTTTAAATCGTAAGAAAAACAGTCTGTAGACGTATTCCATGACATTCCTAAGGCCTTTGTAATCTGAGGCTTATCCGTAACTTGAAAAGAGTAATCCTGAGTTGCACTTTCTTTATTCTTCAATAGTTCTGGATTATTTGAACACCATTTGTGTAACTGCATTCCACCACGTTCTAGAAGACAGGTTAACTGCGTCTGCAACTCCTTGGCTTCTTGCAGCGTATTAGCTCCAGTGATAATGTCGTCCACGTAACAGTCCTTCAGTATGGCTCTTGAGGCATGAGGAAAGTCAGATGCTTCATCCATTGCTAACTGCTTCAGGACCCTTGTTGCCAGGAATGGTGCACTTGCTGTTCCGTATGTTACAGTCCTTAGATGATAAGTCTGCAAATGACTACCAACAGATTCTTTCCATAAGATCAACTGCAGGTTTCGTTGAGATGGTTCAATAAGTATTTGTCTGTACATCTTCTGAACATCAGCTCCTAATGCATAGTTCTACTTTCGAAATCTAATAATAATAGAAAATAAATCTTCTTGAGGTATTCGGTATTCGTCCTTTCATTAATATTGAATTAAGTGATTTTCCATTGTTAGTAGCCGCTGATGCATTAAACACAACGCGAAGCTTGGTAGAGGCTTTCTCTGGCCGATAAACTCCATGATGACTAAGATAATTGCAAGTCGATGCTTCAATTTCTTGAACTTCTTCCATGTGATTCAAATCCTTATATTCCTTGATAAAATTCTTATATAAGGTTTTCATGTTCGAATCGCTTTCTAGTCATTTCCACACTTGATGCAAACTTTTCTCAGCCAGCGTTTTCGATTCTCCTAATTCTACACGTTCCTTTATGGGTAACTGAACTACATATCTTCCATCCTTTTGTCTATAGTGAGTACGCTTGAAATGTTCTTCACAGTATTTTTCTTCTTCACTCAAAGCATCCTCGTTATTTTCAATGGATTCAACTTCCCAAAATCTTTGCAGAATTTCTTCAACTCTTTCTTCACTATTTTGAACTAAACCACAATAATTTACTTCTGAGTTACTCTTGCATGCACCAGACGCGATCTATCCAAAAACTGTTTCTTGGAATATCAACGGTTGATTTTCTAATTGAAATTGTCTTTGTTTTAAAATCTCAAAAAAACAAATCAGCTCGTAGTAACATATCTATTTTGTTAGGTGTTCCAAATTGCGGATCCGCTAATTCAATATCAATGGGTATATTTAATGACTGCACTTCTAAACTCCTTGATGGAGTTACACTGGTTATTTTAGAAATAACTAAACAATTAACTGATCTTACATATGTTAAATCCTTATTCGAAATCTGTACATCTAGTTGATAATTAATATTTATAACGTTCTCATTAATTCCGGATACAGATGCATAAATTCTTTCTTTCTTTATATTTAACAAATTAGCAACTCCTTCACACAGGAAACAACTCATGCTGCCGTTATCAAGTATTGCCCGAACTGGGATTCTTTTTCCTTCTGAATTGCAAACATATATAATTGCAGTCGCCAATAAGACGTTTTTTCTGCGTGTTAAAAGACAACTTGATTGATTTTTATTAGAGACATCTGCGTTGTTGTTTATAATTTCGTCACTGGTTGCTTCCGTTTTTGTTTTGTCTAACTTATGTTCGATGGCGCCATTTCTGACCAGGCGATGGATTAATGAATGATGTTTCTTGTGGCATTCCGAACACCTGAACTTAGAATTGCATTTTGCGATTAAATGTTGGTTACTGAGACAGTTAAGACACAGTTTATGGGTTTTAACTATTTCATATCTTTGATTTGGATTTAATTTTAAAAATGAATCACATTTATGCACTGGATGATTATTATTTTTACATATAACACAAATCGAAACACTACCGGTTTTAACCATAAGAGCCTTTGATTTTGAATTTTTATCTAATGGATATTTCATTTTATTAGTACTACGGTTAATGTTATCCAATAACTGACATCTTTTCTCTAAAAACGAAATTAATTCATCAAACGTAGGAACTTCCGTAGCATTAATGCTTAGTTCAAATTGTTTGCGCGTTTCAAAATCTAGTTTCTGAAGTACGATATTTAATAACAGAATGTCGGATAAATTATTTTTCTCATATTTTAAAACATTCAAAGCCCTAACGTTTTTAGTAACATTATCTATTACATACCTTATTCCTTTAGACGATTCGAATGTTAAAGTACGTAAATCCATTATTGACTTTATATGCGTCTCAACTAATATTCTTTTATTTTCATACCTATCTTGAAGAGCTTTAAATAGAGAACTAAAAGTATCATCAACAGTTTCAAGATTTTTTGCTTCATCAGTTAATGCAGCCTTTAAATAGTAGAGTTTCTGAACTTCTGTCAGTTGAGTGTTATTCACTATAATGTTTTCGAATTGAAGCTTAAAATTATTCCATTCGGTATATTTACCAGAAAACTTAGGAATTGGTAATTCTGGCAAACGTATTTGTACTTTAGAATCAAATTTATTACAATTATTTTCCTTATCAGAATGTGCGATAGATGATAGAATTTCCATAATTCTTACCTCTAGAACTTCCGTTCTTTCTTCCATTTCAGCGATTTCTTCATCGATGGCTGTGACATCTTTTTCATCAACACTTTCGAAATATCTATTCCTTAAGTTTCTAATATCCATTTGAATGCTTTGAAGGGATCTATATTTTATTTGAATTTCATTCTTATTCGAACTATCATCATAGTCCTTCACTACATTTTCTAATCTAGTTAGTTTCGCTTTTAACGAAGTTTTATTTCTGTTTAATGCCAGCATTTTGTTCTTCTCCGGCTCGACGGACCATATGTTTTGTCTATAAACTAATCAATGGACTGTATAGTAAAAGAACTAACTAATTTATTGACAGTAATTAACTATTTAGATCTAATACATGCTCTGGCATGTTGCTTAGCCGAATCCAGATGGCCAAGTGAGCGTTTTTCTCCTTATCCAAGAGGTGGCGCTGTATTCTAACTTAACAGGTGTCTATACAGGAGAGTATGTTGGCAATGGTATTTTCATACCCTTGGATGAATTGGATATTAGTTGAGAACTGGCCAATGTATAACAGTTATATAGTTTGCTGTGGCAAGTCTTTTTTCCAAATCTTTTTTCCAAATATTATTGGTTTGTGGTCAGCGTATATTGTAAAAGATTGGCCTTATAAGACGTATTTGAAATGTTTCACTGCTATATAGATGGCTAATAGTTCTCTGTCATAGGCATTGTTTTCTTGTGTTGGTGTTAGAGTTCAAGAAAAGAAGCTCAAGGGTTGTTTTTTATTGTTCACAATCTGATATAAAACAGCTCCAATGGTTGTGTCAAAGGCATCAGTTGCCAATGGTATGTTGGCCTTTTCAGATGGTGTGAGTGGTGGCATGACAAAGTGCATCTTTTACAGGTCAGAAGGTGTTTCTTGTTTCTTCCATTGAGTTATTTCTTTTCTGCAGTTCTTTCTGATACCACTGAGCAGTGTTGTAAAAGGTTGTTGCAGTTTTGCACAATTTAATATGAATCTGTGATAAAAATTCACTATACCTAAAAATTGTCTTAAACTAATGAATGAATGACTTTGGTTCCAGGAAGTTATTGATTGTATCAACTTTCATTGAAAGAGGTTTAAGTCTTTCAGCTGACCCTTTGTATTCTAGGAATGCAAGTTTAGTTTCACCGAATGTACACATTGCCATATTAATACACAGATTATATTCATTTAATCTCTCTGCTCATACGTGTTGCTGATGAGTTTCTTCATAAGGAGAGTCTATTAGAATGTCATCCAAAAAGCAAAATACGAATTCTTATCCATTCTGTACCTTGTTCATGAAATGTTGGAATATTTGGGCCACATTGCATAAGCCAAACATCATGAATGAGAACTCTAATAAGCTGAAGGCTGTGAGAATTGCTGTTTTCAGTATATTTTCCTTGCAAACTGGAATTTGTTGGTACATTCTAATGAAGTGTATGTATAAGAAAAGTGTTCTTGCTAAAATGTAGCTGCAGTCTGTTAATAATAAAGGAGGGTATCTATCAGGAATCATGATGTTGTTTAGCATTCGATAGTTCCCGCAAGGTCTCCAGTCACCTGATTTCTTTGAAGTAAGATGTATTGGGCTTGACCAGTTACTCTTGGATGGTCTGCATAAACCCATTTGGAGGATAAATTCAAACTTCTTTTTAGCTGCTTTGAGATTTTCAGCTGATAACTTCCTAGCCTTGCAAAACAGGTGAACTTCTGGTTTTGATGTAATGTTTGATGTTCTGGTTTTTAAGTTTATTGTTAACTACATTCAATTCTAGCAAATTCGGGAAATTGTTAATAATATTTTTATGTGGATCATGTCTGGGTCACAAGTGAAGTGTCTAGTATGTAAGTATATGCTAATAATACTTCTCTGGCTTCAATAAGATTAATATTTATTTCCATTTATTCATATTGAAGCTCACAAACAGAAAATCGGCCATTTATCCTTGGATTTCATGGTGGCTTAATGTTGGCATTCCTCTTTTACTTAATTTAATCAAAAACTTGATGATGACACAATAAATCAATGTGACCGAAGTGACACTTCACTGAAATTAGATCCTTCTTTTTCAGAAGCAATTTTTTTTTTTTTTTTTGTTTCTGAAGAAGAGAGACCAATATCTGAACGTCTTTTGAAGTTTTATTTAAAATACATGCTAGCCTAAGATTGCTTTTTTGCTTAATTTTGAAGACCAGAAGTTATTACCAGTGTATGAAGCTTAATATCTCTTCATTTATTTTTCATGTTGTAAGAGTATGCTGCTCATTAGCATATGCAAAGGAGTCACTTAAATGTTATTTTATTTATACTGCTTAATAATACTGTATGACAAGAGCTATTCTATGACATTAGAAATACTAAAACATATTTTTAATATTTTATTTGTCAAATGCCTGTCATTTGGCCACTAGGCCATTAATCAACGGATTCTACAAAATCTTGCCACACGACAACAAAAAGCAGAAAGTGCAGGGCATTCGTCCAGATGAAAAGAAGTCATATCTTGTCCAGTCATACAAAGAGAACATGTAGGAGAGTATACAACTGTGCCCAGTAATATGATATGATTGCAAAATTTCTAAATTGTATTGTTATGTACACTGTCTTCATCAAAAGTAAAAGGACAATGTTAATGAGAAAGTTTTCTAGTTGTGTATAGATTGTTATCTTCTCTTGCTGTCTCATCCCCTCAAAAAAATGTTATTTACTATTTTGATATTTTCTAATTTATCTTATTGTGCATTTAAAATTGAAATGTTTTTAGTTTTAATTTACCAATAAAATTTTTTTATGAATTGGTGATTGTAGGTTTTATTTTTATTTACTTCATGGTAATATGTTCTTTGATATGCTTTGATATAATATGAAGTTATCAGAATGTAAGTAACACCTTTTTAATTTCTTTGCAGGACAGCAGGTGAGTGATATTTATTGACATGAACAAAAATAAAATTGTCATCAATAATGGGAAATTTAACTTTAAATTATTTCTCAGTTCCATGTAATGGTTATCAAGATAACACTGCAGCTGCTATTTCTGTTTCACCCAGAGTAACATTTATTACTCTAAATACTGAAGGTAAATATCATATTATTGTTATTATGATCTCTTGATTTATTAGTATTATTATTATTTTTAATGTGTCAGTATTTAAGTGTTTAAATTTTTAGCTTGCCTCATAGTAATTTTTGATATTCTTGATTCATGATATTCATTGGAATGTATTATGTGGATTTTAGTATGTGGATATAGTTATAATAGTTAAGCAAAATAGGTGTTCTTGAAGCTTATGAAATCTTTTAGCAAAATGATCTAAATTTAATCTTCAGATATTATGTCACTATTAAAAATATTAAATTCACTTTTTTGTTGATATTAAAACACAGCAAGCAGATGTAAAATCTTACCAATCAAAATAAACCTTTGGTACAATATAGAATTCTTTGTTATATATGCTTTATAGGTTTAAAAGTAGGATATTTATATATGCAATAAAATCCTGCTTAAGTGCTAACTTACCAAAATGGTGGGGAGGGGGAAACTTCAAACCCGTGAGTCATCTCTTCTTTCTCTCTCTCTCTCTCTCTCTTTTTTTTTTTTTTTAAGTTTACTTTTTTGGCTGATTCATTCTTCATACAAATGCTTATTCTCTGATATAGAGAAATGGTATTAATATATTATCTACAAAAAGAGAGAACTGCAAGTTGAATTTGTGTTGCATGAAAAGAGTTACATGAAAGTGCCAAGTTATTAAAAGTAGAAATACCGAAGATTCTAATGAATTCTAAAATATTTTTACATCTCTTGGATCTTCAATAATTTAAAGGTAATTGTTTTTACATTATTTTTATCATCCTTCCTAAAAATGCTGGTTTAGGCTTTTTTTCTTTAACTGCAAATGAGATAATGAGATAAATTCTAAATGAGAAATTCTGGAATTTGCTTCATGCAAAATTCAAGTTTAGCATTTAAAAATTACAATATTATCAAAAATGATATACACAGAATGAGTGATTTCTGTTCTTTATGAAAATTAACTTAATTGTATTAATCAAGACGTAGGGGAGTCCTGTTTCAATCAAGGCCAAAACAAAAGTATCAATAAAACTTAAAGATCACTTGTTATATTTCATACAGTGGTACCTCGGTGTATGTCATTAATCTGTTCCAGGTTCCTTGGACTTGTACCAAACTGAATGTATACTAAACACATTTTTCCAGTTAGAAATAACAGGAAAATAATTACTCCATTCTTGGGGGGGGGGGAATTGTATTATTATTATAACACTATTTAATACTAAAATGCAAATGTATATTGAAGGTAAATGAAATTTATCAGATTTGTTTATCTCTTTTCTGTCTCTTTTCTTCTGCAAAATTCTTACTAGGACCTGGCTGAATATCACCATGTTGATTGGTTGATGCCGTGTCCTTTGAGAAGTCAATTGGATCCACGTGTGGAAATAACTGCTTTTGCCAGTTCTGCTATCTTTTCACTATACAGCTCTCCCTGGAAAGGACATTCCCCTGAATTTTTCAGAGCTGCAAGTATTGCCAGACAGGTGAAAAAAGAAGCTCTGTTTCTTTCTAGAACTAGAGAAAAGAGAACTGAAGAACTTTCTTTCTAGAACTAGAGAAAGCTCTGTTTCGGGGCAATTTTTGCAAGTTTTGTATGATCTGGTACCATCTTCATTAATTTTCTTTCCTCCAAAAGAGTGGGTCAGTTTAGTAATGGTCTTTGTAATTTCTCTGTTTGCATCAATCTCACATCTGATGGTCTTTCTTAATAGATATCTCTTCGAGTGTGTATCTGGCAATGGCATTAGCATCTTCGAGAATCACAAGGACCACTGTAACACTAATATGTAAATATATCTGAATTATAATTTTTTAGAATATTATAAGTATTTATATTTACCTTTACTTATAAAAAATATGGATTAATAAAAAGGAAGAGAAAAGTGTTAATTAGTAAATACAGTTCCACTGTGTGACATTTCTCAACTGGATTTTTCCATAACAGGATTAAGAAAGCTTTCCATTTTATGTAATTTCACTAAAATATTTTATCAACTGCTTAACAAATAATAATAATAATATGAAGTTTATTTTATTATCCTTACTGGGATAATTTACCAGTGAGATAAATAATTTTCTTTAAATGAGAAATATTATTTAACTATATTTTGCTACTTGTTACTGCTATTCTGTGGGAATATTCACCCACTCTTTTTCTGTAAACATGCATGTCATGTAAATGTAAATAAATAGTTTATAGTTTTTATATCAAAGTGATAGAAAGTCATTAATGAACTTAAATGTTACACACAATTTCTCACATTTCCCCCTTTTCTTACTAATTTTATGGTATGGAAATTGAAGGTGATAATTATGCAAATAACTTAATGTCAAAAGGATGTGGTTATGTTAAGAGCATAACAAATGAAAAGTATTCATGTATAAACTACTGATAACTATGACTATGTTATTTATTTAAAAGAAATTCACATTCCCATAAAATTACATAAGGATAATTAACATTACAGTATCTAATAATGTATCATCATTTCTACTTCCTTGTATCTTGAATCTTGCCCATCCACAGCTACTCCACTGGCCTCAAAACTATTCAATGCTTCTGGAACTGTATTCTCTTCTATAACTTGAAATTCATTGCCATTATCACTGTTCTTATTGCTTTCATCACTGTTCAGTATGTCTTCTGTCATGCAGTGATTTTCAGAATCATCAAGAGCATCAGCTATCCCTGTTTTCTTGAAGCTTTTTATTATAAATGCTTCATTAATCAGAGCCCATGCACCTAAAATCCATGAGCAAATCAGTTAGTTAGACAAAAACAACCACTACATGGATGAGCTCATTTTAAAATTTAGGGAAGCTCACTTTCTGGATGTCTTGAAGAAGGAGAAAATTAAGCAGATATTAAAAAAAAAATTTTGGAAGCTTTAGAAAAATCTGGGAAGGGGGAAGAACAAATATAGTATAATTTTTGTACTTTTGAAATTGCAAAAATTTTCAATAATTAAATTAATTATTAATAAATACTGATTAATAGATGCTGAATTAAATAACGTGAATCGTTATAGATTCACAATCTGCTGTATAAGAAGTTTTTATTTTCAAAGAATGTTAAAAATTCTAAGCCAGCATTTAAAATTTTTAAAAGAATTTTATTTATGTTTGAGGCATTCAAATTTTCTATGTTTATCACAATACACATCTTTAAACAAATGGTGTCTTTTAAGTTTTGCTCATTTTAATCATTTTGCCATCATTGTCACTTGCGTTATTGATATATTTTTAGCTCCTCATATTTCATTCTTTTTGTCCCACAGAATATACAAGGTTACTTAATTCACCATTAGAATCCTTACAAATTCTTTATCGTAACCTGAACTATCATCTGATTTCCTTAGAAGTTCCAAAATTTCTTTTTGTGCGAAGCCTTGAGATCTTCATGCCATTTAACAATTATATTCAATAAATAAATTTAAAAAATTTGACAAACCTCAATGTTGTTCTAGTTGAAAATTCACCTAAAAATCATCAGAAGTACATTTAAAAGAAAAAGTAAATAATAATAATGTATAGCTCTACTAGAAATGGAATAATATCATTAAATAATACAAAGAATATTATGGCTTCTGGAGGTGTTGCCATTTATTGATAGTGAATGTAACTTACGCATCAGCAATAATTTGTCTGTCGGGCCACAATAGGGTTGAAGGATGCAATAAATAACTTGATTAACTTATCAAGTGTAATAATATTTTCATCTAATTACATAAATAAATTTAAATTATTTTCCAATAGCATATTGACACTCTATTTTAGGTTACATGTAAAGTATTTCAGAAAGTATGATTGTTTGGTTGTTCTTTAGTTTCTTGTATTTCATAAAGTACGATTATTTCTTTAGTTTTCTGTAATGATTTTTATTTTATATGCATGTTATGAAATTTAGATAAAGTTCATAAAAATAGACATAGTTTTACCATAACCATAACTGTGTTCTAATACATAAATAAAATTGCCAGAAGATTATCCAAATGGTTCTTGGTTAGGAGATGAAAACAATCCAGAAGCTAGAGTACGTTGCCATATCTCACCTATGTAAGTAGAGTGTATCTGAAATAAATTTTGTAATTGAATTCATCAATTACTTGTGTATTTTATTATGTATTATGTATTTTAAAACTTGCAATTACATTTTTACAGGGATATTTTTCATATTAACACAACATGTACAACAGCTGAAAAAATGGCTCTTACTCTGTTGGATCACCTGTTTGATAGAGAAACACAAGCTTGTTCTAATATATCTGGTATGGGAAAACATAGGAAGAAACAACTAGATCCACTGTTCATTTATGGCATTAGATGTAAGTGTGATTTGTACAATAAATTATCTTTATTTCAAATGTATATTAAATATTCTGAACATACAAGCTGAAAATCAAGGGTGTGGGTTCAGCTCCCCATGGTAAACTTGGCAGTATATGTGTTGTCTCTCCTCCTTTTCAGCAAATATCTGTTGTCTCTGTATTACACTCTGGGCTGTCTTGCTGATGAGAAAAAATAAATAACAGATGGATTAGACCAAATTTCCAATGAGTGCTTAAACCAGCAAGTGTTTTGCTGTTGGATTTACAATATATATTAAATATGTAACGTCTTGCATTATAATTAAATTTAGTTTAAATTATGTATAATTAATATTATTATAAAATAGATAGATTTTCTGCCCATTTGTTTATTCATGAGGTATTTCATTTTCTCACAGGTTGAAGTAAAATATGATTTCTTCAAAAGCTCAGTATTCTATTCCTGCTTCATAGGTCACATTGCTGTGCAAAGTAAAAGCAAAGAAGTTCCATTTAGGGAAAATGAATTGAATTACAACAAATCTGGGCTTGATGTGTGTATAAGTTTAAATAAAATGTAAGATTCTTTGAAAATTTATATTTGCAGTGTATTGCAACAGAAGTGCCACGAGGAAAAAGTGAATTTAGAGCAAAGCTATAAAAAGATACAGTACTTTCTCACCTTTAAAAATTGATCCATTTCTAACTGAGAAAGTTCAGAAATTGAGATTATAAGGATTATAAATTATTAATTAAAATTTTACTTCTAGATTGTTTTGCCATGGCTAAGTTAACACTAACAGATGATTGGTTTGCATTGAAGAGAGTAATTTAGACAATTTTTAGCATTTTTTTAAAAAATTTAACTTTGGTTTTTGAAAATGAAATTGTTGCTCTGAGATTTTAAATGGTAGTTCATAATGCATTGTTTGAGAATTCTTGGATTTGGAAATTATATATGTAAAAATTGATAACTTTGATTTCATGAAGTCAATGTAGTGTAAAAAGGAAATCGGTTAAAAAAACAAAAGTAGCATTTTTACATACTGAAACAGGATTAAAATCCTTAAACTCCTTGAAGTGGCTTACTCTGTTTTTGATTCCCTTTGTATATAGTATTTTTATAGTATTATAATAAAATGGATTTTTACAGCAGTGTAGTTGACATATGTTTCATGTGATTTGTTCATGTGTATATGTTTCATGTGATTTCAAGCTAAAGACTTGAAAGTGTCATCAAGAGTGATAGGAGGGGTGTATGTAACCCCCACCAAGCTCTCTAAGTACTCACTGGAGAATGATTTGTTTTATACTTGTAATTCTCCAGGTATCCTCATAAATCATAATCACATGAATTTAACCTGGGAGAATATAACAACCATTTGATTCAACAGCCATAGTTCCTTTTCTTTCTAGTTTTAAAATGTTTATCATTTGATATTGCAAGATATAACCATTTGCTTCTTTTCATTCTCTTTTCTTTTTCATTAACTGTAATTTACCTTTCAGCTGCAGTTTATATGAAATATACATCTCTGTACTTAAGTTGTTAGGAACACATATTTGCTTATTTTAACTTTAAATAAACTTCTGTAACATAAAATGAGAACACAAATTTTTGTTTAGTTTAGAATTCAATGCATCATTCTGAGAGTCAGAGTGTATGCTGTGTAGTTGTGTAACTGTGTAGAATATATTTTGTGCCATGAAATTGTAAAGCTTGTATTATAAGTAGAGTGAAAAGATTCAGGTAGAATTCTGTAAATTGCTTGTAATATGAATAAATGGAGCAAAGTAACTATTCCAGCTGAGAATATTATTTGCCTGCCATCTTGTGTTTTCATTATGTATTTGTATAATTTGTAATATTTAATTATTATTAAAAAACTTTAAACAGGTCACCTTGGCTTTCATTTTGGCATATCAGAACAGGATTGGAATAAAATAAAGCAAAATATAGATTCTAAGTGTCGAACAGCTTTTCGTAGAAAAATGAAAGGATTACCTTTACAACCAAAGGTTAGTATAACTATTCTGGTCCTTTATCATACTGTTCTTATTGCAATATTTATTCCTAATAGTACTCTTGTAGCTCAGAAAACACTGTTAGATCTTTATAGCCATTTTTAATGTTAAGCAACTATTTAACATAAATAAAAATGTGAAGAAGGAAAATCTGATAAAAATATGCAAATTCATGAGATTTTATTAAAGACATCATTTGATTGCTTGATTCAGACATAATTTACCCTTTAGGTGTCACATAGTATTTAAATAGCATTAATGTGCTTATGTCATCTAAAGGATTAATGGCCATATTCATAGACTAGATCCTGTTTAAGACATTTTGCTTCTATAAATATTTATCATATACTATTCAATTCACCACCTTATAACTAAATGAAGAGGCTGTAAACACGTAGTTAAATTTTCCATTAACAAAGAAGTGCTCACAGTGTTGATTCACATGATACCTGGGAAGAAATTTGTCGTAAGTTTAAAACTCCTCTAAAAGAAATGCAGTAAGATAAACAACAATCAAAATATCTTCATATAAAAATTAATTACATATGAAATAATAAATCTGAAGATATTTATATAAAAAAATCAAATATTTCAAAAGCTGTTGAATTAACCTGTTGAAACAGCTTGTCTGTGAATGCGTTTATATCTG
This sequence comes from Stegodyphus mimosarum, assembly GCA_000611955.2. Lineage (NCBI taxonomy): Eukaryota > Metazoa > Arthropoda > Arachnida > Araneae > Eresidae > Stegodyphus > Stegodyphus mimosarum. Next base: position 81,566 of record KK122126.1, on the reverse strand, counting down.
CAATCTCTTCATAATGTTAAGCATGTTGGGTAAAGTGTTTATGGTTTAAAATATAGTAATTCTCTGACTTACACAAATTTAGTGGGTTTTTGTGGGGGGGAGGGGGGATTCCTAGTTTTTCGTCCCACTACCCATCATGCAAATCATTTTGTTATCACTATCATGCTTGTAACAACAGGTGTGATTTTGATAATCAATTTCAACTTATATATATGGATTTTGTTTTTCTTTTCTTTCAAGCAAAACCAGTTTGCTTTAACCAATGGATCAAGAAGTCTTCAAAACTTGAGCACCAGAATAATTCTGTGACACAAAGCAAACAGCTACCTTTTTCTCACAGAATTGTAATACTTTGATATTACTTTTTTAACTAATTCTGCCTACTAAAGCCATTAGATACTGCATTAATTTTACCATCTAAAATTTTAACTAAAGACGAAATCTCTTTATTAATTGTTACTATCATTATTTGATCGCATTACTGAAATTGAGGAAGTACAGTACAAAAGTAATCTTTTCTATATGATTTTGAATGCTTGAATCCTTGATGTAAAGTCTGGTACATTAGGGTAGAGTTTGATAAGGAAAAAAATAATAATAATAATTTTTCCATTTCTTTTTTTTAGCATTTAACTGTATAGGATGCTGTGTTAGAGATGAAATGCAAAACCTTTCACTTTTTCATTCAAATTCTATCAACCATTTTTCTATATTTTCATAAATCATCTAACCTTAATTTGTCAGCTTACTATGTCATACCAAGTTTAATAAAATGTGTATTCTTCAAAAATTTTGCCTTCTGTCTAATCGCCTGTCATATTACAATTTCATTTTCGATCTCTTGTGCCAGCCAAGCAGTCAACACTTCAACTGAAAAAAAGATGGATGATTCCAGAGTCAGGAGATACACAACACAGTTTTGACTGTATTGTATAATTTTTGGTTTCTAACCAGCAAGCTCCAGGGTCATGTGAACAAGGCCACAGAAGTAGCAGTGATGTTAAAAATAGTATCTTTGTACCATCAGCATCCATCCTTTCTCTTAAACACCCCCCAGATCAAGTATCAAACTAGTAAACATAAACCTGATATCCCATGTTGTATGGGAGCTACTTGGCTTGGTACGTGCCACAGTTATGTGGCGACAGCTCGTGGCAAAGATGCTATCTTGCATTGCTACTGCATCCATGACATTGTCTCATGTTCTTCATGCATGTTGGTAGTTAGGTTGAGCTTCCAGGTGGTTTCAGGAAAAAACCACACACTGAATATTAAAAAATGCTTTCTTCAGCTAAGCCTTAATGTCACAAGATCAGACATTCCATTGTGTGCCATTATAAAAGGACATACACACTGAACAAAGAGGATTTTTCACTTATGGAGATAACTGTTTGCATTGTGGAAAGAGTTCCTGATAAGTGGCGTTAAACAATAGTGTGTTTAAAATGTTTCTTTGATGATTTTGATTTTTACTAGTTTTTGTTGTATTCTAATCCAGAAATAAAAGTTTTATGCCTTTAATTTTGGAATCCTGATTTTGATGATAGTCTATGATATTACTATTTTATTGTTGGATAGATTACCTAGGAGTCAAACCATGGTTAGAAATTGAAATACAGAGTCAAATGTATATCATGACTCTAGAGGCAATATATTAAATTCTTTTTCTATGTGAGCAAGTGTGAGTTGGTTGCTAAGTTGCAGCAATTCTCTTGCAGTATTCTGAAATGCAACTAATCATTATGATTAAGTTTTTCTCATGGGCCTATTCACAAATCCTGAGCAGGGATGTAACTGATTGTTTTGTAGTGTCCCAATGTATCAGTATGCCTACTTGAAATGTTCAAATGAATTGTGGAATATATTTGGAAGCAATGTGGAACTTGTGATATTGTTCTGTCATTTCCCTCTGGTGTGCAGAACTGTGTATCTTTGTTAAGTCTGCAGGTCTATCAGTATGCGAAATCTGGCTTTCTTTGGTAATTAGTGTTATGGTAAGGATGTGAAGCTGTAATTTTTGGCATCACTACTGTATTAGTCACCTTGGAGGTCCTTCCAGTCTCTTGGTTAGGAACTGAAAATTGTGACAGGGTCAGTGTATACTTACTGCTCCAGAGTTAACATGCTGATATCTTTCTCAGTATAATCGTTGACTAGTTGCTGGTTTTGCCACGCTATCTTTCGAAATTGTGCTTCCAATGCATTTAAAAAATATCCTGATATATTTATAGTTTCATCCAGATTATTGGTATCTTTGGGACAATAATTCAGAGCTTATAAATTTGAGTCCATTTTACCACCAGGGAATCATAGATTTACCTTCATCATAAATTGATTTAATTTTTTTTTTTTAAAAAAAAGGTCTAATTCTGAATTTTGTGAACTAATCATTCAGAGCTTTAAATTCATTCTATCCTAATGATTTAACAGCATTTCTTACCTTCAATTACACGTATACATTATTTACCACATTATTTACAGTTTCATCAGTTATGAAAAAGCATGCTAGAACTACATACCTAAAAGAAGGGATACTTTGTGGAAAATTTTCAGAGAGAAGCTGGCTCATGTGCATGTAGTAAATATGGAAAACCATAAAAGTGTCCATGCAACTATCTTATTTGCTGGGATTCAAACTGTCAACTTAACATGGGTTCTTACATTATTGGTATTTGAAGAGCAATATCAAAGACAATTGAATTAATGTCATTTATCTTTATCATTGTTACTATTTTTGCATAGTTGTTGTTTTTCAGTGTTCAAAGTTTTATTTATTCTTTGTTTTAAAATAATTCTCTTTTTTGTATCCATTCAATTAAAAAGTCATATGAAAGGTTTCATAAATTGGCTTTGCCTTTCTCTAGAGATCGACATTCAGCCAAATTATGAATCACGTTACTTAAGCAAACAGTTGCTTAAGTCAGTGTTAAAGAATTCAGTGAAATCATGTTACTTTATCTATGTAAAGTATAGTTTGTATTCTAAAACATATATCACATCAGAATCTCAAAAAAAAGATGCTTCAAAGTTGGGGGGGGGGAAAAGTGTTTAAAAGGAGGAGGGCTTTTTTTCATGCTATACTTTATTTTTCACAGAACTCCAGAGAATAGGTTGGGAATTAATCCTTGCATATTACATTTATAATTAGGTGTATGAAGTTTTCTGGATTTCCTAATTTTATTCTCAATTATATACTTTCTTTTAAAAACAAATACATCACTGAAGGAGGTACTTGTATTCATTCTTCCTCCATATACTTTTAACCAATCTCTGCGAAACACTCTTTGTTAAGCATTTTCAACTCTCTGCTACCAGGAGTGTCTTATCCTTGAAATAAATTGATATCCCATTTCAAGTGTGTAGTTAATCCGAAGTTTTCTGTTAATGAAGAATGTCCATTGATGATGTATTAGAAACATTACAGAAGTGGTTATATTAATGTCAAAGGCAAATTCTACAATACAGTTTGAAAGTAAAAAGTAACTTGTTAGGTTATTTTGTTAATTATTTTATTCTTTTAATCCAAAAGTTTCATCTTTTTAGTATTTAAAGACATTGAAGGTGTTCAAATTTTTTACTTTTTATGATACATTACAACACACGTTTACAAAATAACATAAAAAGCAAGACAATTTTCTACAGTTTTTCCTAATGATGTTAATTTTAAAAGAAATTAAAATGATGATAAAATTTCTTATTTTAAATTGTCTAATTGATATAAATTAAAATGCATTCAATTTTTAGCATATACATATACGTGATAATTTTTGTAAACATTTACAGTTTTGCTGTAATTATGAAAAGATGTTTCTAACGTCATATGCTATGTAGCTGATACAAAATCATGTCATTTGAAAAAAAAAAGTGTGATATGTTATATTTTCTAATTTAAAAATATTTGGTACTGTTAAGCATTTTGGACAGTTAAAACTGTCATCAAACAATGTAAATTAGTGCCAATAATGAAAACATGATGTCACAACACACTTGTAAAATCTCCACTGTGGTTTTATGTATTCTTGACCCTCAATAAATCATTTTAGTCTCTGTAAAAATGGACATAAGTTAACAGCTATTTTTCTGTTTTTCTCATGCATTTTGAAAAATTGATTAAAATTTGGAACTTACCATGTACAGAACAGCAAGATGTACAGTATTTTTAAAATTATGAGATTAGTTATACTGTTGCATATACACAGAATTAAATGCTACTAGGGATATTTGACTGCCAGATTAATTAGCTTTAAGTTTTAATGAATATGTTCATCAGATAATTTCGAAGCTCGAGTTCATAAGTTTTTTTTATATGCTACATCCATAACTTGTATCTGTTAAATATCTAAAATAGCAAATAATAAAGAGCATTTATCTTCCTTCAAACTTGTATTGATGGGAAAATATGTAATTACCAAATATTCTTTGAGTTACTGACTCTAATTTGAATTTTTCAGTTTGGATTATTATTATTACTTTTAAAATTAAAATAAGGAAGTTGCAGTTGTTAAAAAAATTATACTTGAAATTGATTATTGGATTTTAAAGATTGTGAAGACATCTATTTGACATAAAAATCGAAAAGACATGATGATGATGTTCATTGGGAAGGGAAGTTTTAATTGTTGGTATTAAAAAAATACAGCAGCTGAAATGTTAAATGCATTTATCAAATATGCAACATTAATAATGATATTCTCTTCAAGCTTACTACCAGACTACTACCAGATTATTGTATTAAAGAGAAATTACTTGTCATACTGTTTAGAATTTTTCAAGTTAATTTGTCAAAAGTGATATGTCAATGATTAAAATATGAAATGTCTGTTTCACTGACACTTTAAAGGCTGTGTTATATCAAGTTATAATTTTAGGAATTTTTACTTAATAATTTTATATATTGAATAAAAGTATTGTACTGAATTTCTTATGTTAATGTAATACCATTCCACACCATTGTTATTGCTTAAATATTAAATTGTTTGCCATAAGGGATTCTGGGGCATTAAAAAAAAGCTATTTACTATGTTTTTATATTATTCTTGCTATCTTATAATATGATTAATACATTACCAAAAATATATTATTAATTTTTTAATGAGGCATTTAGTCTGTTGTGTCACTATATAAGGTTTCTCCTTAAATCTCTTAATCTTCTTACTGAGCATAAGCTGTGAAACCCTATGTGGAGGACAGTGAGCAAATCTAGGCTATGTCCTTTAGTGTTGAAGAACTACAAAGTCAGAAGGAGGGTTTAAAGTGACCTTTTAATTCAAATAATTACAACTCTCCAACTTGAGAGTAAGCCACTACTTGGGCTGAACTAAAATAATATGAAATAAAGTGTGTTAACAATTCAAATACCTAACTTAACATTAAGTAGGACGGCGAGGGAAGCCTAACTCTGAGTGAAATGCAATAAATGCAAATTTCACTAGCAAGCACTAGTAATTGCAACTGCCTATGCAGGCGAACTTTCAGTAGACAGAGGAAATCTTTGCGTGCACAGCCTTATGGCAATAAATCCAAGACTCTGATTTTCCTCCTCGTTAACTCCTGCCTTTTAAACTGCTATCAGATATATGCGATTTGCATAAATATCTCGCTCGCGCTAAATTCGGGCAGCAACTGAAACTTTGAGATATCGATAGGAAAGTTCAAACTAGAAATAGTTTGGTTAATTAAAATAATGAATGCTACAACTATATATCAGAAAAATTTAGAAATTTTTAGTTATTTTAGCTTTAAAATTAATCATGTATAAAGATAACAACACTATCTTTTTATGGGAAGTGGTAATTTTGAAGCATGGTACATCTAATTAATAATACAACTCTGAAAATAGTTAATTAAAATGTGAATGGATCAGTTCATTATCAAACAACCTGAAACTTAAAAGAAACTGACTAGCATTCATTTCAGTCCAATGTTTGTTTCTTAGAAATAAATTAATATTATTCAGCATATTCTAAATATAATAGTGTGAAAAACAAACTTATAAAAAAATTGCCTTTTTCAGTGACATAAATCCACATTATTTTGAATATTTATAATTTTCTGTATGTGTGAAAGTTCTTTTTAATCTTCCTAACATTATAAACAGTATTTATTCTTAAATTATATTAGAAGTAAAATCCTGTTTAACTGAACTAATTTTAATGGAGAAATTTTGGATAGCACATTATCGGGCTGTTTTTCATCAAAAGTTTGAAACAGTTAATTTTTGTTGACATCAGTTATGATAACGTGTAAGATATTTTGAAGTAAATAAGCTTCCCTATATCTTCATGCAAGATATTTAATTTTATTTGAATCTTAACATAATTAAATGCATTGTAAATGATTTTTATTGCAATATTTATTCTAAATGTCACATAGAAGAAATTTGATAAATACATGATGAAAATTAATATACAATAGTTTTAAGATTTTTTTTAGTAAATGTACATATCTTTAAATCTCGTATCTTACAGATTAATGTTAGAAACAGTTATAAGATGGCAAAAATGTATTCAAGATATAATGCAATTTTTAAAAAATTATTCATTGAAATATTTGATGTTTTCATTTTCAAGAAACTATTTTAGTATACAGCAAATTTTAATTGATCAAATCCCTCACTGAATGTAAGCATTTTGATACTAATCCCCTAGGCAACTATTTCACAGTCCACTATTTTTATACACAGCATAATACTATGTATGCATGTTTGTTTTATAACATACATATTTATCTTTTATTAATAAGACAATGAAAAAGTTGATAATAATTAAAAATAGCATATTTAGGTGCATTAATTTAATTTTTGTCCACCAATTTGTCTTTAATTTTTACATTATTATTATTTCCTTTTATATTTACAGTTAATTCATCCAGAACATGCAGATTTCCAAATACTACAAGCAACACCAGAACAAGTCGCAGAAATCCAACAAACTCATCAAATTAAGTTTCTTAGCACTGGAGAGATATTAGCTACTCCTTTACCTACAAAGTCAACTTCTAGTCAAGACATGGCTTTCCTTACCGATGATTCAGAAATAAGTGGACCTTAAAAATTCTTGTAACTTATGTATGTGCTCATTCCATTTGTACAATTTGTCAGTAATAAATCTCATATTTGATACAATCTGGATTTTAGAAAATGTTACAAATGTGCAAAGTTTCAACCTGTTTCACCCATATTTTTTATAGAAGTATTGAGGTGAAACAGGTTTATTTTTGTAATTTTATCATGGGGCACAAACTCCTTCTCAAAATGATCTGCTGAAAAGTAAAGCTAGTTTATCTCTATGCAAACATTATTATGAAAGTTCCAACGTTTGCAGGTATATCTATTTGTAAGTAATCTTAATTCAAGTGTTAAATCAAGTACCATGAATTATTTGATAATTTGGTACATCATTGAGCTTGAACTGGGAAGCTAAATATATATATATTCTCTCGATGTCTGAATCAGCAGCAAAAGGCTCATTTAAATTCATTCTTTCTTTCCAAGTTTAAGTTACCTACCACAAATTATTCTTCATGTTTGCTTACAAAGGACTAGCAAACCATCAGGATTAAAAATTTCAAAGAACTGTTATAATGGCACAGAAGTAAAATGTAGTCATAAATACATGGCTGATAGAGTAGTAGAACAAAGGCTGACTTGTGTAAGAATGTGGTATTCATTTTGCCTGCTGAGGATAGCCATCATTTACTGTTCTAATTTCATCGAAAACGGATCATTGCAAATCCTTAAATTATACTTCAACTAGCTCTGAAAATAGACAAGGAACATAGCTTAAAAGTTCAAGAAACAGTGAAATTCAAGCTAATCATATTGTAGCTATATGATTGCTGACCGCCTTTATAAGCATACTGATAATGAAGAATGTGTTATGTGGAAGTGTCTGAAAATCTACACTGGGATATCAAATATCTAGGACATCAATATTAGACATACAGATTCAAAAAGACTGCAAAATAATAAACAAATTCAAAAAATATTTTTAGTAGATGAAGTTCAAAAACAAAACTTGCAAAAATAATAATTCAGACCTCAAAAGCAAATGCAATTTTTTAATCTAATATTTAAAAAAAAAGTATGCAAATTTTGATAATATACAGGCTACGGCAAAATAGCATAAATCATAAGTCCAAAAATATGTAAAACAGAAGTAATCTAACCTATGAAAAAATAATGAAAATTTTTATCTTAAAAAATAAATAAAAATACAGAAGTAAGTTCTCTAACACATAAGTAATAAAAGTTTTGAAATGAAAAAATATATTTGTCTGTATAGTAGGAAGGCCAAAATGTGTTAAGTAATGAATTTAGTTATAAACAGTGAATTTTAAACTGATTAAACTCAACAAGAAAAAAACGTCTGTTATAACATAAAATAAGTAGTTGCAAAAAGGAAAAACCATCAAATGGCATGGATTAGAAATAATAAGTGAAGTATTAATTCGCTTCAATTCAACAAATGGAATAAGTTATTGTATTTAATTTAACAAATGGACTAAGTTGTAAAATTAAGTAACAAAATAATTCAAACATTTTAAAACTGAGATGCATAGTGAAAATAATTTTTGTAAAAATACTTTTTTTTTTTTGGTAAAAGTAGAGAAATGAATACAATATACAAAAAATAAATAAACAAATATTTTTGTGTGCATGTGAATAAAATATAAATATATTTATAGTGAGGGTAATGTAAACTGTGAGGAAAGTCATGAGAAAACTTTGAGAATTTAAAACAATTGCTATAAATTATGGGTAACATAAAAGAAAATAAATGCAGAAAAGAAATTATATTTCTTAATGAAGTGGTACAGGTTACAGATGGCAGTTGAATTGTTGGTTCCCATGGGAATACAGTTAATTTGTAGAAAGATTTTATTTTGATGTTAAAAAAGGTGTGATAAGTTTGATAAGAGTTCTATTTATTGAAATTAATTAAGTTTTTAATGCTGGGAAATGGGTGATAAAGTTTAATTACGTTTAATTACGCTGTTGCAAATTTCACTAAGTAGCAAAGTGGTGTACAAGTCCTTAAAATCATAGCAGTTAATATTGTGAATTTTTTGTTTGTTAATAGTTTTAATGACTTTCTGATTATTGTTGATAATTGAGTAGTTATGTATTTCAACATTAATTTACTTCTGTACCTCAATACAAACTTTTTTGAGAATTTTGGTCAAATTAATATTGTTATGGATTTTGTACACATGTAAATATTTTTTTTTAATAATTTAACATGAAATGCTTGAGAGATAATGCTGTGCCATAAAAATAAGATCACAGGTGAAATCACTTAAAATCACCAAACTTGGTGACATTTTGGTCCACTCCCTGTATAACTGTAATTGGCATTATGATTGAATAAATGTAATTCATCCCTATGCATAACTGTATCTGGCCCTCATATGCCTTCCAGTAATTTCGAGAAATGGAAGGTCCTAAAGATTTCTCAGTGACCAGGGAAACCCACAGACCAGAGAGAGCATCAGTTTCTAGTTCAGAGCTGAATTTGACATCATGCTTTGCCTTTGAGGTGCACTTTGCATTGTGTTATGATTAACATTCATAGTAGTTTGAAGTGTAACTACTAATTGTACTCTGTGATGCTGAGAAGAACTGAACATTTATTTTTAAAAGTGTTTCTTTTGGTAAAATAAATTTCATCAAGCTATCATCGGTTCTGTGGGCATTCAATCCTTTATAAACCCATATGCATGCAACAATATCGATTTTTTTTTTCAATTATTTATTCCATTATCAATAATTCTGGATTGGATTTTTATAAATTTTGGAAGTGCATACAAGCTGGAGAATTTATTATAGTGTAACGGGTGATTTTGAGAAACGCTCTATTAATAAGCAAGGTTTCTTGACTTTTAAAGATCTGGTAGTTAATTTGATTAACTTTATTGCTAATAATATTTTAATAGAATTTCTTACTAGTAATACAAAAATTGTTGCAAGTTTTGTCAATGGTGGTAATAATAGATTGAATTTCTCAAGTTCCTTGTAGTTAAAATTACTGCTATTAATATTACTGAATTGAAGTTTAATAATATTTTTAATGTCATTTTATTGCAAACATGATATTTAAATTCTCCAAAGGAATTGAGTGGATAGCTGGTGGCAATAATAAATCGATCAAGGTTATTTTAATCTTTTTATGACAAATGTTACTAGGATTGTAGTTAATTCTGAATTTAACACCAAATTTCATGAGTTAAAAGTTGCTGGTTTTTAATAATATTAAGATCTGCGGTAATAGTGTGCTTGTGTTGCTGGTTAATGTATTTCTCAAAGCTTGGTTCATGGCAGAAGGAAGGTGGGTCAATAACTAGTTCAGTTATGATTGGCAGTAAATTTTTTTTGGTTGCATTTTAAGCAGATTTTAATGCTAGTCATTAATTGCAAACAGTTTTTGATATTTTTTTAGTAATCTGTTAAATAAGTTAGGATGTGTAGAATCAGTTTTATAGAAGTTCATGTTGTAAGTTTTATGTTTAGGATTTCTGTATTTAATGAGAATCTTTAAGCCAGGTCAATGCAAATTTTATAGTAAGAGGAGCTACTATTAAAAAAAAAAGTCTGCATCTTTCTCCTGAAGGGGTTGAACTGATAGACACAGATTGCTTTTATTGTTTTTCTAAGACTGATTTTAAATTTTGTGTCTTTGTTGGCTCAGAAAACAGGTTGTTTTATTAACTTCTTTCATTGCATCCTGGTGACAATGCAGCAAAAGATGTAAATTCCATATTTAATTTTTGGTTTTGGCATGTTTTGCCCTCTATTTCTTGCAGTGTATGACTGTGCGTGTGTGTGTGTTATTGTATGTGATTTATTCTGAGTTATATATGTGATGAATTTTAAGTTTTTTTTTTTATTTTTATTTTGCACTAGCTGTACCCGCCCGGCGTTGCCCGTGCATTTAGAAAATGCAGATAAGTGAATAGCGCAGGAATAGTAGTGTAGGACATGTAGACTGTCTCTCTCTCTTCCCCCCCCCCACACACACACAACATTCCCCGTCGATAAAAAGGAACAATATATCCTAACCATGAGCCATCTGTTAAAAAATTAGTTTAAATGAGAACAGACCTCATATTAGCACATGCTAGGAAACCGTAGTCATGTGGTTATAATCATTGGTCTGAAGTTTAAAGAAAAGTAAAACATAAAAAATTCAAAATCAAAGATAGGAAAGAGTTGAAAGGGAAAGATAGAGAGTACAGTACAGAAAAAATAAAAAGTAACGAAAACATGGATGAAATAAAACATCCTGCTTACAGGAAATTTGGAGTTGAGAACCAATTAAATTTTTAATTTAAGTGTAAGTTAAACTTAGATGACAATGAATTAGAAGAGGAGAGTGTTTGTGTATGTTTGTGGAGCTCGGGCTGGGGTCGCAAGGGCCCCTGACCGATTAATGTCTGTTGGTACTGCAGCACTGGGAAGCAGCACCATTCGGATTATTGCTCATGCTCTCAAGAGAGCACTAAACAATAACATCATCATTTAAAGCATGACAGTCAGAGTTAGTTTGGGAGAGTGGAGAGTGGCAATAATTTTTCTTTAGATTGTCCTTTTCGTTAGAGAGCCTCGGGATAAACTATATTTAATGTTCTTCCATTCGGAGCTAAGATGTGTAGATTATCGGCATTACCAACTCTTGAACAACCCACGTACAGTTGACCATGGGAGAAACACGGCTTACGGAGGTCGAGCCCTACAACTTTGAGAGATTGTCCTTGTGCCTTATTAATGCTCATCGCGAAACTCAAACGAACAGGGAATTGTAGACGCTTAAACTGAAACGGGAGATCGGAAGGGATTATAGGAATTCTTGAAATAAACACATCTTCGCCTGCAGCATGTCCGGTCATGATGGTGGAATTGTTATAAATCGATTTAATAAGTTGAAAATAAATGATAGCAACAAATCACAATAATAGCAACACAATAATGCAAATTAAGAAACAAAAACTGAGAAACAAAAACTTTATAAAAAATAATTTTTTTAAAATTTTTCTAATTCAAAAATCGAAAATCGGGCTTCGAGGTCTGGTGGCCAGCCCCTTTGTGCTTCCGTGTAAAAAATTCCAGGTCCCTGCGTGCGATAGATTTGGCTGGAGAGCTCGGTCAGACAAATGGACAGACAGGCAGACAGACACATTACACTTGCTTTTATTATGTAAGATTATTATTACCACTTGCTGTTGGTATCAGCACTCAATTGGATTAGGTTTTGAACTGCTTTGTATTTATTCATAAATTTGTAAATATAATAAAAAAAACTGCTTTTCCTAGATACTCAAGTTTGTAAGCTAAATCATGAAAATATTCTTGCATCTAGCCATTCTACTACCAGAAACCTATATAAGCACAAAACTATGAATGTTCATTAGGAATTTTAACCTTTCAGCCATTGAGGGCCTTTTAACTAGTATTTAATGTTCCATTTTTCTTTCAATGATGATCAAATCAAAGACATTAGACATTAGCAAAGTCCTAGTTGACTGCTAATAAACATCTGGAGCAATATTTCATAACAACTTATTATTTAAAGTAGATTTTGAGTTTTTATGTACTTTTAAATTAGGCAAACTTGAAACTTAATATTTTCAGTGATTGAAAATAATTGAAAATATTAAGAGCATTTTTTAAGAACATTTGATTGAAATTATTGAAGGCTATTTTTCAAAGCTTTAAATCGGTGTACCTGTCTTACTTCTACTGAAATATGTATATGTTCAATAAATTTTCAATTTACAACTTATTTGTAAAGAATATAAAAAGCCATGCATCAGAGAGAAAGCTACATTCATAATCAGAGAAACAAAAGCGAGGGGGGGGGGCAAAACACTAAAAATGCGATTACTTCAGAATTTATTTGAAACATTTGCATGTTTGGAATACTTAAAATACTTTAAGAATAATGTATTTCCCTTGAAGAATTTTAAGAAATATATTAACCAAGATGCTTATAAAATATTACTACATTTGTGAACTTGAAGTTAAAAGTATAAACAAAACTGTCTTCAAGATAAAATTTGATAACTATCTTTACAGGCTTTTTGAAAAGCTCTATCTGAATTTCATCTTCAGTTGCCAACAAATGAAAATTTATGTTTCAAATGAATTTATTGTATTTGATGATTTCAACATATTTTAATACATAATAGATAATTATTAAGATCTATAATTCACATCAACTATTTATTGCACTGTAATAAATGTTTGTATTACTCTTATTTTAAAAGAAATTTTTAGTACTCAAACTTTGCTATACTGTAATAAGGCCTTCTTCTTTGAAGCATTGCAACTGTAACCATATTTGATTTTTAAATGCTCTCAGAAGTTCATTCACTAACCTAAAATAAAGAAATTTAATTATGAAACAACACAAAATATTCATATCACAAGATAAAATGACCAAGATTAATGCAAAAGATGATTATACCAAATGAACTCAAGGCTATACCAAAAGATGATTATACCAAATGAACTCAAGGCTCAAGGCACACAAATTTAATTACTGCGGTCATGATCTATGCTGTTATTAAGCAAATTAGGAAACATTACTGCCATTTCATTATTTAAGCTTTCTAAATTTTAGTTTTTCTTATACTTAGTGCTGATTTATCATTATTGGTAGCAGAATTCTAAATAGATGTAAAATGCCTAGAATTGCAAAATATTTTGCTTGCGTGTTTTAATAATTAAATATCAAGAACTTGACTATACATAATAAAAGAGATAACCGATATTTACATAAGATATCTAAAGATAATGCTTACAGTGTTTACTTCTGTAAATTGCTGTAAGATATGCTGTCCAAAAGAAACCAAACTCTGAAATTAGAGTGCTAATGCAGCAACCCAGGCGTATTTTTATTGGGTTGGCAACTAAGTAATTGCGGATTTCACTCATAGATGGCTTCAGTTGAATTTTTAGATTTGCAGACGTAGTACAAATGTAAAACACATTTTGTTATTTGATAGTTGGCAATTCAGCTGTGAATCAGTAAAAAAAGTTTTTTGATCGGTTGCGTAGTTTTCGTTTGGCGTTCGTTGAAAAATGGAAAATCAAAAGGAACATTTTCATCATATTTTGCTATTTTATTTCCTCAAAGGTAAAAACGCATCGCAAGCTCATAAAAAGTTATGTGCTGTTTATGGTGACGAAGCCTTAAAAGAATGGCAGTGTAAAAATTGGTTTGCCAAATTTTGTTCTGGTGATTTTTCACTCAAAGATGAAAAACGCTCTGGTCGTCCAGTTGAAATTGATGACAACCTAATCAAAGCAGTTATCGATTCGGATCGTCACAGTACAACACATGAGATTGCAGAGAAGCTTCATATATCACATATATGCATTGAAAATCACTTGAAACAACTTGGCTGTTTTCAAAAACTCGATACATGGGTTCCTCACGAACTGAAAGAAACGCATTTAACGCAACGCATTAACAGCTGCGATTTGCTAAAGAAACGTAATGAAAATGATCCATTTTTAAAACAACTGATAACTGGCGATGAAAAATGGGTTGTTTACAACAATATCAAGCGGAAAAGATCGTGGAGCAGGCCAGGTGAACCAACTCAAACAACATCAAAAGCTGATATTCATCAAAAGAAGGTTTTGTTATCAGTTTGGTGGGATTACAAAGGAATTGTCTACTTTGAACTCTTACCGCCCAACCGAACGATCAATTCTGATGTCTACATTAAACAACTAACGAAATTAAACAATGCAGTTGAAGAAAAGCGGCCCAGATTGACAAATCGAAAAGGTGTTGTATTCCATCATGACAATGCAAGGCCACACACATCTTTGGTCACCCGGCAAAAATTATTGGAGCTTGGTTGGGATGATTTGCCACATCCACCATATAGTCCTGACCTTGCACCATCTGATTACTTTTTGTTTCGATCTTTACAAAACTCTTTGAATGGTAAAAATTTCATAACGGATGATGATGTCAAATCGTACCTGATTCAGTTTTTTGTTAATAAAAACCAGAAGTTTTATGAACGTGGGATTATGATGCTGCCTGAAATATGGCAAAAGGTCATTGATCAAAATGGGCAATACATTACAGAATAAAGTTATTTAGTTCCATGAAAAAATTGTCTTTGATTTTCTAAAAAAAATCCACAATTACTTAGTTACCAACCCAATATATTGTGTAGCATTAACATTGATCTCACAGCTGCTCTTTTCTCAAAAACAACACATCATTTTGTTACTTTTGTATGAACAGAAGAATGAACCAATATTTTGTATGTTCAGCAATTATTTATGTTTTGAAAGGATGTTGAAGTGCAATGAGTTTGTATGAACTTTTGCATAAAACTGGCAAAATCCTTTACTGAAATATTTCAGATTATGCAGCAAGCATTATGGAAAGGGTTGTTTTAACTAGTGCTATACATGGTAACAATATTTTAAATCAGAGAGAACATCCATTAACAGTGATTCAAAAAGTGAGGGCTTTCATGTCAACAAGGGCATGCTTTGTTCATGCAAACCATTGTTTAACTGTCTGAAGATCTTAAGCATCAGCAGTATCATACAATTTTGAATGAAGATCTGCAGTTGCATCACACTAAAGCAAAATTTGTGCTTTGTCTGAGCAAAAAATTAATCATGCTGCAGCTAATCAAAAGTTGTTAGATTGGTAAAACATGAATCAGTATTTTTCAAAACATGTCATAAAAGTGATTAAATATGAGTTTATGGACACTTAACAAATAGGCAATTGCCACACTAGATAGGAAAATCATTGCCAAGATCAATTAAAAAATACATCAGAATCATGAAATGTGATGATAATGTTTATCATATTTTCTGATTGGCAAAGAATTAATTGTTTATCCTGAGTTGTTAAAACAAGGTCAAACAATGAGAACACATGGATGTTATGAGATATTTAAGAGAAGCAATGAAGTGGAAGAAATTAAAGCAATCTGCAGAAGCAAAGCTTGGATACCCATAATTTTTTATCCACAAATTTTCAGCAAAATAAGAGGTGATACCTTTCCATCTTCCAGATTTGGCCCCTGCAGACACTTTTTTCAGTTGAAACCCACCTTGAAAGGTCACCAGTGTGAAAGAATAGAAAATGGCAAAGAAAATTCTGCAAGACGTATATATGCGATCCCCGAAGGATTTTATAAACACTGCATGGAATGGAATACATGTTGGTAGTATAGATACAGAAGAAGAATATTTTGAAGCAGACAAGTCTGATTAAAAGTTTATCAATTATTGATTTATTTTAAAGGTTCAGTTTCATTTTGGACAAATTTTATATTCTTCCACTTATGGAATTTCTTGAAATAAAGTGTAAGATTTTATGAAAACTGGATGGAGGTTCTGTAAAATGAAACTTAACCTTTTTTTATGGTCTCCCAGAGAAAAGTAGTTGTTTTGCTTTACGTAATGAAATTGTCATGCATTTTGGTGCAAAGTTCCTGAAGCTACATGCTTAAGAAAAAGTTTCATTAAAAACAAAAAAAAAGATCTACTACATATTTAATGACAAATGATTGTATTTATATAAGAATGACTAATTATCAAAACAAATATTTTGATTAGTAACTGCTTGCTACATTTCTTCTCAGAATTTAAATAAAGGTGAAACAAATCTCCATTCTTTTATGCACAAAAAGATATACAACTTTTTTGTTTTTAATTAATTTAAAACTTAGTGAACATTTAACTAATTGACCTTTTTACTGTCTGAGGATCATATAAAATGTTATGTTTCATTTCAAAGAACTATTTCCATCGGTTTTCAACAACATTCTGCACTTATTGTAGGAAACTTTGAAAGTACACATTTAGAACCAATATTTGGGGAAATAAAGGATGCACACATATGCATATTTTTTCTCAAATAACCAATAGTTTACAAGCTCATATTTGTCTGTTAAAAAAACAAATAGTTATGTTAAGAACCAAATTAATTCCCTATTTATTAAACATTTACTTCAATGAAAATATCAGACTCACTCTGCATCTTTGGGATTTGGAAATGGCTTTAATTTCCCACGGCACATCATGAAGTATTTACTGAAATATACACAATGATATAATTAGCTAGAGCATAAAACACTTTTAAAAATGTATATTTTTACTTTCAAAATATTCCATTTTGCATATGCAACCTTCTTTTCCTGTACATACACACACATGTGCAATTAAATTTTAATTGAGTTTTGAACCATTTATTCATTTGTTTCATTTGAAGAGTTTTTTCAGTGTTGTCTATAATGGTTCGCTACAGTATTTTTGTATATTTTATCTATTCTAATTAGCAGCATCATTTCTATTTACTTTTTTATTCTTAAGTTGCTGCTGAGAGATAAAATTTTTATGCTAATCAATATTCCCTAGCCTCTCACACACTTCATTCATATACTGAACTAATCCAAATGATATTACTATATTTACTCACTTTCATAAAGTTTTCATAGTTTTTAACAAAACTTTTTCAAGTTTTCAGATCTTAAATGCAAAATTCATTTTTTATTTAGGTTCCAAAATTGTGTTCGTTAGGCATTTTAAAGCATGTAGTCTTGCCAAACATTAAAATTGCCAACTGAATTCTTTGAACAAATTCTTCTGTTTCTGGAATTTGAAGTTTTTTATAATGTGCAGTTAAAACTGGCAATTTTAAAATATATTTTGTCTACCAGAATTTTGATCTGGTGATATGCAAATTTCATGATAGTTGTTTTTAATGTATTATTATTAGGATGTCATTGAAATAACAGTAACATATTAATATATTTTTGGAAAAATAATATTAAAATAAAACAATTTTATTTTCCTTTGTCATGTTTTAAAATATCTTTACCTTTCATTCTAATACTTTTAAACATCTTGATTTTGAAATTTAAACAAGAAAATAACTAATAAAGCAAAGTTTCCAAATTACATTTTAACAAAAAAAAAAAAAAAAAAAAGAAAAAAATAAAAAAAAAAAAAAAAGAAAGAAAGAAAGAAAAGAAAAAACTAATTATACTAAAATTAATTTTATCTAATTTTACATTTTTTATAGTAAATGTTTTTACCTGTGTGATTGTTTCATGTGTTGATTTAGTCTGTAAAATTCACTGTCTGCTTTTTTCTGAATATTTTTCAAAGATTTTATATATTACTCTTATTTAGCTGGCAGGTAGCACAAAAGTAATGAAACAAAGCATACAAGTATTTACCTTATTAAAATGTCTTGATCTGCTTTTAAAATTTATAATTATTATGCTATTTTTATTAATGAACTGCAAAAATTTAGAATTATAACCTATTGCAGTAAAAATTCTTTCCTTCCTCAAACTTTTGATTGTAAGATGTGAAATATCAAAAGAAATTATTAACTTTTCTTTTGAATTCTTTTTGCATATTTGCAATTTAACTTTGCATAAAAATCTATATTAATGAACAACAATTAAAAAAACTGTTTAAAAAAATGCACTCTTTCGAGAACAAAAAAATGTATAGAATGCCTCTGACTAAAATTTGTCAACAACATGGAAATCTGAAAATATCATAGATATGATTAAAGAGAAGGAGAACATAACAACTCGTAGATGGTCAGATTTCAATATAGATGACACTGACAAATAATAAAATACACTTCAGTTTTTCAGACTCCAGAATTGAAAGGCAGAAATGCCAAAGTTATCAAGAATTTTATACGTAGGAAAATTTTACAAATAACTATAAATGGAAAATACTAAATAATATTACGATTACTACACGATTATTTTCATTAAATTTACTGTAATTGAAAATTCATTTTATATCACTTTTAATATAAATATATGAATAATCTGAAAACTAGATGTTTACCTTATTTTATTTGTGATCAGAAAACACCCAAACAGATGTATTTATAACATTAAGCTTTCACTGGCTATGTTATTTGAATAAGACTAAGTACACTACAGCTATTTGCATACAGGAAGGGATGCATTCGTGGAGCACTTAATGGAATTTGGCTCATATTCATGTTAAACATGGGGAAAACTAACTATGCAGCTAGCCCATTTGTATGGGATCAAAGCCAACTCGAATTCCTAGTATTCAGTGGTCTTAACCACTTGGCACCACTGGTGAGGCAAACTTTCACTGATTACTTTAGACTGTACAAATATTTTTAATGAAGGACCATATCAGAATACTCTGACAATATTATTGATCATATGAGTACTTTTAGGAGTATTTTTTTTTAAACATCTACATCTGATGATTACACCTTTTCATTTTATTTTTTTAATAACATGCACATACTTATTCACCAAAAATATCTAATGTCTAATACTAAGATAATTTTGATATAATGTTAATGATTTGTAATTTACCTTGTATTAGTTGTTTTATATGCAGACATTGCATCTTCTAAGGCTCTGATATTCAATGTTGCCTGCAATTACAATCGTTGAAATTAGAAAGTAACAAACATTGATAAATTAAAATTTATATTAAAAGTACATTCAATCAGAAAGGGGGGAAAGTGAGTTTTCATTCATCTACCTGAATATTAGAATTTCCTTCATAACTATCAGTACACTCATATAACCTAGCTAATTCCTCAACAACTGCTTCTACAACTCTGGTAAGCACTTTGCTGACAAATGGAGGTGAAACTGCAAATACCTGAAAAGGAAATCACATTGCAAATTTTAAATGAAATATTCTAGTTAACAGTAGTTCAATAACAAGAAATTTCTATTTAAAAACAAATACTAAATTCATTAGAAAAATTACCTCTGCATGTATCTCTATCATATCCATTATTGTTTGTTTTATGTATACACTGACACCTGTAATGATCAAATAGAAACTAAAAATACTGTTAAATAGGACAGTAATTTAAAATGAAACAGGTAAATGAATTTTCTTGTACCTGTAGGTTTGTAATCTGATTCCCAGCTGAAACAACCAGCATACATCCTTTGTTCAATTGCTCCAACTATAGGATCACATTTTCTTTCAACATATGAATTAAGAAGTTTATCACGGACTTCTCGAAATCGAGCTTGACTACTCTGTTGGGAAAAGTCTTGAAAATTAATACATCTGACTTTTTTAAACTAAAAGTAAAGTGACAAATATAAAGCCACCCATCAGCTTACAAATGTAATGGACTTAAACATAATTCTTATCATCAAAGCAATTTTTATAAACAGACAAAAATTAATTTGTAACTGGCTGCTAAAGTGAAGTTTTATCAATTTAACACAATTCATATCAAAATATCACTTGAATATGATATATTTTGTATACCTAAGACTAATGTTTTGTACATATATGTATTAAAAGAGTATGGAAAATTATGATATAAAAATATATGGATATGATCACATATGTTTGTTGCAAAGTAATGTAAGTCAGAGCTCTCAAATAAAATTGTATGGGGGCTGAATGCTTTTTATCTGAAAGCAGATAATGGGCCAGAACTTTTTTTTAGCAAAATTTCACTTTTAACAAAACAATAATAATAATCAAATTAATTTTAAATTTTACTTTGAATGTTTATAGAAATACATATAAACAGTAATAATAAAAACACAAAGGAAATAATTAGAATTTGTATTTATTTTCTATTTTAAGTCTAAAGATTGGTACATGAAAAAAATTCTGTTGGTTATTACTTTGCACTGGCACTGAAAATTAAATTTTAGACTGACCTTTATTTCAGGCAATTAAAGTATGCTGATTTAACCACTTAATAACTTACTTTTACCCTAAACTAGGATCTTCAGAATATTGAAACACCATTAGCTGTCGGCTAGCAAACTAAATTTACTGACTCGCATTACCCTAGTCACTTAGCCTGACTCACAAGCATATAGTAGCAAAGTTCCAACCTATTCTTTCCTTTTTTTTTTCTCTCAGTAGTAGTCATGTACATATCTTAATTAGCATTGTATTTGCAACAAACACATAATTAAAATGTATTCACGATCCGTGTTTGCAATCCAGGAATTTGAGACCACTGGCATAAGCAATCGCATATTTTCCATACACAATTAAGATAATATCTACAAGCATATTAAAAGCATTCACCCAAAATTTTATATTTTTATCATATATAAAATTAAAAATTTTTAAGCAGATTACATATTTATTGAAACTTCATTTTTAAATGCAGTGCTGAATAATAAAAGGAAAATTACTTTAATAAGCATATTAAAAAAATTTACCTTAATGACTAGCTGCATGTCAGGATAGCCATACTTGATAAAACTGTCTTGTAGCCTTGGTATAATACTTTTTATCGTATAATTACAGTTACTCAAAATAATAAGACACTTTGCATCCTATATATATTGCAAAAGAATTTTCCAAATTAATAATTCTGCAAGTAACAGCAATGAAATTCAAAATTTGAAAATTTTACTGAAAAGGAATAAAAATAATAAAAAATTACATCAGATGGGATATCTGTTTCTTCATCCATAAACATGGACTGGTTCATAGAACTTATTCTGGGTGAAATTTGCTTACTTAACCTAAAGAAAAAGAATATTTTAATCAAATTTGTTATTTCTGTATATTTAGAATAAATTTTACCAAATCATCAATTATTTGACTTGTTTACATTTCTTAATTTTGCATCTAATTTTTAATGTACTTAAAAACCTACTTAATAGTTTGTAAGAACAGCTAGTTCATGATAAAAGAGAATGTATATTGTGGTATAAAATACAAAATCTGTAAATACACTTAGGAGACTGAACATTACTTAAAACTACTTTAGCCAAGGCAAGCCCTTGGAAATTCTGCTATTTGGCAACGAGCTTCCCAGTATAGGCTGGATGTGATCGTATGCTGCAAGGTCTATGTGTTGGCAAGCTCACTGCATCTTCATAAATTATTTCCATCCTAACAGAACATGCATGTGACACTGTCTGCTAGACCAAAGCAGTGCAAGTGAGCTTGGCTACAGTAATGCCCTATGCACAGCCTCAATTCTGCCACAACAACTGGTCTTGGTAGTCTTTGAAATGGGACCTTTTGAAAAAAATCTTTCCCATTTCTTTGCTTGACATATCTTTTCTCTTGATTTTGCTTTTAACTGAGGCTACAATGATGTGTTTGGCTGATATTAGGCAGGTTAGCGTGTCCAATTGCTGGGGGGGGGGGTTTGTGGGGGGGGGAATTCTTAAGAAACTCTTTACCTAATTCATTCCCATCGATATCAACATGACTTGGAATCCAACTATCAGTGATAAGTTTGGCAAGGATTTCATGTTTGTTGTGGATCCTAGTGCAGTAGGTGGGTGTGTTGTTTGCAAGAGCAGTAATGGCTGTTTGCAAATCAGTCGGTAACACTACATGCCGAACACTGATTTTACCTTGCCATTTTATTTCTTCAGCTGCCATGTGGACTGCCATGATCTCACTGCTATAACTGCTGGTATTCGGACCTACAATGTTTAAAGAGTTTGCAGTACACCCCTGCTCCCTTTCCAGAGCTGCTTATCCTGGATCTGTCAGTATAAATGCGTAGCTATTCTTTTCAAGGTACCTCGTGTGGATTGTTTCAAGAGCCAAGTTTCTAAGTTATTCATGGATTGCTGTACACTTGAGCACTGTCTGCTGAAGCTGGGACATGTGTTTCATAAACAATGCTGGGAAGATAGTTTGATTACGTCTGAGAGGCTCTAGTGTGCCCATGTTAAACCTATACTTCATTTTTAATTGTTCAGCATCTAGTATGGGGTCACTTAAGTCTTGAATCTGGCATTGGCTGGTCTGTAGCTGTCCCAATGTATAAGACTGATGCATCTTGACTTTACCCAAAATTTAAGAGTGAGCTTGTCTCTTATTGTTTCAAGAGATTTTGTGTTTGTTTGTATTTCCACTATGCTTATTGGAGTTGAAAATGCACCATTGGTTATAAGCCTCAGGGCACTGTTCTGAAACCTGTCAAGCTTTTTTGAAGGTTGAGGTTGCTAGCCAGGGAGATCACTTCATATGCATAGTCCATAGTTGGTCTGATGTACGTTTTATAGGCAGTTATCAGAACATCTAGTGTGCAGCCCCACTTATGCCAGTGAGCCATATGAGAAGATTTAATCTATTCTGTGCACACTCGGCAGTATCTGTAGTGTGGTTATTTCATGAAAGTTTTGGGTCCAGCTTAACTCCTAGATATTTAGCAAGCAAGGTGCCTTGTAAACCAGCTCAATTTTTGGCAGTTTGATCGATACCGTGAAAAGCTAGTAGACAATTTTTTCAGGGCTTACCGTAATTTTATTATAATTTGCACATTAGAGTTGTGTTGAGGGTTTCTCAAGGTGGGAGGTATTTCTAGTGGTAGCCCACAGAATAACATCATTTACACAAAAAAGATACAAGACACCAGTGTCTTCTCAATTGCTATCCTTATGTCCTCTAGCATAATGTTGAAAGAGGCAGTTTTGGATGGCTCCATATCGAAGGTCTTGTCTTGGTTGCTTATATTGTGATGTTGTGTTTAAACATTTTATTCGGATGATGCATTGCACTAGGAAAACTGTTACCCATTTCAGCATATTTCCTGTCACCCTGTATTTACATAGGAGGAGACTGTTTAGACTTCACAGTAGGCCACTTTGAAATCAACAGGAGAGCCAAAGTAGACTATTTGTGACAGAACCATCCTTGACTGCCTGTGTGTACTTGACAATTTGATCGACTGTTGAGCAATGTTGGAAGTAACCTGCCTACTTGTCGCTGATTGTCTTCTTTGGTTTCGTAGCCTGAGTTTCAGTTGAAATAGCAGTTTTCTAGAGTTCATATGAATTATGTTACTGCATATTTTTTTAGTCAATTTTTTCATAGGTCACAATAATGAATAATCTGAGTTATGATGCACCATCAGCTTTTGTTTCAAACTGAGGTACAGTGTGACCGTATCTTTTACAACAATTCACAAAACCTTGAGAAACTTTGCTTTCCTAACAGCACAGGTTTTAGACGGTTTAAAGCTTTCAGAAGGCCTTCAATAAAAAGAATTGATAAAAATCTGAACAAAATCAGGAATCCTATACAGTCAGACCAGCAACGGACTGTGAGATTAATTGCAGAAATGTTAAATTCATTCGCCATGAGACTGGACATCAAACAGACGTGATGCATACAGACTTTTATGCTTCATCATATTGGACTCAAAAAGGCATTCTCGTTGACCCTTAGCCCTAATATTCATTTGACCTTAGTCTCTGTGAATTTTTTCTGTTCCATAGACTGGAAACCAATTTTTTAAAGGGACAGCATTTTGGAACCACAGAAAATATTAAAGACCAGCTGAAAGCCATTTTAATTTCAGAATTCTAACACTACTATGATGAGTAGGAACAACATCTTAAACAAAGTGTCATTTCCCAAGGTAACTACTTTGATGGAGATTGAGAGACTTTGTAATGAAGATATAAATAAAAGTGTGCCTCGAAGGAATCTCATTATTTTGTTTACAGACCTTGTACCTTTTACACTCACTTATTTAACAGATAGTACACAAATTATTATAATGAACTTAATATTTCATTAATACTTCATTTAATATTGAAAATATCTTATTTGCATAATTTATCTATTAAACTTAAAAATACTTCTATATGTTTTAAATAGTGTTTGCTGTTATCATGGCCTCATATATTTACAATGTGTTTTATACAGTAGGTACTGTACATCAGTCACTGGCATTACACTGGTGTGCAAAAATTAAGGACGAAGTCGAAAAATTAGCATATCAGCTGAACGAAGAGGCAGAGCGGACAGAAAGACCAATCAGGAGATTAAGTAAGGTGATGTACGGTAGCACATGCGCAGATATGCAGGCAGACGTAATGGGGGAGTGTCTGAGTAGTATAAAGCATGTTGTCGGTGTAAGATCAGTATTTCTGGCAAAGAGATTACACGCCGTATAGCAGTTAAAATCACACCAAGTTGCTACCTCAGCGAGAAATGGTAAATAATCAATCTGTTAGACGACATCTGGATGCTTTTACCCGAGATCGAATCATTGGGAAGTTGGAGGAAGGCCGCAGTGTGACAAGTATGGCTGCAGAGTTGGGAATTGCTCACAGCATCGTTTCACGATTTTGGAGACAATTTCAAACTACAGGAACAGCTATCTGCGGGTTTAGTAGTGGTCGTCCACGAGGAACCACACCCGCAGATGACCGGTATATTGCCTTACAGACCAGAAGAAACAGGCGGCAGACAGCGGGAGAAATCGCTAGACACACGACACAGGCGACTGGACGACCGATATCGCGTTTTACCGTGGCCAGAAGACTGCACGGTGGTGGTCTGTTTGCACGACGCCCTGTACGGTGTGTACCTCTAACGCCTGCCCATCAGAGAAGGCGTTCTCTGTGGTGCCGGGAACACCGGAATTGGAGAGACAATGAATGGGGATGAGTACTCTTTACAGATGAGGGCAGATTTAGTCTGAGTTGCGATTCTAGACACATACACATCTGGACAGAGCGGGGAACACACAATAACCCCTTCAACATCATCAAAAGGGACTGTTTTGGAGGTCGCGGAGTTCTCGTTCGAGCAGACATAATGCTTGGTAGCCGGACCGACCTTCATATCTCCCAAGGAGGTCTTCACCTGGGACTGCTATCGTAACGAGGTTCTTCTTCCTCACATGCGTCTTTTCACAAGGGCTATGGGTCCTCAGTTCCTCTTCATGGACGACAACGTTCCACCTCATCGCACAGTTACTGTCGAAGAGCTGTTGGAGAGTGAAGATATTGAACACATGGATTGGTCGGTAAGGTCGCTGGATCTAAATCCCGTCAAGCATGTATGGAACTTACTAGGGAGACCCGTGGCAGCACGTAAGTTATCGCCAGTAACGATTCTGAAACTGCGATTGGTGCTACGAGAGGAACGAGCAGCAGTGTCTCAACAGCTCATTAACAACCACATATCCAGGATGCACAAATGATGTGAAACCTGCCTAGCAGTCAGGGGAGATCATATCCCCTATTAAAGACCGGATGTTTCTTGCTGGACACCCATCACAGGGATGTTTCGACCTTCAGTCGCATTGCGCTCCATGCTACTTTTTCAATAAAGCTTCTTTTTATCCCTCTGATTTCTCTTTTAGTAAGTGTTGCTTACATTACTCATGTCCTTACGTATTGGGGATCTTATGGTATTAAATGTGTTGATTTGGAAAGCTTTTGTACAAAGTTATATTGAAAAAAAGTCTCGTCCTTAATTTTTGCACACCAGTGTATATTTCTTTAACTAGCTAGACTAGAATTTGTGTCTTTGGACATTCATCTATAGACCAAAAAGTGAGAAATTCAGTTCCTAGTTTTGTACAGCTAGTTTATTTACATTTACTAGAATAATTTTCTAGATCAATTCACAAAAAAGGAAAATATATCAGTACTTGTTATTAACTTTTGTTGCCTGGGCCATTTTCTCCATGAAGTAGCAAAAGCTTACTAAAATAATTTTCTAAGATCAATTCACAAAAAATTAAAATATATCAATACTTGTCATTAGCTTTTGTTGCCTGTGCCATTTTCTCCAATGAACTAGCAAAAGCTTGTAAAAGACTCTGCGAAGACTGCTTCACAGCAGCTTGCACATTTATTTGCAGAAATATCTATCAGTGTAAAAGACATTATTATAATACTTTTAACATATTTCAAGTATGAAAATGATGAAAATAAACTATTCAAAGTGGTTGCATTAACTTACATCAGATTCTTTAGGTCCACACTGTAACACAGTCTCTCGAACAAGCTGCAGTGTTTCCACAACTCTGTTTTCAAATAATAAAGGCTAGAAAAAACGTATTTGAAAAAGATATAT